>VXAZ01001315.1:0-67635 GCA_013399875.1 Gymnorhina tibicen
ACATTAAAAAAAAAAAGACACAGAGTTGGTAATTAAATCAGAAGGTTACTGTAAAGCAAGAAAGTACATGTAAGGGTTGTAGAACCTTAACAACAGGTCCAGAACTTTTTTTGTAGACAGCGTAATGCTACTTACATCTCAGTCATCCAAATTTTTTGAAGTTTCCCAATGAAATGCAATATATCAGTATTTCCCTCTTTAACATCCAGCTGTTCTATTTTTAGTACAATCTTTTTCTTTACAAAAGTACCAAAGTTCAGTTATCCAAAATTTGCCTCATAATTTAAAGAAAGAAATTAATTAGATAAGTCTGTGCTGAAAAGATTGAAAATTACAGCTACTTTGTTGTAGTTTGTTTTGCTTTATTTTTAAAGAAGAATTTGATGCCACTCTATTCATGCCAGGAAATCAGCTATAGCTTCTGCTTTAGTTTAAATTACATTTTATTTTGATGGGATTGTCAATTTATTGTTTTGCATGATGTCTAAATTTTGCTATATTCTCTTAAATTATTCAGATAGGAATCATTGTGACAGATCCCCCCTGTGCATGTGCTTCTTTAAAACACTGATTAGACATAATACTTGATAAATGTTTTCCATGCATAGTGAGAACAATTAAGCTCTTCTCTTCACGGCTAGAAAGGACATATTAAATTGAAAGTCAGCGTCACTGACCAGAGACAGTCATCTTTCACCAACAAGGCATATCATGGGTTTTTTTTGATACAGGGTTCTCTGGCTGAATCTATGGTGACAACAATAAACATCTTGGGCAAATGAAAAATTATTTTTCAACACAGACGAGAGTATTTATATTTTGGAAATATTTAATATGGTTAGCTACATATATGTTTTCAAAACTAAACCCAAAAGGTCGGTGTGTGCAAACAGCAAACCAAATAGCTTTTTAGAACATTTGCCTTTTAGGATTTCATGGCTAAATTCTGAATCTTTTGTAGAAATTTTGGGAAAAAGGAGCATCCAATCACTACGAATTTCAGAGTCAGAAAGAGAAAGAAAGATTCTGTCTTAATATTGAAACATATATTGTTATTGAATCTAAGAAAATATTCTGGGGTTATTTCATGTATTAAAACTATGTGAAATTTGAAATTAAATGCTGTTGCAAACTGGAGGAACCAAATATTTGGTTTCAAAGAGGAAATGAAAACTNATTTTTGAAACTGAAGTGTCAATATCTCAGAAAACAAGGCCTTAATAGAAAACGAAGGACAGAGTAGACATATCTGGTTTTTTTCTTACGTCCTGTCTCTAATTTTGGTGGGAAAAGGGAAAATACTTCTTTTAGGCTTACATGCTATTTTCTGCCTTGGGTGAAATGAGACAAAGATTTCTATAACCACATTAAAATAGGCCTTATAAAAGAAATATAAGTTCAACGGTAAGGGTAGAGTTTCAAATCAAACACAATAATCATCAAATTGTCATCACTTCAGGACATATCATACCCTTCATCTGCATCCCTTGTAATTGAATAGAGCTGCCCACATACTCTGAGGGCAGAGTACAGCTGTGAAATACTGAAAAACTTGCATATTATTCTCTGGAGATTTATGGGCAATTCAATAATTGATTGTCCCTTAGTGAAAATAATGGTTATATTATTAGATAAAAAAAAACCCCGTTTCTTTGATCATTTGTCTCAGTCCTTCTTTGGATCTAACACCAAACAGGACACCATTACTGAGCTTGTTAACTCAGGAAGGTACTTACTTTCTCCCTGTTTTCACCAGCTGTACCAGTGCACATGGAATATGTTAAGCAGGTGATCTGCAATATCTTGAAACTGATGTTCTCCTGTCCTTTTACTGCTAGAGAGAAAAAAGGCTTCCTGAGGAAACCAAGTGAATGGAGCTGCTTGGAAAAGAGTGCCATCAACATAATCCACTGTGACAAATAATGAAGATATAGCCAGCTGTTACATGTAATAACAGTATGATTTCCAGAGGCTGGGCAAAAATTTCTTCAAATAGTAATTATGGACACTGAAACTAAGTGAACAACAGCTCTTACTCTCCGTATGAATTTCACCTAAATGAATGAAATCAAGATGGATAGTGGCACTATATGGGAATTACTCTTATGGCTAGGCAGGTTGGAAGGAACACTTCTGGTTCATATACCCCTCTTTCACTGTAGATATACCAGTTGAAGCTGCACAACTCATTTGTATTTTGGATGGCCATAAAGATTAGCTCTGTTCAACATCCAGGCTGTACCTTGAAACTATAGACAGAGAAGCCAAAAAATCTCTTTTTTTAAACCCTCAGGAATAATGCCAGTCTGAGGTCCTACCTGCACAGTACAAATATTAGGCCCTGACTACTATCTATAATGTTTTGAAATTTTAGATTCTAGTTTAACAATTAGCATTTAAAGAATATACATTTTATGATGTATGGTGAAATCAGCAGCTTGAATATTAGGAGTTAAGGAGAACCACAGTGCAGTGATACAGTATTTCACTTACAGATCTTCTTGAAATTTATCTTGATCCAAAAGAGAGGAAATCCCACTTCCACCAATCTGCTGATATAATTTCCAAATAAATAATAATACTTTTGTGATATAAGCAACTGTTTTTCTAGATTAATTTTGGATCAGATTCTTTTCAAGGTTGAATGGAAATAAAGCATTTAAAGGAAAATCATTCTCAGCGATAATTAGCGCTGTGGTTTTTTTCTGTGGGAGGTTGACCTCTCTGGCTAAGGCTTCTTGTGGTGTTAATTAGGATTGTTTGCACAGTGGCAAGTCCAGGACAGGAAATAGCTTTAACCAAGAGGAGAATTGATATTAGGCAGGATTACACTCACTGTCAAGAAGACTTTGTACTGAATTACATCCTTATGGTTAATTGATGTATACTCATGAGATAATATAGGCACTTTTGTGAGAAGAAACAAGAATGGTAAAGTCTTCATTAACATTAAAAGCTATATAGATTTAGCTAAGGTTTTAATTTGTCAAATATTTGCAGCTGCAAAAAATAACAATGTAAGTGTTCCAGACAAGGTTATGTAGGTTATGCTCATCTGAGTCATCACTGTGTTCTTATTTAATCAGATTGATTTAAACTAGGTTGTAAACAAATACAAATTTGCTAGAGTGGGGGAAAAAAAGGCTTCAGTTTTGAGTTTTCTGCCCTGCCACTTTATAGATTTTATATTCAATTTCTACTTTGCAGAAGCTCAGTTTCCCTGCTGGAAAGTCTTGAGTTGTGAGATACAGGCAGAGCAGGAGTCCAGAAACTATTTGCCTTATGAAACAGGCAAATCCATCACGAAAAAAAAAATAAGTTCCTTGCCTTCAAAGGCAAGCAAAAAAAAGCAAGGTTGTGAAAAGAAATTTGAGAAGGGATGGGAGGTGGCTTTGTAGTTTTCTGCTTTGATATGGTTTTCTCAGAAAGAGAATTTCTCTTTCCTGCCTTTTAAATCAGTGCTGTTTTCCTCCTACAGGAGTCTTAAATTAAAAACTAGGGACCTGAGCTGTTTAGATTGGGTAATTTTTATATTTTTTTCTGGAGATAGGTAAACCTATAGAAAAATCTTTTATCAGAAAGTCTTGGTTACAACTAGTTTCACATGCTGTAGGTGGCACATATCTGTGTAGCCACTCTTGTTGTTTACCTTATGAATCAGAATTTCTTCTTAAATTGATGCAATTTTTTTTTTCTCTTCAATTTGGAGATAATTATCTTCATCTAAGTTCCCCAAACATACTAAGTTTCCTATACAACCCCTTTTTTTTATCTAGCAAATTTATTTTCACAGTTTGGGTGAACTAAACTGGAAAAAATATTGCTTGATTTTCAAGTGGATTGTTGAACTTTTGTCACTTTCAAAGTGGAGCCTTAGAAATAACCAAACTTCTTACTAGTAATGTTGTACCACTATAAGTATATAGCTGCTTGCCATATAAATGAACATTAATACATTTCTCTCACAGAAACTTTGGTAGCACTAAAGATATCCTTCAGTTTGGGATTATTGCTATATATGAAACCATGAAGACAACTTTACTCTTCGAATAATACAAGAATAAAATGTGTTTGCATTTTGTCTTCTCCATCTCAGGAAAGTGACACATAACTGATGGTGTGGAAGTCTCCAGCAGAACTTACCCTTTCTCTTAGCGATATAATTGAGATAAAAATCAAGCACATTATTTACATTGGAGAGGGGGCAGGTTGCCCCTTTTTCTCACTTTCCACTACAAATTGACTCAGTGCTCTAAGATGAATGTAGTTCTTTCTGATTATTTCTCACGGTTTGAGCAATTTAGCATTTCACTTTGCTGAAAAAAGGCAGTCTTGAAAAATAAAGAATCTGACTTAGTAATGGCAGTGAATGAATGAAAGAGGAAACTGCTGTGCCTGCTCTTTTCCTCTTTTCCTTACTTGTTAATCTGTATTTTCTAAACGGAGTAAAGGTTACAAAGTGTATAATGACTGTGCTTTTACCTACGCACTGCCATTGTGTATATTGCAGTGTTGTGGGAGTATAAGCATAATTCTGATGTATGATTTTGTAATTTATCTTTAAAGAGCTTAAAAGTATTTTCCTTAGGTCTGTGTTGATCACATTATTCAGCATTAAAAAAAAAAAGAAAAGGAAAAAAAAGGAAGAGTCATATTGTAACACTTGTATTTGAAGCTAAATTGATGCACTGGACAAAGGGATTAAAATATGATTTTCGTTCTGACTGAGAATTCTGTTTGCATCATTGGCAAAATACAATGCTATAATTAATTTGACAAAAATCAGATACTTAAGTGCATATACCCTATACCTTGCTTGTGAATTTGTTGCCCAAGCTGACTGTAGAAACAAATGTAGAGCTGGAGGGAAAAGTAAACTGCATATGTGATTTGAGGACAACAGATGGTCCAGAATGGAGAAGTCAGTACAAAGATTTTTTTAGATCTTAAAACTATTGATATGTTGACACATACCACACAGGGTAACACCAGGAAGCTAGAGAGAACTCACTGGAATAGAGGTCTGCAATCCTGGAGTTATGTTGAGTCCTGGATTCATTTCAGAAGTAGCTCCATTAAGTTGATATCCTATGGCCAAGGTTATAAATTAAAAAGTAAAACAGATCAATTCATTATATTTGATGTCCTCCTCTCAGCAATGCTACAATATAAAAAATGTTTATGTAATCTATGAAATGTTATGTGCTGAGTATATTCATATTATTTATACATAAAATTTATATTATGCTCATGTCAATACAAACTAATTTTTTTTAATTATGGAGAAGTCTCCTTTTCTTTTATATCACATTGTGAAGTTAGAAGACACTTAACCATGGTCATGGGAAGGAAAATGTCAGCAAACAATCAAAATAGAAGTTCATTACATTGTCTGAAACAAGCCTAAGAGAAATC
Organism: Gymnorhina tibicen; assembly: GCA_013399875.1. Lineage (NCBI taxonomy): Eukaryota > Metazoa > Chordata > Aves > Passeriformes > Artamidae > Gymnorhina > Gymnorhina tibicen. The sequence goes on from VXAZ01001315.1 coordinate 5,416, forward strand.
TTGAAACAGACATGGATTCACGGAAATCTAAGAAAACCATACATTTGGTATGAAAAGGCCACATGTTGTGTATGGCCACTATTATCAAAATACTGAAATTAGAAGCTGTGAGTCAGGTGAGGCCACTGTGTTTTCCTGCAAGGAAATCTTGCCATAAACACACATTCATACTCAATCAAATGTACATCAGCTTGACTTTCAGATGGACATGTTGTGTGTTCCTGCAGTGGTGCAATGTATTTGAAACCAGTGAAACACAATATAGAGCCTTCCCACCAGATCATACACTTACTGTGTAATTTCACTTGCATGACTGGTAAAGTGATCCAAGTGACGATTGCTTCTAACCTGTCTGCCATAATGTTCAGAGGGGTAAAAAGGAGCAGGTATGTTCTAAGTCCTTTCTAGAAAAGCCTTAAATTCCATTGTTATCACAGCAGAAAGGACGAGAGAGTCTGCACTGACTCATTTAAATACCCTTCAATTGAAATATTCTAGTTTTCAGAATCCATTGAGCTTTTGGCTGATCATCATAGGCCACAGCTCACATATAGCATAAATAAACCCACTCTTTGCTCTGACAGGCTCTCCTGGTTGGATACATACAATTTGCTATGTCATCGTGTATAAAACAGGGAGGTATGGACATCCTTTTTTTCCTTTGTCAGAGGGAAATAAAAAGCCTAGCTTTTCTGTTTCATTGAAATGCTCAAATCCTGACTTTCTCAAGAGAATTTTCTAGATCTATACAGTCCCATATAAAACACAGAAGCAGTTTTAACTTTTAAGATGGAAGTAAATGTCCAAAACCTTTATCAAACACACTCATGCATCTAAAATGTTCTGTTATATGCTTCATTTAAAAATGTAAATGAAGACAGTGGCTTGCTAAATGCTTTAGAGATGTTATGATAACTTGGAAATAATTGCTAATAACGTGACACTTTGCCATTGGCAAATCTATCAGACAGCTGTAGGGAAAACAGTTTGCTTTACTCTGCTAAAGTACTTTTGTAAAATATCTGATTACCCTGCCAAGCAAACAAAGCATTTCAGTGCTGTTAAGCTGTAGGAAAATACATGCCCAAATACACATTTGAAGCAGCTGCAAATAAGAGTAACAGGAAATTCAACTCCTTGACTATAAATTTGGGAGATGAGATTTTCAAATATTCTTCATAGACTCTGCTACAAAAGTCCCCAGAGGATTGCTATGGGCTAGTCAATGAAAATAGAGTCAATTCCTATCAAACATCCTTAAGAAAGCATCAGAGAAAGTAAAAAAAAAAATCTTATTATGCATTTCAAGTGTATTTAAAATGACAATTTTTTCTCTTTAATTCTAGACACAGTGTAAACTTCTTTAGTTATCTAGCGGGGCTGCAGTAAAGATTCTCAAAAGTCTACCTGCTTCCAGCAGACACGTGCTTATTTTAGTTTTTTAAAAGTTTGTGCAGGGTGTAATTGTGTTCTACAATTCTAAGAGAGGATTCAAGTTGTCATCCTCTTTTTTATTATTCCAAGTTACTACTATTCTGGATCAATCGATTAATTTCAGCATTTCTATGTAATTATCCACCTTTTCTATAATTGTAATATGTTCTGGTGGAAGGACACATTTCTTTGAACATTATATACTTCTAGACTACCAGTTCTTTAGATATCATTTTCCACATATGCTCTCATTTTTCTTTTTCTGGTTTAATCACTAATAAGTAGGTCTTAATTTATCAATAAAACTCTGATCAACTCACTTTTAGCACCAGATTAAGTGATCAGACTTCAAAAGTATTCAGCTCCTAGAAAGAGTGAGCATTTTCAAAAACCTGAACCAGATTTATGCGCCCAAGTATGAAGACTTGAAACTGACTCCAATGTTTGATTAATTAATTGTTTGGCTCTTTATTTTGTCATGAACTATACTAAAATACAGCATGACCACACAGATCAAAGGGTCATTGAATCCTCGACAGTCAAGGTATATTGAATCATCCCCCTGTATTATTAAGCACATAGAAAATGTGAATATGGCCTCTCCTGTTGCTGAACTTTCAGCAATCTCAAATCGTATTTTTTCCTCTTTGCATATTCTCACAGTACATGTAGTGTAATTTAGGATCGTTGCAGTAGTCATCTAAGCTACTTAGGACAATTTAAGAACCATATGTCTACTGAACAGAGGTTTCTCTGCTAGATTTGTACTTCTGGCTTTCATGACTATCCCCATGCAAATGTTTTATAAGCACCATTCACTGGGGTCTATGTAGCCCATTTAGATCCTCACACAGGGAATGAGAGCTAAAAATAGCTTTTCATGCTTTCAGCCATAGCCTCCTGGTTCAAGTCAGCATTTGGAGAACAGAATAAGATTTATCAAAACATAGATGGAACTTCTGTACCTACATAGCAGAATTTATTAGGCAGCCTCAGTGTTTTTGAGCTCTAATTATCAGCTTCACAGCTGCTAACCTTTATTTTATTGAGGATTAAATATTTCCAAGTTGTAAATATCCTCAGCCAAAATATTTCTCTTACCCAGAAACTGTCCGTCTTTTACAGCTATTTTGGGCTCAGGGAGCTCACAAATGGAATTGAATGTGATCTATTATGAAACATGCTGTTAAAAATAAAACATTAGAAATAGCACGTTTCTCTCTAGCAGGGAATGATTGATTATTGCAGCATATAAAAATCAGGATGTTAGCAAAATACAGTAAAGAACCATGTTAGAGTTGCTGCATATAAAACCAGAATATTTTGTTGCTTAAAACAGTGTAGACTTTCCAACACAAGGAGGTAGCTGCCTAGAAAATATTTTAAGATGCAAGGACAGAAATGATGATATTTCTTATGTCATATCGGATTCACTTGTCTTTTCTTAGACATACTTAAAGGCATCAGTTTTTGAAATAATTATGCTGAAGAATATCTGTTTTGTTGCTTATCATCTGCTGTTGTGAAACCTTTCGTCATCTTAGAAATGTCTAATGGGAAAATGTTCAGAAAATGATTTCAAAAAAGAAGATTTCTTATCCTGAGATTATACTAAGCCCTTCTGTTTTCCTTTCTCGAACACAAAAGAAGAGAAAGAGTACTAAAAATGAGGCAGCACATTTTATTTAACTGGTTTAGGCAGTACCTACCTTTGAATTTATGGGGGTAATTTTGCTCTTAATACCAACTTTTTTGCTCTAACTCTATTCTTGACATCATAACCACATTCCTGGGGCAAAAAATCAATTTAAAACTGGAGCACACACCTAGTTAATCCTAGTAGCACTGAAAGCTGAGTTAGGGTATCCTGCTCTGCTGCTCTTGCAGTGGCATTACAAAGAACTAGAGAAATGTAAACAAGACATCATGGAACTGGAAAACACATCACCTGACTTGAAAGCATGTTACAATTTTTGCCATAAGTCCATCCTGTCTTGACAATGGAACTTTGTTGCCTAGTTAAATATACTGTTGCCTAGTTAAATATACTGTTGTTAAGCATACATCTCATAAATATCTGTTGGGTATTGGGAGAACAGCCCAAAAACTGCAGAAACTACAAACCCTGAGTTTTAGAGTATCTGTGTCTTTTCTCGTATGTGGAAGTGCATGAAATGGGAGTTTAGTTTTACCACTACGATAGGTGATCATAATCTACTGATCTCAGTTAAGATTTTCCTCCAATGTCACAGATGAATTTGACCTTGCATTCAGTGTGTGACATTGTGTAGCCAAACAAATAATCATGAAATGCAGGTAGGCATCCACGTTGAGTTTTTGTTAGACAGCTTTCAGAAGCTGGTTTTTTTTCATGGAAGTTGTTTTATTTGTATGGTTTTTTACTCAAATTTTTAAAGTTGCCTAACACAGAAAGTGATGCTTGTGGGGATATGTTAACCCATACTATGGGATTAACATGACATCTGATTCTGTGAAGTGAAATTCTTCACATTCCTGCATTTACAGACATATTTTGAAGGTGACATTTCTTTCCAGTTTCTCATAGGCTTTGTGGTATATTGTACCTCTGTTTGAAGCTGAAAAGCAGGCATACAAACCTATACAGTTTCAATGTTTTAGTTCAGGGGCTTTATGAAAGAATTTGAGTTCAAAATACTGAAGATTCTGCTATTTATAAACTCAAATCTACACCATGTTGGGAGCATATAAATTCATGACTGATTTCTGTGAGAAAGCATATGAATTTAAAGGGAAAAGGAACTGAGAACTCTATGAGTTTGATGTTTTCAAGAAATGTAGATGCTTTTCACCCAATATATTTATTTATCCTTCAGAGTAATTATTATTAATGAGCATAATTTTAAGGACACTGTTTTCACCAATTCCTTTCTCCTGCAGTGTTTTTTCTACCATATCTGTGTCTTCTGAATACTTTTCCAAATTTGATCACTTTTCATCCCAAACTTTTAATGGTTTCCAGTTAGCCAAATTGCTTCTACTGATTTCCACTGATTTCAGATTTGCAGATTTTGTGGAGATTTTGGCTTTTAGTCTCAATTTACAGTGGAAAGAGGTTTCTTTTCTTAATTTCAAAACTGTTCCCAGATTGGGAAAATTATTTCCCACCTGGTTCTAATAATAGCATAGTTTGAGTGGGTTGTGCTTTCAAACCTACTGTGTCTGAGTGGTTTGGCAACAGTAAAACCAGGGTAACCTACCTTAAGCTCCTAAAATGCCTGGCTCTTGTATAAGTGCACCAGAAAACTGTATGAATAAGAATAAACTCACAGCCAGTGAACCCCATTGGCCAGAGAGGAGTGAAGTTTCCTTTGTTCCTTAGATTGAGTTGGGTGCTTTCTAAAATGATTGTTGAACAAAGCAGATCCCTGGCCTAGCTCCTCTCTGAAGCTTTTGGAATTGCCTTCACACAGTGGGAAGAAAGATACAGGTACAGAGTCACTTCACTGGCAAATTGAAGAAATTGCTGAGTATCTTCAATCAGGGTTGTAGGGTTGAGACACAATGGGGTACTTATATTACAGTAGCTCTTCTGGGTTTTGTGGCTGTAATTTTGGGTACTGAGAGGTTAAAAAAGAGCAGGTTTGAAATAGATAATGCTACTGTATCTCCATCAATCCAGTTGGATTCAGTGTCACTTTCTGCTTCAGAAAGTCAGTGAGTATTTACTTGTGGCAGAATTAAGAAATAAAAATTTGGTTAGGGAATGTAAAATACTAAACACAAACTCTGTCTCTTTTGATTGTTCATTTGTCTTTGTGTATCTGAGTGACACAGAAAGCAAATCTTCCCAGCTTCTCTTTTTAAGCTAGAGAAATCTGTTTCCTGGTTGTATCTGAAATATTTAAGCATAAAAAAAGATAACTGTTGCTCTCAATTTTTTTCCTAACATTTGAAAGTCTGTTTCCTTTTTAACTCTGTCAAAGACTTTGGGGAAGAAAATAAATTAAACTCCTGCTCATCTAAGCAGGTTTCATTTTTTTATGGGTTGTATAAATTGAAACAAATCTGTTCCTCTCTTTCAGGATGGTGGGTTTCCTTGTCAAAATGCTCAAAGATCTGTTGCTCTCTTTAAGCTCACTGAGAAATCTACTTAAGAGATTTAAAACTTTGTGTGATCATCTATTAGTACATATTTTTTCCTAAGATACATGAATGTTATCATTTGGGTTCTGAGGCATTACAACTTCCTTCATTGGACAAAACCACCGAAAGAAAATCTCATCAAAGTATATACATCTCTGATCATCACTCATATACATTCAGAGTTTGAACCAAATTAATTTTTGAAGTACAAATCACTCAGTGCATTTCTGTGATAATAATCTGGTGCAGTAGCTTTAATATAGAATTTGCTTTTAAGTGACATGAAATGATTTTTAACAGGATTTTGGGTTTCCATTTAGTAAGCAGAAACCCCATCTATTTCATAAATACATTAAAGCCATCTATAAAAATACTCACTTTACTAGCTAGTGCACAGGGTAATATTTTTTTGAGGCTCAAAATTCCTCCCTTTGTAAAGAATAAAGTGTTCAATTTATCAAAAATTGAAATTATCAAAAAACCTTGTACTTCAGGAGAAACCTTGAAGATAGATGGCAAATAAAACCATATACATCCATATGAAAACCATGTGAAAGGCTGGTTACCAAACTCATATATTTCATGGGACAGCACTTTCTTTTTCCAATATTTGTTTCTAATTTCTATTTTAAAATGTGCTGACTTTCTTACATGTGTAAGAAAGTGTGATACACCAGGGAAACCTAGGCCTGATGACTAAAAACTGTTCTTTCGGAATATGCTTGGTCAGGATTGTTTCACTTAACTAAAGCTGATCATTGGCATTGGCAGAATAAGTTATACAAGAATCTTTGACTTCCAGGCAGGAAACTGGATGAGTCTCTCTCCCACTTTTTACTGAGACATAATCGAAGATGGGCTCCAGGAGGGGTGCAGACCATAGTGTACCAGCTTGCACCTTCTCACTGCCTGCTGTGTCTGTTAACTGGAAGAGTTTTTCCTTATGAGAAACACTGATATCAAATGGAAGGTGGACTCAAGAAGAAGAATTTAGGAAGCGACATTCCAGTGTCAGTATGCTGAAGTCTTTGAAAGTTTGGACACTGCTATACTCCAGAAGTATACAGGAGACTGGATTTCATTCTTAGTATTGCACTAGTCAGTTGTCAAAAGTTTTTACAAACACTCTAATGAATGGGTCTTTAGTCTTATTTAGAAGTTTTATTTATTACTGAGCAAGTCATTATGGCAAAAGCCCATGACAGAGGAACTTCATCTATATGAAGACCCAGATAAGCACTTCTTAGGGCTGCCCAGTGACACTAAATCTTCAGTATCCTAGATTACTGGCCTACTATGAGATATACACCTTATTCTTTTAAAATTTTAAAGTGAACTTTCATACTCTTCTCTCCCCCTTCCCCCTTCCCCCAAGATGTGTCCCTATCTGCCAATTATTGAGTAAGAATTTAGCTTATTATGGGGTTCAGTGTCATTTTTTAAAATTAATTCAGTTTGGTTTTGGAAACTGATAATTTTGGATTTGTTCATCCACTGGCATGACAGTGACTTGCTTCAAACCATGAAAGGCCAGAGATTTCCTGTGTAATTATTTAAGACACATTGCTGAGAATTGTACCCTATGAAATCAAAATTACTTATGCTACCCTTATAAGCAGTGCTAAGATCCTGTTAGGCTTAAGCTTCATGTTGGTAAGGATTAAATCTTGGAAATTGAATTGCCCTCCCTCCATTGAAGTGGAGTTAGTCTCTAGTAATCATATTTTTCAAGGTCTCGTGTCCAATAAATTAGCTCTGGATTTTCAGGAGGTTCATTGCTCATGCCATATTCCACCAAATTCCAGCTGTTTATATGTTTCTAGTAGGAGAAAAAATATTTTTAAGGCTTGCCTTATTTGTATGTGGGCTTATATGCTAAACCAGCAGATGTTATGTAAATATTTTTGTTTGTCCCTGTTTTCATATGCTATTCATAAAAGTACGCTCTAAGGGTATGTAAGAGCTTGTCTAGTCAAGATCACTGCTGAGGGCAGATTCAGATGTATCAAATCATTCGTGACAATTGTTTGTATAACCTGTTTGTGAGATGCACCAGTGATAAGGGATTTACAGTCTCACAAGGAGTTTCTTTCACAAGAGTATCTATCACTAACTGTGTTGTTAGGGTTTTGGGGTTTTTTTTCCTCGTTGGTTCGTTTTTTGGGGTTTTTTGTTTTTTTTATGTCTAACCTAATTGTTCCTTACTTCTATTGTACCTTCTACTATTAAATATTAGACTATTCCTGGTCTATATTTCTCTTTGTAACAGCCTTTTACATATTTGAAGAGTGAGATAGTAGATTTTGAGTCAGGGAGAAGAATCAGCCCTCCTCTTTCTCACGGAGGGTGTCAATTTGCTATAATTTAATGGTTTTAAGTTCTGTGTTTGTTTTTCTTGCTTATTTCATGTCTCGATTCATTGAAGTTTCACCACAGACATTTGCCCAAGGTCCTGTAGCCTAGCCTGAACCTAGGAAATGCTGAAAGAGCTTGAGGAAACACCAGGCTTACCTATCTTTAGACATATATCATTGGGCCCATCCTGCCCCTCCCAAGGGTTTTCTGCTCGGTGCAGTTTCACAATACCAAGCAGGCTTTGCTGCATGCAGATATCACCGAGCAGAACATAGCTGATATCATCAGAGATGCTGAAATGTGTCGTCTGACTTTTAAATCAATCCTATTTGTGTTGAGTGTGTTTTCTCAGCATTCTAATTTTATCACATCACGAATGCTCCAGCTGGAAGCAATGTTTGACAGTTGATTTGAGGAAATCTTATTTTATTTTTAAACTCAGAACAGAATAATTGTAGACCTGCTCAGCCAAGAGTCTCATAAAAATTTTAAGGATAATGTGCATAGGGGATTTTGAGGCTTAAATAGCTCTGAATCTTGAGATTGTATTGTGGTGTTTCCTAGGAATGTTCTGTTGCCTATGACAGTTACAAAATGTTTGCTGCAGGGTCCATCTATGTTGCGCGATCTGCCCTGTAATTTTAAAATAAACAAGTTGCATTAAAATGCTTTTAAATTTTCTTTTTTTTATTTTTTAACCCCAGAAATCATGCAAATGTCCAGCTGTGAAAAGACAGACTGATACATTTATATGTGGGTCTGTGTGTCTGAGTACAGACAATTGCCTTTGGTAAGAAATCTTTAGACCAAAAGAAGATACTGAAGTTTGTCTTAGAATCTCTCAAAGCACCAAACAGTAGTTTTGGACAGAGATTTCTGGAATAATGAATTATTTACATATCATTTGCCCAGGACTAGTTAAAAAGATCACTTTGTTCTCTATTTGACTAGAACAGATGGCAGTGTGTTTCCATTTATTGTGGCTTATAGAGGAAAGATATTTTTATCTATGGGATATTATATTTCAGGCCACTGGGTAATTCTTGACTTGTAAAGGTGAAAATAAAAAATTAACATTGTTGTAATCAGTTAAAACACCCTGGTGTAAACACTGCAAGTAAATGGAGAATCAGTTCTGATTTGACATTTTCTTGTTACATTTAGAATTTCTGTATCATAAGCCTAGGATGGTTTCTGAGATTGGGAATACTCTAGTTTGTATTTTGTTTTGAAGCTTGCACCACTACTGTTTTTGCAGGAAAGTTTTACCATTCTTGAGCAAGTATCCTGTCACCATACCAAAACCTTGGGTATAAACTCTGCCCCAACTGAAGGAAAAAAACATGATCCCATCTTGAATACTCTGCTTTCCACTTAACTTTTCATGCAACATTGTTTTTGTTCTTTGAACACATGGGAGTACATTTATGGATGGACTAGACAAAAAGAGCTCTTTAAAATCCATGAACTTACAAAGCTAGCTGGAAACAAACTTGATGGATTGTGGTATAAATTGTAAGAAAAAGTGTAGTTTAAGAAAGCATATTATACAGTTCCAGCATAGTATGAGACCAATTTTTACAAAAAATATGACAGAACATGAACAGTGAAATAAAATTGAACCTTAATATTTTTACATTCATTCTCCTTAATCTGTATAGTTAGACTTTCATAATACTCAAGAAGTCTTATTTATGAGTTAGTGAGGGAGGACTGAAGAGAGAAGGTGAAATACAGAACACTCTAATTGCAAGCAGTTCCATCTCTGGCCTGTCTTTCAAAGCTTCAAAAAGTTCAGCATCATTCTCTTAGTAGCTGTCACATAAAAACTCTTTTATCTAACTGTATAGCAAGTTAGGAAAAATATCTTTCAGTTAAAGAAGCACTGCAATTTCTGAAGTTGAGAAATTAATTATTGATTAATAATCAAACCTAGATGAAAATTCTACTCCTTGTAGTAGAACCACCATTAGGAAAGATCCTTCCACATAGACACAGAACTTTGCTCTACACTTTGTGCTGTGCTAGCCAGTGTAATTTTCTTCTAGTTCTACATGACCTCTACTGCCACTACCTTCTTCTTACAATGATGTCATTCAGTGGCACAGGTAAGACTTGCTTTCTTTTCACATTTGCAATTTCTAAGCACATGCCAAGGAATGGTCACTCTGGACCAGGGTTTCTTACACTTGCCATCACATCTAGAATGCCTCCAAGCTCCCATCTACAACTTCTTGAAACATCTCACCTACATATGTCTAACAAGAGCTATGTTATTATTGTTACCCAGTGCCAGGCAAATGTAGTGGAGGGAGAGGCCATTCCTTTCACAGAAGGAAGAGATTTACATTCTGAAGTACCAAACATGGGTTTGGGGCCAAATTATAAGAAAAATAGAAACTAGATAAAAATTTAAACATCATCTTCTGCAATTTTTCGTGAAGACTCAGGTTGCTACTCACAGAACCTAAATTAATCTATGAATCTGCAAGGATTTGATGCTGTATCTAAAGGAAAGCAATTTCCTTAAAACAGACAAATGATAGATATGGTATTGAATTTCAGTTAGAAAACTGTGATCTTGGTACTCTAAGATATTAGATGATCCAGAAATAAAAAACTTCAAGGTAATAACAAAGTTGAGAGATGAGTTATTCTACATGAATAAAGGTCATCAAACTATAAACAGTTACACACACACACAAAGCAGAGATGTGAGAAAAACATGTAGGACAATCTAAAACAAAACAATTATAAAAATTTTAACTTCTGTTCTGAAATTCTTTTCTTTACCATTCTTCTTGTCTGTCCTCTTAATTTAGTCTTAATCTATATGTCTCTAGTTTCCAAAAACTTTCTTTAATTGCATCTTTATCTACTTCAGAATGCATATTATCTGCTTGGATGTAAGCATTATTTCTTTAAATCTCTATTAGAAAATTGAATGACTAATGGAAAACCTCTAACAACTATATAGAGAGGAAAAGAAAACAATTTCCATATTCTAGTAAAGTTCACCTTTCAGTTTTTGAAGAAATTATTTTTGTTATTCTCTAGCACAGTATTTGTATAAAATTTAAATTTAAATTAAAATTTAAATTCCTAAAATCTATAGTACTAAGAAGAGAATAAAATCATGTTTTCAGTGACACTTCAGTAAAGTAGGTATTTCCAGTTTGATAACTGGACCCATAAGTCAGATAACAGTATTTTAGGTAAAGTCTTGGCTGATGAGTCTAACACTTGCCATAGCAACAGATGAGAGTTACATTTCTCAAGAGGTCTTCATCCATCACCTATGGATGATGCTTAGCCTTCTTATCAAGTCTGGAGTCAAGCTGGAGTTAGGCAAAACAATACAGAATCAAAGCTGCCTCATGGAAGCTCCCTGGAGCTCGTGCTGCCTTTCGGATTCTGGTACAAGTAGAAGTATCCAGTGACAGATGCCTTGAAGGAGACCCTCGTGCTTTACTGACTCACAGAATTGTTGAGGTTGGAAGGGACCTCATGAGGGCATTTAACCTAAGTCCTCTGCTCAAGCTGGGTCAGCTAAAGCAGGTTTCCGAGGACTCTGTCCAAGTACATTTTCAATATCTCCATGGATCTGAATGTCTTGGGTAACTGTTCTTTGCCACCTTTGTAAGACACACATTCTCTCTTGAGGGCTAAACAGTCAACTTTCTCAGCCTCTCCTTGTATGTTAGTTACTTCAGTCCCTTAATTAGCTCTCTGACCCATTTCTGGACTCGCTCCAGTAAGCCCTGATATTCCTTTTACTGGGGAGCCCAGAATTGAGCACAGCACTCTAAATTTGTCTCACAAATGCTGAGTGGAGGGGAAGGATCACCCACCTTGACCTGTCAGCAAATGCTTTTCCTAATGCAGCTGGACTTTTTTGCTGTGAGGATGCATTGCTGACTCATGTTCGGCTTGTTCTTCACCAAGACCCCAGGGTGCTTCTCTACAGTGCCACTTTCAAGCTGGTCAGACCCAGCATGTACTGGTGTCTTGGATTAGTCATCCCAAGGGGCTTCATGGCATACTCACTGTTTTGAGTACAAGGGTACTCAACTCAGGAATAGATCACATACTCCTAGTAGAATTGGACAGATGTTTTGACCAAAACTTTTCTAACATTTACAGAATATTGACAAAGACAAAATGTCTTTCAATACAACCTTCCCACAGATCAAATGAAACATTCTCCAAGCCTCATGGCTTTTTTGTTGACTTTGGCACATATTCAAACTTTTGAAAAACTAGATAAAAGGGAAGGAGGATTATTCTTTTGCCACTCTGTTCTCCCCTTGTAAATTTCCTTTGTGTCTCCCACACTCTGAGTCCAGGTTTCTGCTGAATGAAGACCAGTGTTGACTTACTACACAGCTGCCTTTAGAAATGGAAAACAAGAAATTTTGAGATGACAGTGGTATCTACCACTTGTAAGACAATCATGTCTGGAAAAATCAAATCCTACTTGCTAGTCTGTGAAATATTCCTTAGAGATACCATGAGTATCTTGAAATGCGTCAATCCAGCTCTCCTCGGCTGAGATTGCTGAGGATTTTGACAGCTGCCAAATGAGTACAGGTCAGCCAGAAAAAAAGTGAGAAAGGCCAGAGCTGGGGCCTGGGCCCTAATGAGAAGTCTGTACCTACACACCAGAGAACTGGTTGCAGGGCTGATCTCTTTGGCATAGCATGAAACAAAGTGAATATACAGAGATTAAGGGTTTAGTGGTAGAACTGATATTGATGCAGCTACATGGATTCAGTCTGCTGTGAAAGAGAAAACTACACAGAGGCAGAGTAATTATTGACTTAGTGTCTTATATTTGAGAGCAGGAAGAACATACTGAATTAGCCCAAATCTGTGATGCCCTATTAGTTAGCTGGTGATAGGTAGACAGGTTGGGTACGTGATTCACTTCACACCCTGGAAAAGACAGTTTTCAAATGCAAAATAAGTTCTCAACGTTATGTCCTTTCTTCACTGTTCCTCAACCTTTAAGATGTGCTCAGCTCAGTTTCTCAGATCTTATAATGAGTTTGGGGTTTGCTTATTATTTCTCTTTTTCTAAATAATGCTCAAAATCCACAGTGTATCTAATAGCTCACTGACTCTGTAGGATATGACTCCCTGTGGGAAATTTTGTAGGATGCTTTTAAGAATTCGTATTGTTTAAAAGTAGCTGTTGCTGAAGTCCATTTTTGCTGACTTAGCATCTTTGCATTATCCTGCAGCTGAGAACTTGCCCTTTTTACAAGTACACTGGCAAAGGAAACACAGACAACATGCCCCATGAGCCTCGTCTGACTGAGTCTCATTCGAGTAATGCAGTGCAGCTCCATGAATTTAACTTTCCTAGTGATCTTGGCAGCACCAGAGTAGATAGTACAGAAACATAGTCAGGCAAATGTCTTCAACACGTCATGGTGAGAGTGATTCACGTGCAGCTGGTTTAACATCCCAGCAGACTCAGAAAGAACACTACAGACACCATAGAAAGGTGAAGCAATTAGAGCTGCTTCAGCCTTTTGTTCTCTTTGGTGCAACCTTATAACTGAATAGCACATACTACCAGGAATAAATCCAGGCTGAAGAAAATAACCTGAGAGAAAGAATGGAAGTGATAAAAACTCCCAAGAAACTATAAATGTAGGAGATCATATTTGAACTCTAGCTATGGGAAACCAATGTAAAGAGATTCAGACAGCACTGTCATTTTCTATTTGCAGACAGAGTGTACCAGAAAAACTGAAGGTAGTTTTAGTTTATAATAGAGTTTAATGAGTTTCATGTTTTTCAGTTAGCCTTGGCAAGGAAGATGACTGTGAACTTACATTGTTATAAAAACACAGTCTGCATAAAATGATAATACACAAGAGACACCTAACTCATTATCCTAATTTCCTGAGCATACAAAGTGAAAATGAGTTTATACAAACACTCTAATGAAAAATCTAAGCAAGTCTGGTAAGATTTTAATTTGGGGATGGGACTGGAGTGAGCAACTGGCAGATTACTGGAAGATTCCGACTTGAATCTTTATAATAAACCAAAAATTTTGAATTTTCAGTTTGAAATAAGACAATAAAATGTTACCAATGTTAAAAAAATACTGAAAGTAGTGATAGCTACTGAGTCTTTAGAATCTGAGATATATTGTCAGAATAGATTTATGCATAAATAGGAAACCAGCAAATATAGTAACTAGTAAAAAAATATTGCAGAAGTATGGAAAGTGGACTTGTAATTAGGGTAAACATATATCCAGCTGTGATTTTATCAGGAGCATGCACTCATTTACTCATTCAGCAAGGTAAATAAGTGTGGGCAGAGAACCACACTAAAACAGTGACCCTGCTCATAATTACAAAAGTGCCTCATTCAGTGATGATGTGTGCATCTTTAACAACTACTATACTGAGTGAATGAGTAAACAGAGGAATAAGAAGGATGCTTACTAGAGAAAAAGATTACAGAATTTTCAGGTATTTATGTAAAATAATTTAATAAGTATGTTATAAAAAATAGTATTTCCTACTGCTTCAAAACAGAAGTTTGAAGCCTAAAGGGTGGTGTATATTTGAAATACTTCTCTTTCCCTAAAGTCTATTTTAAAAGCAATACTGACAAAAGTACAGTTTATTCAACAAACAAAACAAACATTTTGATTGTGCCTTGACTGAACAAAGCAGTAATGTTGCCAGTTTAAAAAGAATGCTGTGTTCCTCCTATATCTTCTATTTTCAAAGCAACAAACAGAGCAAGCAACCTTCATCTCAAATTTACACTGCTATGACCTTAAAAAAAACCAAATGCACAAAATGATCCTTAACGACAAGTTACAGCTTAGGCTGTAAACCTGTATTTAGGTACAGTATCATGAAAATATTTCTGTCTCATACTGCTCCTGTAATTTTAATCTTTCTTGATATAAGATACATAATTTCATCAATAACTGGTCATGTAATAGCTTAGCCAGAAGCAAGATCTAGTTGAATTGAGACAGTAGCTTGACAAATAGAATTCTAATTGTAAAATTATGTAGACTAGAGCTCTCTCTTACCCTGAACCATCAGTGTACACTGGCCGTGCTAACAACAATATTAAGAATGTGCACGATGACCAATAACTCGAAGTTTTCTACTGCACTTCATTCTGCTTTGCAAAAGTAATATTCTATAGCATTACAGATTTATGTGTTATTGCTCTGTTTTCCTCCTAGCAAGTTCTTTAGCTGGTGAGGAAAATTGCCAGTATTTTATTGTGTCAGCCATATCAACAGCAGAAAGTAGTCTTTTCTCTGCCTGGTAAGTTATTATAGAAAATTAGGCAGATTATCTTGTGGTTAAATTTCTGCAATCAGTGATGGGAGCTTCCAGGCACTGCAGTCGGTTCTTTTTATGAGATTGCATCAATTGCTTGAAATCAAGCCTCCCACAGTGTCCTGAACAGTGTCCAGAGTAAAGCCAGGCTTCTAATAAAACTCTTATCTCATATTATCACCTGACAAGAGTGAGATGTTCAGAGCAGTTCAAAAGCCAGTGAAACAGATTTTTATGAAGGAACGTAAAAAATACTGGGGATGAAATCCAGTGCTAGTCCTTTTAATATATCAGGTCTTTAGAATAACTATGTGCATGTTCACCCTGTAGTCTCATTTCCCCACCTTTAGAATGGGGCAATATTGAATGCATCTGCAGAGAGGATGAAAAGAGTGAAGTGATTTGTTTTTAATGTAATTCTTAAGTGTTATGCTGGTAAAAACTACTAAAATTCCATATGGAGAATAAATTGAAAAACAAAGAAAACAGATTTTTTTTCCCAAATATCTCCTTATTCCTTACTTCTTTTTACAGTAAATTTTCATAGTCAACTGCCTTTACTATTTGTCTTTTCTGGGAGAATGCAGCAGAAGGAGTTTTTGACTGCATTTTGCCTCCACATTCTCACATTTTTGTACTATACCAACACCAGGGATGAATCTTACATGGTTTACTCTTGATTGCATTATATACAGCAATACTGCTATTTTTGTCTTCCCAAGCTTCAGGAATATAAATTAGATGTGTATCTTTCTTGTCCTAATTGCAAACTCCTGGGATCCCTTTGTGTATGAGATATTGTAATCTAAGACTGGTTTCAGAAAGCGAAATGTTAACCAAGGTATGAAACTCATTGTGGATATGGTGGAACCTTTTCTTGTTTCCTTGTAAAATCCTCAAATGAGGTGAATATGAGTATGCTTTCTTTCTGATTTATATGAAAGAATAAACTCTCCCTAATTTAGAGAATGTAGAATTGCAGTGAAAGTTTTTAAAATAAATCTTTCCTGACAATTATAGCTAAGCATACCCCTTAAAGAGACAAGGAGAATTGTCCAGAGGACAGCCATTAACCAAATGTTTGCAGGCTTTATTTTTAAATAGGAAACTGTAGGTTTTTTACTTAATACCAAAACATTAAGTCAGTCTGCTATTTTTAATTATTTGCTTATTGAAAACTGAGCTTGCAGATACATCTTTCCTGAATTTGCTTTCAGTGCTTCCCCTCTATACCTGCTGGTGATAAATAATGTTGCCTTAAGTGGTCTATTGCAAGGCCATTTATATCATTCTCTGAATTGGTGGATATTTTTAGTCATGTTTAAAATACTAAGAGCTGTTGGCTACTGCCAAGATAAGTAAGCAGAGAATACTGTCACTGTAGGGTTTTCTTTGTCTGTTGCTGCTTAGGAAACAGTCACAAGTCATGCACTGATTGACAGGGCCTCACTGCTGCTCTTGACAACTATCAGGAAGGTTGTCATGTAGTTTAAATTAGTTGCATAAAAACGGGGAAAAAAAAGAATGAAGATTCACTATTCACAGCACATTCGCACCAATCATAACCCTTGGGCTTTTCAGAAAAACTGATACGTAAGCTATGAAATCTTTTCTGTGCTTATTCAAACATATCCAGAGTGTAGCAAACTACAGAGCAGTGAACAGGTAACTACTCTAGAAACAGTACTACTGATTTTAGGAAAGGGGATCAATAATGGTAGTAATAAGAGCATGATCATAGGCACTAGACCAAATAATTGAAAATATTATCCTGTCCCATTTTGTGCTTATCCCAATTTCCAACTTAAAATCATATCTAGCCTAGAGCATTTGAAGCTATTGCTTACTCAAGAGTTATGCCTGTATAGAATATTTCCCTTTGTCTTGTAGGGGAGACACTCTTTAGTGTTCAAAAATAAAACCTAACACTCAGCAGCTTTCTTGGCTGTGAGATCTATCCAGTCCCACAACTGGCAGCACAAGCTTGCCAGAGGCATGTGCTGCACATTTTTGGAGTGATAGAACAGCATATCCCATAATGTCTCCAGTGATTCCCTATGGAGCCCAATTCAGTCTAACAAAGTTTCTGTACAAGAAGAAAGTTTTCCTAGTTTCCATGGAAGAATAAAAATCTGAAAGGAATGGCGTGCAGGTGATTTCACTGATTTGAAGGCTGTTAGTACAGTTTATTGTAACAGGAGGCAGATTGTATACCAGCAAATAGAACATAAAGAAATAGACCCAGATCTTAAATTTCAAACTCATAAATTGCAATGAAATGGTAAGATTTGTTTCTTGTTCTAGTTCATAAGATGAGATTAGAAAGGTGAGCTGCAAACTGGTAATTCTCTGTAATGCACAGAATTGCAGTATTGGAATGATAAACTGTGAATGAATCAAAACTCAGCAAAGTTGTGCCAATTTTACTTTGATAGACCAATAGACCCAAGATAAACCTTAGAAAGAAATAAAAAAGTAATTTAATCAAAATTTTGAATAATTTAAACCATACTAGCATTTCACTACTCTTGACATGCTGATAAAAGCTTTTCTTATGAGTACCTTAAAGCAGATATGTTCTGACAACCCTTTATTCCACATTGAGAATCTATGGAAACCACATGAAAGCAGTTAGCTTCCAGATCATCATACATACATACATAAAATGGCTGGCTGCAACTAGTTGACTTCAAATCACTTTGCTAGTTAATTCTCATTCGCTAAGCGTGATTATATTCTGCAAAGCTAGAGAGATCTGAAAGCAAATGCCTTCTGATCTTAATAGCAAAAAATGCGGTTCTAGTACCAAAATAGAACTAAATACGTGGAAAACAGAATATTATAAAGTACTTCCCTTCCAGTGTCCCAGGAATCACCTTTTTTAAAAAAAAATTCTTAAAATATCTGAACATCAAACCTTTCAATGCTCCACGTATCTGTAAATTAATTTTCACTTCTAATTATGGTCTATTCACTGACAGGAAAATGCAAAGCAATTCTGTCAAGAAAAAATGTCTTTATAGTTCATTCTCTTTTTGAAATCAGGAGTATCATGATTTTCTCACCATCTCTCACATATCTCATCACTCCCAATACCCCATCTCATGAGATCCTTAATCCCGCCTCAAATACTTAATAGGCTTTGACAGTTGCAGTGAGTTTTAGGTTACTAAGTTAGGTTACATAATAAATTTAGTATCTAAACCAAGCATCCTTACATTAGACAACTAGTAATATGCACTCTATTTATAGGCTTTATGTCTTTCTTTTAGACAACTTCTTTTTAGCCTTTATATCCCATCTTCATGATTCTAGAGGTGGTGGAAATTGACAGGTTATGAGATCAGTAAATTAATGTATGATTAAACTATTTGGGTGTCATAAGAAATGACAGAGTTTTAGGTCAATGGAGGATATTGCATTGATCTTTTTAATGTTTATCTTTTATTTTTTCTTCTACCTCATTTACCTTACTCTACCAATATATTTATTTGAGACCATTTTTATTAATTTCATAATTATGTCTTATATTTGTCACCGAGCAACCCCTGAAATAGAAGCAGTGCAATTATTACAAATGCTGCTTTGCAGAGAGTTTGGAGAAGTTCTCATTTCTCTTAGCACTTTCTCTGGCCACTTATGGTAGTAATTTGTATGCTTTTAAAAGATCTTTCTCATTTCTGAAAAAACTTGCTGGAATCAAGTCAAAAGAAAATTATTTCAGTGGACTTTGGATCAGTGACTTTTTGGTCAGTAAGACTAGGCAAATTAAAAGTTTAGTTCAAAATGGATTATCGAAATGCCTTTGAATCCTTAGGACAACAGGTGCTTTTGTTCTTGAAGCTATATTTGAGTTGCACGTGAGATGCTTATATTTATTACATATTATCTTATGGACATGAATGTTGTTTTTGTTAGATGCAGTGCTTTAACTTAGATTTCACATAAATGCGTAGGTATGACAAGAAAAGAGAAGACAATGGAATAAATGCATTAACATGAAATTCCAATAGCTCACTATTTTTCTCATTGCTGTAAGCACAGCAGCCCACAAGCTTATCTCACACATGAGAGTCTCTGGTGCTTCAGTGGATCATGACTTCCATGGATCATTCAGCATGACTTGAAATGCCAGCAGAAATGGTCACTTTGAAGAACTAGATAATGTGTATGTGTATAGTCACTGTGTGAAAAGTGTTTATATTTAGAGGAAAAGCTTGGAAGGGCTATATCTACTTAAATAGGTGGTGATTCTGGGGGAAACCCTCCACAGCCTCAGTGTTCGGTAGTACATGGTCAGAGAGTGACAAAGCCACAGAATCACAGAACAGTTAAGGTTGGAAAGTAGCACATGGGATCATCTAGCCCCCTCGTCTGCTTGAGCAGGGTCACTAAGAGCAGGTT
The DNA here is from genome assembly GCA_013399875.1 of Gymnorhina tibicen. Lineage (NCBI taxonomy): Eukaryota > Metazoa > Chordata > Aves > Passeriformes > Artamidae > Gymnorhina > Gymnorhina tibicen. The sequence continues at coordinate 25,065 of VXAZ01001315.1, forward strand.
ACACTGTCCAGTCCTCCAAAGGAGAAGGAAACTCCACAGCCTCTCTGGGTTTCTGTGATTGATGACCTTTACTCCACCTGTCAGGTACACATTGATATGTATACACATTAATATACATTAACATATGTTTTATGAAAATAAAATAATTGTCATGATATAATGGCCTAATTTAAAAAGTTATTCCATGCATTGTGTGTAAACTGACAAGTTGAGATAGTATAGGAGATTACTAATTTTCACTACTTTATTTACTACTTGATTCTTTTGGTAATTCTTTCCTGTCTCTCATTTTTAGGGAGCCAATAGTGTTTCTAAATAGCAACTTCAGTAGTAAGATGAATAAATCTCCACTTAAAACTCGAGAATACAAGGAACCAAAAGACTTGGTAAGTCTTGACAAGTGCACCTGGATCTCTGCCAGTGAATTTGGTTATTGGGATGACCTGGAAAAGACTTAGGATTTTGTTTAGAAGACCACAGAAGGGTCCTATTTAAGTTTGGGGCAGGCAGTAAAAGTTTTGGTTTCAGAGGAAGAGTATCTTTAGTGGGACCTTCCTGGAGAGGACAGCATGTGAGGGAGTAAGCTTTGTTGCCCTTGCAGAGTGTCAGCAAGTTTGGGAAATATTCAGGATGAAGATGAAAGCCATATAGGCAAGAGGTTAAAATTTATTGAGTAAATAGAAATTTCTTTGGATGTGTAGCATTGGAAGATCCATTGGCAAGTGCTTTCAGGGAGAGGGCCCAGCAGATAATGGGAGATTTCAAGGTAAAAAGGAATCTAGAAAAGTCTGTATTTAATGTTAGGGCTCAACAGTGTTTACAATATTTATTTGTATTTATTTGTATTTTTTTTTGTTTTGCTGGGCAGAAAATTCTGAATGCTGCACGATGCCTACTCATAAGGCAGCATTATGTCTACTGTGTTAAATTTCTAGAGCGACTTATTGCTAACCATACTTCATTGCAGTTGTTAATTTTATTGTCTAGAAATCAATTGAAATGTGAATTTCATTTCTCTGTTGTGTCTGTAGCCCACTAATGAAGTCTTAGAGTGGCAGTTTTTCATATGTGTTTGTAGATCTCCAGGAAATGTCTTTCTTAATGCTCTTGGCTCATACTTGTCTCTTTCAACGAAGATTGAAAGATTAAATGTTGAAAAAAAAGGGAAATCTCAAACCATAAATACTGTGAGTGCCTTAGTTCCCTGACTCATCAATTGATTTTCGTATGGAAAGTTTGAGATGTGAAGTGTGATGCTATTACGTATTTGTCCCTGAAGAATTAAGCAGCTTACAGAAAAGCCTTCACCAAGGTGACCTCCCATTCTGAGCTGAACAGAAGCAAAAGCTCTTGCTTAATGTCACTGAACTCACATTCTTTCTCTGTCTCCTCCATAGTGATGACAAAAGCTATGTAAATAAGAATGTATAGTAGGTTCAGTGTGTGAAATATGCTTGTGTTGCAACATTTCAAGAGAATTTTGATTATTGTGATGGTGGCAATTCAAGGAAAATGAGCTCAAATTAGTCATACAAGTAGAAATAAGAAATAATGCTAGTTGCCATAGAACTGTGATAATAACACTTTATGAATTCTTCATAATCAAACAATGCTTCATTACCTGACCTTGTGAACACCTCACTGCATGATGGTCTCCTACATAACAAACATAATCAGACATCTGTATGCCCTAAATTAACCAGACCTGCAGCTGGTCAGCCATCTGCAGAGTAGCTGTCCTCATGGAACTGTCTGCCTGTTCACTTAATATTTGTTCTCTCCTAAACTCTAACATTTATGATGGGTTTTGTATGTCTAGCTCTTAGTGTATGTTCTGTTTAATCTTTTTGGGTGATGATATGTTTGGGCTTTCTATCAAAGTGGTAGTGCTGGGGATTGATGGTTGGACTTGATAATCTTAAAAGTCTCTTCCAACCTGGACAATTCTATGATTCTATAACTGAAATCTTGAAAAGAGGATGGGGAAGAATGATGCACTTACAGCTTTATCTTCAAGGTGAATTTTGTGATTCACAAATACTACATGCAACTTATATTTTGTGCAAGTATTACAACCAGATTTATAGACAGATTTCTAATTGGAAAGTTAATGAAATACTGATGAATATTTGGACTCTGTTATATCGCAGTTATGTTAAATATTACACTAGTTAATCTTTTTGTATAAATCTAATTTCCTTGTATCCTACCGCATTTCTGACAGTTACAGAATATTGTAGGGCATGTTTCAATGCTTTCAGTTCTTGAAAGGAGGTGAACAACCATTTAAAATATTTGTAGCCTGCACCACTGGCAGTGGAATCAAATCAGATAGGACCCCCCGACAGCTATGCTTTGCAAATCATCAAAATCAATTCCAGCATCCATGAAGTGAGAGTTAACACTGCCGTTCATTTTACAGTTGGGTTCCATTCCAGTATATAAAGCATCATCTCAAGACAGTAACTGCTTGGGGTTTCTGTTGCTCTTGTTTGTGGATAAGAAACTTTGGAGTAGAAGAAAACTTATCAGTGTACCTTTAGAACAGGCTAGAAAAAAGATCCCACAGAGAACAGCGGTAGCATTACACTACCACTACCAGTTACAAACAGCTGCTTTCTCTAATATTTTCATGGGGGGGAATTTCTTGTTGTGCCAATTTTCCCATACTTTGTAGTTAAGCTCTTCCGAGGTCAGCAGTGCTCCCTTGTGAATCACTTATTCTGAATTTCACATGTTAATTATCGTGTTTCTTTTGGAGACTCTTCCTTCTACACCTAACATGCTTTTGGGTTTTAAGATTTTTCACTCTTTTTCAACTCCCACCACAATTTTAATATTTACACATTCTGTTGTAAGCACTGTGAACATAAGTCTTAAGATTTTCTTTTGAATAAACTGATTTATTTTTAGGTGTGTTCAATATAACTTCAGCGTATCTAAGATTTATTCTTAGTCTCAATGACTATTGTTGGCCTTTTACATACATTTTTCTGCATTTCTTAGTTCTGCAGTTCCCTTAGGGAAATGTATACATTTTTCATTTTTTCAAATTTACTAATATACCAATACTGACCTGCATTTTTATCTTAATTTCTTGACAGATCTACATTTCACATTTAGGGGCAGGGAGAAAAATGGTTTAGATCAACTTGCCATTCTAAAATCCTACATGTAGGACACATGAATGTTAATCTAAATAACTTGAAATAAATCTGAGACTTGTGGATGCTAATCTTATGTTGGCAATGTAGACTTTTCAAACTGTCATTCATAGACTAGCAGAGAGAAGCTGATAAAGCAGCCTTAGCTAACCCAGCATCAAAGTCAAGTTCCCAGCCAAGTGACAATTCTCAGCCTTGTGTCTCTGAGCCTGTATGGAAGGACTAAGGGTTAAATCTGTACTGTCTGGATTGTTGTGCAATTTCCTCAGTAACTGAATACCTAAAGACTCAGCTAGAAATGAGTGTCATCTGCCTATTTCTCCTCTGTATGCCAAGAACTGGCAAAGGTGGTGGTGGAGGCAGGGAATGACAGCTTAGGTCTCCTGCATGCTTTCCCCCATTCAGACCACAGCTCAGTAGTCCAAGTTTTGTGCTGATCAGTTTATGCATCTCATGCATGTTTGGAGAAATATACTGTAATATACTTTTCTAATGATATATCTGATACATAAATAGCAGGGTTTGGGGAAGAATGTTTTTTCCTTACCGGCGTTGGTGTATCACTTCTGACTGAGATTCTGGGACTTCCTTTATTGGAATCTTATCTTCCATTTTATAGAAAACTTAAAGCATAGTGCCTCCTGTTCTTGAGAATAGAAACTTGATGTTTTTCTTAGGTTAAACCTGTGTTAGATTTTTTGCTACAAGAATTTTAGGTTAGGCTTTTGATTGCATAATTCTATACTGGCAAAAGGCCTTGTATAGCTGTACCTAGAGGGCTCAAAGGAGTTTTGTGTTAACTTTTGTTTATTTGTGACACTGGCTAAAACTTCTTTGTGGGAAACAGTCTTTGCCAGGAGAAAGGGTATCTACACTTCAGGATATAAAGATACAGTTGTAGGTATCTTCTGTTGTGTAGCAGGATTATCTATGATGATACCTGGAGTAGAAAAGATACGCTGCACAAGCAGGTGTATCAAAAGCTGGAATACCTCTGTAAGCAGAGTGAGTACATCAAAAGTGAGTTCACTTGAGTAAATCCACAGTGACTTGCTGACTAAGAGTTGCAGACTGAGATAATTCACTTATCACTAGCTCTGTTGCTGATATGTCAGCATATATATGGTGATAAGAACCCAAAGGACTTGTAGACTGTATGTAATTCACGTAGGCAAAACTTGACTTTTAGCAATGCTGTTACGAACTGCTATAACTTCTTAAATTTTGTTTTCCCTGTTTTGTGCAACCTTATAGTTTGATTATGTTTTCAAATGCTGATACTTTTTAGAGTTACATGGAAATCTGAAAAAAAAGCTTTCTAGTAAGCTTTCTTCTCCTACAAATGCTGATTATAAAATATGTCTTTTTTACATTGTGTGATTTAGTATTAAGAACCAATGGTTCAGACTGACCTTCTGCAACTTCTAATAAAGCCAGTGAAAAGCCTTGTAAGTAAGGAAGATGTTGAAAAGCCAAGTGATTTATTACAAAAACAGTTGGACCCAGTAAGCTGGAAAGGTCAAGCTGACAAAAATCTAGACTCACAAATGCTGCTACAATATAAGAAGGCATTATCAGGAGGAAAGTAAAAACCAAATGAGAATATTCCTGAGAAAAACATAGATCTTTTAGCTAAGAAAACAATGTATTTGTCCTGCAATGTCCTCATTTCAAAAAGCTCCCTGGGGAGGGGCATTTCTATAGAGTAGGAACTTGAATGCAGTTGATGCTTCTGAAAGAAAATGTGGGGGAAGGATTGAAGCAAGGGAAATCCAGTGCAGAACAACTAATAACAGTAGTTAAGGTATTCAGTTCCATAGAATACCATATTCAAGATTTTCTTCTAGGCTAGGCATGGCAGAAATTACGAACCTTCTATACCCATCTATACAGTGAGACTTTTCCTAAGGGGGAAAGAGGGAACTGGGAGGGTGGGAAACTTGTAAATAACCCCTGTTAAATCCTTAAATGATGTAAGGATCAAAAATTGTCCTGGTCAGATGATTCTCAAATACTTCAGTGAACATATTGGTATTTCTGATGATTTTTTTGGTTTTTTGTTTGTTTGTTTTATTCATGTAAACCAGGAATTCATCCTGGAGGAATTGGTGGGATTGTGCAAATCAAGAAGAGGAGCATCAGAGTATGTTGTAGTTTTATAGAGATTGTAGAGAGAACAAGAAGCCAGATGGTATAAATGGTTACTGAACCTGTTTCCATTTTACTAACTTTACAAGCAGAAGATTTGAGAATTTCCACATAAAACTCTTCTTTGTAAAGGGGTTTTCTGGTTTTAAATTTAATATACATTGACTAAAGATAAACTCTTTCTTTTGCATTTTGGTCAAAGTTTACCACAAACAAATTTCAGTTTGGTTAAACAAAGCCATATATCTCCTGATCGTTACAGCAGTTACAAAGTGAAGATGGGACTTGGAAGTCATCATCCTTAAGAGTTAAGTTTTTTGCAATACACAATGGGTTGTTTGACAAATGTGTGCAACATCATGGCAATTCTTTTAAGAGGGATGTACCCTGGCTTGGGGAACTGAAGTGTATCATATGACAGACCAAGTTCAATATGACATTATACATTACGGCAAGAATGATCAAAATATTCCTTTTTATGATGGAAAAAATGATTGTCATAAATAGACTGAAAAAACTGTGTTTATGTCACTAGTATTTGTACTCGAAGCCCACAGTGCAAGACTTCAGCCTTCTGTAATGTAGCTGTCAATAGATTTGCCTTTCACATTTCTTTTCTGGTTTTTGTTGGTATTTTCTGCCATTTTTGCCATTTCATATTGCTATCTGGGCTGTAGTTTAAAGACTATATGTTGAATAGGGTGGAAAATCACTCCATTCTTTAAGCATACAAGGATTCAAGAACATATGATTTCACTAGAACAATATCTTTGCCTTATTATCATGTAAGGAAATGTATTACGTGCTCAAGTGCTTAGATGTGCCTAGGTTTGAGATTTGAACAAGTTATGTAAGAAAATGCACCAGAAAGTCTGGGGTAATTGTATAAATCAGGAAAATATATGAGGAACTAAGCTATGCATCTTCCTTTGTTATTTAAATACAAAGGCTTGTCCTTGCATTTGCACTAATGCTAACGAGCCAGTCAAATATTTGAGTCAAACACAGCAAATCTTGCTGAAACAAACTGCGCTTTGTGGATTGTACTCTAGCTACATCTGACCTTTCTAGGCTGGCTGGGTACTCATTTATGTGAGCATCTGAACAGCATTTCATTGTTTTAAGCTCTCTTACAGGTAGTTACTTTTCTACCTAGGAAATACATTCATGTTAGTATTCAGTTTTAACTTAAAGAAATGCTCCAAGTGGATAAATAGTATTATGTGTTTTAACCACAAAATGCTGTGCTTTCATTGAACGAAAATGGTCATGCAGGCCTTTACAGTGCCAGTTAGCTGAGTTTGAACATGTGCTATAAACTTGCACATGTAATTTCAGTACATTATTCAGCTAGCAGTAGTTTTCAGTGCCTTCTGTGCTCATTAACAATATTTTGCTCCTTTCAAGAGCAGTGGAAACTGTGCTAAGGATATAATTAATTATCATCGCTCATTCTGTGAAAACGTGAAAGTGAAAATATTCTCTTTCTTCAAAATATGGATAGAATTTCATTTTAAAAATAAGCTAAGTTTGTGTTGATAGTTGGAGAAAAGGCAAGGGAAAATAAAAGAAGAAAAGTATCTCTTATTTTGAAAAAAAGTCCAGTGTTATTTTGTGATAATCTAGATTTTTACTTCCCTTTCTCTGAGGAAAATAATGATCTTCCACCAACTACTGATGGAGATTTGGAATTAGACCTGTTCAGGGACAGACACAGTCATTCTATGTTAAAAAGATTAAGTGATGCATGAGTGTTATGTACCCAAGAGTATCAAATCACCTCTTTAATTTTGTCATATAATTTTAAGGGTATGGGGAAGTTCATAATCCTCGTTGATCTTTTGTCCTTGTTGTGAGACAAGCAACAAATTATTAATACAGACAGTAATATAATTTTTTTTTCTTGGAGATTGTAGTCCACTGGATAATTATGTCACATTAGCAAGCTGAATAATCCAGACTGTTAGACAAGCACAGCTTTTTCATCACCAGCTACTAAAAGCCATTTGAACTAATGACTAATCTTTGAGCCAGGCTTCCTTCTGCCCCATGACACTCTCATAATCCCACTTGAAACTCATTTCTGGTCCATTCCCAAAAGTAGCTAAAATTACACTGGCACAGCTGTCTTCTAGGTTTTTGGGGTGGTTTTTTTGTTATTTGTTTTGTTGGAGTTATTGTTATTATTCCATTCAGAATGTCATGTACCTTAATCTAAATACCTTGGCTTTCTTTTTACAAATCCAGTTCTCTAACAGAGCCCTGTTAAAATGGATTAAGGATGCCTTTATAGCTCTGTAATAACTAAACACTGTACAGTGAAAGCAGCATTTCGGCATATGTTACTACAATAATTAAATATATTATCCCCAAAAATGTATTCCTTAATATGAGAAATATATTAACCATGAAAGTGGATAATACTTAAACCAAATCCATCCATTCTTTTTTGCGTTTCAATTAACATAGTTGCATCTCTCTCTGCTGCCTTTTACAGACGCTATATTTTTAGATCTGCTTTCAATGGAACAAACATACCATAAAAATAACGTGCAGGCATGGAGTTGAATTCTTGCTATATTTGATGAGAAAATGTAGCCATGAAGTCTGTTTTGTATTTTAAACATTATTTCACACATTACTAAAACGTAAAAATAAAAAAAAAAGTATCAGTTTGCACTGAATATCAAGAAGTACCCAACTGTGGAGACAGCTTTTTTGTTTAGCAAAAGTTTTAAAGACTGCACTTCTCAGATAAAAAGCCTCATGATAAGGAATCCCAAAGTAGTATTTGCTGGCAAATAGCAATTACTTTCTGCTTTGTATTGGATCATCTCTTCTGAATTTGTAAAGGACTGAAATTAAACAACAGAAAGGACAATGATAACTCTTCATACCTGCAGCAAAGAGAAATCAGAGCAATTCTGAATTTATTTTTTTTCATCCCACCCTGACTGTGTTGCCTGGAGCTTGCTATAAATGCTCTGTCTAAATAGACAGGCAATGTTGCAAAAAATTATATGTTTCGGTATTCATGAATGCCTGGAATTCTCTGTTGAATTTCATCTTTAACAAAGATTTCATAAGATAAGAACAGCTTTCTTGTTTCCCATGGGTAAGTTCTCCCTTATGGAATTTTACAGTTTATGCAGACTGTTTGTTTATGGGTATATTTCATTAATTTTCATTCTTCCTGGTATGTGTTTCTATTTCTAACATCCAGTATATTTTATCACTTTTCTTTTTCGCTCAAATCTGCTTTTCTCAACTCTCATGCTCTAGGATGTTCTTTTCCCATCACTTTATTCCAATAGTGGATACATCTAGAAGTGTTCTTTGACATCTGCTAGACCACAGAATAACAGTTTTAGGCAGCCTGGAATTCCCATTACTTGAGAAATCTAAAAAAATTCCAAGCAAACAACCAGTGTGTATGCAGCAACACCTGTATCAACAAGGTCTTGACCTGACAACTTTTAAAATCCTTTTGAACCCTGAACCTCATTTGGCTAACTTTTGAATGACTGACTTACCCCCTGGAGCAGGGTTATAGCAAAGAGAGGAAAATTTAAATTTTTGTTACATCTCCCTGTTTTGATTGTTTGTATGTTTGGATTTTTTCTGGATATAAAACTAGAAGGTAAGCCTAACTATTTTTCAAAATAGCTTTGAGGTTTTGGTCAGTACACTTCTGTCCTTAGATGTGACTTATTGTCTGTCTGCCAGTAAAGATTAAAATACAAAAAACGTTTAGCTCCCTTGTATTGTACAGAGTATGAAATAAAGAAGCTTATCATGAGACAAAAATTACAACTTAATCCCCAGCCGACAATCACTTGTTCTGATACTTATTAATGCATGCCTCAGAATACTCTGAGAGTGGTGGGTTTTGTGAGATTTGTAGTGGGTTTTTTTCTCTTTCCTCTAGTTGGTCTGAGTGACATTTGCAAAAAAGTGGGTCTGTTCCTGTACCTGTAAAACTTAACAAGAGTTTTGTCACCCTCACTAAAGTGACTAGATGCAAGCTAAGGTGTAGGAGAAAAAAAAAAGTGAAATCCATTATTATACTTGTCTGGAATGCTAGAATATTCATTTTAACCTTATTTCCTATGAGTAATGAAAAGTAAGTATACTTAGAATTTAGGTCTTCTTACTGGAACACTACCTTTATTGTTTTTTCATAGTGGCCCCTTATTCCCAATAAAGTATAATTTGCATAGCTAAGTAGTAAATGTTCATGTTAATCTTTGAGTTGTTCAAACTTAAAGAACCAGGTTTTGATTGTGATACCTAGAGCAGTATTTGAACTTCCATCAGAAACTCAAGGCTGGGAGTAGTATGCTTCAGATTAATGGTACTTTCATGATGAATCTTTCTAAATTTTTTATTTTTAATTAAGTACTTTTTCACTTACTAAAGCAGCTACAATACTTTCTAGAACCTTCAGTTTTTTAATATTGGTAGCCCAGGTGTTAGGCTTTAGAGCTAGGGGAAGCTGGTTGAAGGTTACTACTTGCAAGTATGAATTAAAAATCCAAATAGCTGGATGGCTCAGTCATGATGTTTTACCTCTGGGTTTGTATATTTTCACTTAGTTACCGAAAGACATTTGTAGCAACACTTCAAAAACAGCTAGCCCCTAGGAATTCCCGTATTTGTTTCAAATGCAGCATATTTATGCAGTGATTCAGCAGGTCCTCATTCATCAGCATTCCCTACTGGTTATTCATGACTTGCCTGTTTTCGAAGTTTTGGCCATTAAGATGTGCAGCTAAGAGCTATGCCATGTGACTGACGGGACCAATTACTTGCCTCAAGACTAAATAACAAATAAATTATGAAAATTAACTAAAATACACAAATAGTCAAGAAACTTTTACAGAAAATAAAATACATATAGAAAGTACTTTAAATGTGTCAACTTTAGCTGTCATTGGGAGAATCGTCATTTGATTAATAATACATTATTGCCTTAGAGAGGCAAGTATATACATATATCATATGGGATCTCAAAAGTGAATATGTAACTGTTTAAGTACAGAGGAAAATTACCATATCCCACAAACTTTGAAACCCAGATAAGCTATCTTTTGATCCTAAACTTATGCTGTCATTCCAGGGCTGAAAAGCAGGAAAAAAAGATCTCGTTATGGTAGATGTTTTTCACATGAAGCTTTTTAAACTGCAACAGAATATTAGAATTTGCACAACCTCAAGGTCATCAAAAATGACAAAAAATTTCAAATTAATTACAGAGGAAAATTTTGGTTATATGCAAAATAACCTCTTATCTAGTCAGACGTGTAGTTAACATGCCTTATTAATAATAATATATGAATAATCTATCCAACTTAGTTCATTAAAGGTTTGAAAAGTCCACTTCAATTTGCAGATGATAGCAGGCTGGTAAGGGCTGCAGAATGTCAGATGTGGATGAGCTGAAGATAGTTGACATGAGACAGGTTAAAGATAATTAGAGGTAGAGAAGCATGACTTCTGAAGACACAGCAAATTGAGTTTGTTAATCTAAAAGGAAACCAAATTGCTTACACATGTGACATATGATGGAACAAAGGAAATGAATAAACCCATCCTATGTCCAAAAAGACAAGATCTACAGCTTGAAAGATTTAGCTTAGCTGTGCTGGGAAAAGTTTTTGAAGATGAGGATAATTGTATAGTGGAAGGACTGCACAGGGAACACATGTAATCACTATTTTTCATTTGAATCACATTCTGCTGCATTTATTCACTTTTAAAAGGCAAGTGGAGATGATAATGAAAGTAAAACATAAATGTAGAAAACTAACATCTATTTGGAATGAAAATATTGGACTACTGAAATGATTCAAAGAAAAGTAAATAAGATTATTCTGAGAAAAGTCAGCCACATCCTTGGAAGAGCTGCCTGAGGCTGCTCTTAACTTCTCAGGATTGTCTGTACTCAGTAGATACAAAACTGAACCCTAGAATGAAGCCTATTGACTATTGAAGGCAGCTCGGATAATGTCTGCTGTAATCAGTAAGATTCAAATTGAACTCAGTGGTACTTGTGGATTGAGAAACAGAACAAATAGAAACCTGTCAATGGCCAAGGAATGCAATCTTTGAAAGAAATTCTTAAGATGCTTTGACTATGATTGGGTCCAGGTAATAACAGACAGAATATCATTCCTACACGTTTGAGTGTCAGCATAAAGAGAAACTTGTATTTTCTGAGAGTTAGTTGGGTGCTACTTGACTTACATACTATGAGGATTTTTGTATTATATATAATATTCTGTATTAATTATTTAATTTCCCCCCTATGTACATTGAGAGTTTGAGCTGGGTAAATTTAAGGGTCTCTTGCTAGGCTGAGAAATGATACAGTCAAGGGTTAAGATTCCCTTGAGACAGCATTTTAAAATATGGTACTCTTTTTCAATACAGTGGAAAAAGATAGCAGTCAAGTAAAAGAAAATATCTGAGATGAAAACATGTATAGCATTTAATTTTCCTTTTACTTTAAAGTTTTTCCCAAAGTATTGGTAACTGCAATATTACCTGAGTACTCAGATAATAAACACAAATGAGACAGGGAAAAAGATAGTAAAAAAGTGCATTTATCACCCAGCTAAACTACTAGCAATTTAACAAGAGAATAGGTCTTCTTTCTCTTCCCATATCTTAAAAGAAAACAAAAATCCCAAACTGGTAAGCAGTACACACTTACTGACTGTAAGGAAAAGAGGGACTAACTCTTTAGCTGTGTAGGATCTGTGCAATTGCAGAGGAACAGTTCCAGAGAAAAGAATAAAGTCAGTCTCTGCAATATGGACTAATACATATTTCTGCCAAGGGTAGCACAAGACCTCTATAAAATATTTCGACTAAGAAGATGGTTCTTTTAGTGCCAGAATGGTTTATCTGCTGCTCCTTTGGAAAAAAAAGAAGAGTAAGAGCATACTCTATTGGACTGAAAACAGCATCTGATATTGAAGTATATAGTACCAAATTATCTGTTCAAAATGGAGTGTGTTGGTGTGAACCTGTAATGAACCAAAGGCTCCTTTCCATAGAGATAGTATTAAATATGTTTTTAAGGAATTTTCCCTGGCAGTCTAGCAAACACCTTAATTTTGTTGTTTACAAAGGTAAAGTACTGTTGATATTTGAACTGGCCAGAAATATTTTGTTTAGTTAGAGGAAGCTTTATTTTTTGTGATAGACCCTACAAAGTAATAACTTGAGGTGTTGATAGATACAAAGTTTTGGGGGAGGACAAAAATGCAAGCATATGAACCTTTAAGAAGGGAGCATCCACTACCTGAAGTAAGGATGAGTTTATAATGCTCTTTATAGGGGTCATTCCATAGATAACTACAGTTTTGCTTTAAAATTTAAAATAGCGTCCTGTAGAGTATGACTATGTCTTCTCCCTGCTCTTCTGTGCATTTTGTTCCAAGACTGTCATGTCATCGTATTCTTTCAGGCATAAGTTGAGGAATGGTGGCCAGTTGGCTAAAGTCTACTCTTTTATATTCCTGTGCAGGCTCACAGAACTGAAGAGTTGTGTGAGAAACGTATCTTGATGAAACTGGAAAAAACAATTTAATTCTCTTTAATACAGCCATATATTTTTCCCATGGAGTAATGGTGCTTCACACTTTTTCTATATATAAACTGTATGTTAAACACACTGTCCAGCTTTAAATTATGGAATATAGCTCCCTCATCTGTCCAACTCAGTGCATGAAAATATGTCAAAAGCAAAAAAAATTTATGCTCAGTAGTGTATCTTCCCTTTTTAAACCAAAGGTTTTGCCTGCTTTTATATCTGTTTTTAATGTACACTGGTAGAATAATTTCATTTCTGTGATTCTTATTGGGTATTCTCAATTTTTCTGCAAGGTATTAATAATAATAATAGGGTTAAAGGTGATCATCAGAGAAATCAGACTGAAGCGAAAGTTTTTTGATGTGTTTCACAGTTTAAAAAATCAAGAAAGGGAGCACACATAGTGCTTTACTTTTCCTGTATTTCCTCTGATTACACCTTATTTACTATATATTCTTACTTGTTTCTGAGTGCTACCTGCTGAACTGATAGAGCTTGGCAATGTTGAATCTCTATAGAGGAGTTTCAGTGTAAGTAACTGAAGTACAAACTTAAATGTCAATGTCATATAGCTTGGTCCTTGTCCTTCAGGATTCATCCACAGTACCCATTTCATTGTTTGGTATGTAATTAAAAAGGGTCAACAATTTTCCTAAAAGGTACCTCCTGTGAAGATGTTCTGGTCTGAGCATTGCTGACTTGAATACACGCCATCAAAATAATCTCATGGGCCAAAAAAAGTCATTTTGCTGTCATCTATGTTGCTACTCTTACTCAATATTTATGATTTTTTATTAGAAACCAAAATGACTTTAATATGACTCTTTTATTGGAATATAAATACTGAGAATATCTATTTCCAGCCATTATTCTTTCACTTTAGTACATTGTTAAACATAGCACATATATTTTATATATTAAATATGTTCTTTTCTTACCTTCCGGACTGTCAAATTTAACAATATTGTCTCAACTTTTGTCAGTGCTGCCCCTGAACAAATAGTCCTGTGAAAAATTTTAGCTATATGCCACTCAACAAAACCAAACCATCAGGTGGCATCATGCTAAAGCATGCACACTTAATTTACTTACACAGCACTGACATTAAAAGAGAGAAGAATTAATCCCATGTTTAATGATGCACCATAGCAATATAACAAGTGACTTCCATTCTGAAAAGCCAGTAAGACATTTTAGCAGAGGAGTTGAGACTTTCTTAAATAATGAATAGCAGGCCCGTGATCCAAACTGTTTGCATTGTTCATGCATTAGAACTATGTATTCTACAGTTGTCTTTATGTTGAGTTGAAGTAGTACATGAGAGGTAATGAAATGAATTGATATGCCAAATAATGACTTTTGGATGACCCAGTGTTCCCAAAACTGTTTACTCAGTTATCATCAGTTCTGTGATTTTTGAGTTCTGGCAGTCCTTGCCGTTGTAAACGCTCTTGCAATATAACTGTGACTTAAATGTTGAGCGTCACTTTGACCCTTTGTACTTCACCTGTGGGGAAATCAAAAGCAGAAACACCAGATTTTTCTCTTTGCTTAGATTACTAAAAAAATAAAGCAGCAACTGCCTACACAGCTAGGGTGTGACAAATGATGACAGAATAATAAAAACAATCTTTTTTTCCTCTATCTTACCAATGAAAAAAAGGCCTTTCAAAAGTCCAGGAACAGGGATAGGAAGTTAAGATCAGGTGCTCTGACCTAAATATGAGCTACATGGTTCTATATGGTTTACAGTGATCAATCTAGTATGTTGACTGGTGTTAATGTTTAACAGTTTTTCTCCATTGGGTAAACATGAAACTCATTCTGAGCTAGTAGTGGTTGTGTGGATCTTTCTGTCTGAGGTCTTGTGGATTCAGAGAATCCTACATTTTATTTTCACTTTTCCTTTCACTGAAGTGAAACCTGTGTGGCTGCAACTCTGCAAAATCTTGATGTTGTCCATGGGGTTTGTTTTGTGGCAAACACTTCTTTTCACCTTGTTTTTTATTCTTTCTTCCCTCACCCCAAAATAGTCTCAACAAGATCACAGAAGATCTCAGAACTTGGGTATAAACACGCTGTGACAGGCCATTTGGGTGCTCCCGATCACAAATATAAGAAAGCTGGGTTTTTTTTGGTTGGTTGGTTGGCTGGTTGGTTGGTTGGTTGTTTGGTTACTTGGTAGTGTGTTGGTTTTTTGTTGTTGTTGTTTGGGGCTTTTGGTTTGTTTGTGTTTGTTTGTTTGTTTGTTGTTGGGTTGTTTTCGGTTTTTTTTTTACACTAGCCATTACTAATAGGTGTGTCCAGAATATCTGGAAAATGACTGATTTCTGAATTTCAGAATTTTTCCCATTTATGTTAAAATCTAACAAGGAATTAAATTTCTTTTCCAGGGTTTGGAGTCTAATGGGTCATTGCTGTTTCCAAGAGTGAGGGTTCCAAAAGTCTGTCATGTACTATGGGGTATAACATTAGATTATCTGAGCACATTAGTTACATGTTAGCATTTTATGTTTTATTCATGTGTACCTTAAGTTCCAACAGCAGAGTCCCCACTGCCCTGCAGGCCATCCTAGCTGAATGAATGTGATTGATTATTCTAGTTATACTGGACAAAGTACAGTTTCATGACATTTAACATAGGTGGAGTGTTGGTGTGTGCCATTGAATAATAAGTTTAAATATAGTTTCCTGAACCAGATTTTGGAGTAGCTTCTAAAACCTGCCATTGACCAGCAAGAATAAAATGTCAATTGGTACATTCTTAATGCTTTCATAATGTAGCACAGGGGTGTAAAGAGGCATTCAAATTTTATCCTTTTATTCTTTCATTCTGTTCCTTTAAATCCTAGTTACATGATAAATATTCACGCTCTAGTTTGCAGAAAACAAAGCTCGGTTTCAATCTTTTAGCCAATTGCAACATCTGCCCTACAAGGTTTTTCCATTTTATATACAGGCTTCCCTGAAGATATAAATATGGTCTTCCTAATAAACACATTTGAAATGTCTCCAGAGAGAAGCTTCCATAGAGGGATTAGGATGTGGCATTAAGAGACTCACTAAAAATGTTTGATTTACCTTAGCACGAGAGATGGAACTCACCATGACTTTGATACAAACCTAGCACCGAGAGGAGTGTAAATAAGAGCAGAATGTGGTCCCTGATCTTTTCATAGTAATAGTGCCTTAAAATAGAAATGCAAGAGATTCTCCTTAATGTAATGAGGCATACTTGTGAGCAATGCTCCGTGAGCCCGGGGAGTGGGTGCACAGATAAGCCGTTCTGTCTCTTGGTATATCAAGGGGACATCCCGTCTTTTCAGCTGAAGTGATCCTTTATGATACTTACCATGGAAGTAAAATATGTGAAAGTAAACTGTAAAAAGTACTAGGTCTTTTGATTTTTAAAAAGAAATGTTTCCTTGGTAGTGCAGTCTGCTATAGTGTGACAGGACAAGTGTTAGGAAGCTCTTCAGAAGCTCAGTTAATCCATCTAAGACTCCTCACTACCTTTAGTTTGGATAATAGTAATGTCTTAGTAGTTTGGGTCTGTTTTATAATTGACTTCAAGTGAGTACTTGGCCACAGTTAAACTTCCTGATCCAGCCAAAGTACTGTCAAAGCATGTGTGACCTGTTTGGTTGGCCAGTTACAGGGTGTGAATGGGAGGGTGACTCTGGTTTCCTACATGTTGTAAGTTTTTCTGTAGGAAGCTGTTGGGTATTTTGTAAGTCTGGACAAGAAGGTATTACAATAATAAATAAGAATAAATGACATAATGGTCTTTTTGGGGCGAAAGTAAGTTTTGGGGCCATAAGACACCTATATTTGGTACAGTTTACAGCACCAGAAGTACTGATGCAAGGCTTAAGGTTTTTCCTTTATGATTATGCTACTTTTCTATATGCACTTTACACTTCTTTATTCATACTCTGTGCGTTTGAAATATGTCATATTTTTGGAGAACTTGCTGATATAGAGTCTAAAGTTAGAAATGCATCTCACTGAAGAGCAAGCTTTGATACCTAGCTAGATATGCCATCGCTGATGTCATGCTCAAAAGGGATGACTGGTGGTTGTGCATTCACAGATCCCAAAGCTGAGGCCACACATTGAATCTTGGAACTGTTTTTGAGGTGTGGCACCCAGGAGGCTTCATGACCTTAGTGTTCTCTAAAATTACATTTCTGTAATTTAGAACAGACTCAGATCTGTTCTAAATTCAAAATGGTGATAGAGAAGGTAATACTCTCTATTTAATAGGGATATTAAACCCACAGTCTCTCTATTGTATTTTTTCTATATAGGTACGTATGTTATTTATGTATCAGTCATAGTTAAGTGCAAAGTCAATGTTTATCACTATTTCTAGCTGAAGCTACTGTTTGATAGTATTTGACCTGAATGCAAACACTAGCTCTGATTCCACTTTGCCATTGAATCCTACTCTAACTGAAAGTTTAGAAGAGTTTTTCAACCTACAAAGATTTCTCTGAAAAGCAACTGTTGGAAAGCCTGAGCATGAAATCAATTTCATCAGTTCCCTTGCAGTTTTATACATTAACAATGTGGTCACTTAGCTCAGGAGAATAGTAATGAAAAATTGGTGCATTGACTTCTAGTTCATTGGTTTACATCTGTTCAGGATGGTAATAGCACTTTTTCTGTATAATTTGGTGACTATTTGCTAATGTATGTTAAATAAGTTAAAGATTTCTTTGTTCCTGTAGATCTGTTTCATCCAGGTCTTCAAATGCACTGAAAGGATTTGAACTCAGTGACATTTACCATAAGCACTGTAAAATGTTTTTAAAGGAAATTGGTCAATGACCCCTTATATTAAACGTACTGATGCATACTAATAATAATACTAATAATGCTAATTCTAATAATAATGAAGATTTTTTTGGTGTCTCATATTTTTATGGGCAGCCAGGCTGTGTGTTATATGTCTTGATTTTAAGAACAAACTCTTCTCTTTGATGTAAGGCATTAGTAGAGCTGGATGCTTTCTAGTGATGCAGAGAGACAGGCTAGGATATTGTTCATTACACAATTGAGAACATTTTGGTTACAGGAGCTCAAATTGCTGAAACTGATCCTGATGGTAAGGATACTCAATTATCTAAATTTTATCTTACTGTTTGTTGAGAAGAAATGTCGAAGGGTTGAAGGAAATTTTGATGAGCAATTCATGTTAAAAATTTACCTGTGGAAGCATTTGCTGTTGAACTGAGTACTGTTTAAATAAATTGGAACTAATTACATTTGAGGATGTATTTTATAAGTCCCAGCAAAGGCCAGTACTTAAAAGTAAGACATCCATCTACTGTTGCCTTTCATTAGAGGTTAGGCATCTAATTTCTAGCTCAAGATATCAGACACAATGAATGTCTAAAAAAATCTTGACTGAATACATGAGAACTTTTGAACAATGTTGGTACAGAGAAGGTCTCACCAATACTCAGTCGATAATATGCATTTTTATTTTGGTCCCTCCTGATAAGCAGATCCAGCTATCAAAGAGCCAGTCCAAATAAGCATGATGAAAATATGTACATTGCCCAGCCTATCAGTTTTCCTATATGCCAAGTTTTGACGTGGTATTAGCATTCTTCCTGCCAATAGCTCTCTCATGACAGGCTGGACACTTTCAAATATCAGTGAAAGTGTTACTATCTTTTTTTTTTTCTTTTAGCCGGTGCAGTGTTTCTATCTTGATATGTTGTAAAAAAATGGTTCAGTAAAAGCTACAATTCCTCCCATGTGCTAACACTATTATAATGAAGTAACATACGGTGAACTTGGATTCTGAATATTTTTACATGAGTTTGTCACTGATAGGAGCCATCAACTGAAAGGAGACAATGAATTAAAATACTCCTTGTCAGAGACATGAAAAGATTATCTGTTCACAATGAACTAAAAGTATAATGTGGGATTTCCACATAGCTGTGAGTATCCAGTTGAGCACATGAAATCTCTCTCGATCATCTTGCTCAATGCATTATGTTCCAAGCTCATCAAAATGAGGGACATTCTTCTGGTTTTTAGCATGATTCATGCAAACATACATTTTATGTTTGAAATACCTAATGCTGATTATAATAACAATCTAAATAATGTCATTATAATAAGTCTAATGATTTTTTTTTTTTAAGTTTAGCCTGTTCTTTAGGTCCTATATATTTGTCAAAGAGAAAAAAAAAAAAGGTGTGTTTCTATATTCTGGCTTCTTG
Organism: Gymnorhina tibicen; assembly: GCA_013399875.1. NCBI lineage: Eukaryota > Metazoa > Chordata > Aves > Passeriformes > Artamidae > Gymnorhina > Gymnorhina tibicen. Next base: position 44,219 of record VXAZ01001315.1, read on the forward strand.
CCAGTAAAAGCTGACACAAATATTAGATATTGTGGATCCAGGAATGCTGTCTTGATAATTGAGGAATGAAAGAAGCTTGATGACAGAACCTAATTTGCAGATGCTGAATTTTAAAAAGAAATCATTAGAACTCACAGCATGCTGTTGTATACAGTCCATCTCCCTTTTCAAAGGCTATGTATTTTTTAAATTTCAGTTTCATTAAATAGGTTACCATTTACCTTACCAATGTACACGCACAATATATGTATTTAAGCACGTCCTAATGGTAGGTATTTTATGACGGCTCTTGCAGAGCTGGGCCCCTGACAAGCCCGCAGAGCCGCACACATTTATCATCTGCCGGAGCTGAAGCCTCCGACGCCGTTCACCTTAGCGGGCTGTATGAGCGCAGATCCCGAAGCGTGTTGTCCAAAAGGGGATGAAGCGTGCGAGGAGCCCCGCGGGCGGCGCGGGGGAGGATACTGGGCCGTGCCGTGCCGGGGAGCTCGCTCAGGGCTGCCGGGTTGCTACAGCAACCGGGGCTTTGTTTGTACATAGCCGGAGCAGCTGCCTCCCTCGCTCCCTCCCTCCCTCCCGCCCGGCTCGGCTGCGGCAGGGCCGGGCCGGCCGCTCCCTCCGCCGCGGGGCTGCGCGGCTGCTGCGGCCACCTCGCCGCCTTCGCGCGGGGCGTTCTTTGGCATGGCAGTTGTGGAGCGGGAGATTAGACCGTAAGGATACGTCTGGTGCTTGGGGAGATCAAGTCCTACTGAAAGAAAAAGGCTGAAACAGTAGCACTCTCTCTGGTATTGTGCTATCCGTATACTTGTTTTATATATTTGTAATATGTTTGGGTATTTGTGTACCAGAAGGTTTGGGTTAGTGGCCCATCTGATTTCAAGGCAGAGAATGTAACTACAACTTGTGCTTGAGGACCAGCAGTATTACAGGTTAACAGCAGAATATAATAGGAAATTTCCTCATTCTGCAAGCATCTTTGAAGATACTGTCTTTAATTCAGTCCTTTTACCCTACCATTCACATAATTTAAGAACAGATCAATAGAAAGCAAAACCACTAATATTTGTTCATGAAAGATGAATATTCATCACATTTTTATTGGCATAGGCCTTGGAGAGGTGTTCATCAAAACAGATTTGAAGATGGTCATCACGAAGTTGAGTGCCCTTTCATAACATGCAAACCTATATCAGTGGCCAGAACATTATTTTCAGAAAATGTGACTGTATAAACAGATTAGAAGGAGCAAAGAAGCTCATAGCAAATTAGTTCTCAGACAACACTGTCTTTTTCATGTAACAATTGTTGTAAGTCAAAGACAGTAGGGTTAGTTCAGCAGCCCACAGAGGGCTGACAGCAATTAAATAACCAGACTGAAAATTTGTTGACTATGCACATGCACAACATTTGCATGTACAGTATTTGCACAACTTTAACAAGAGTTTCCCTAGAGATGTAACCTCCTTGTGACCTTCCCATATTTTTACCTTTTCTTCACTGTATGAAGCACCAAAAAAAGAAGAAAGTTTGTTGATTTTGCTCAGTTTTAAGAGCTGGAGACAGCAGTGGGAAATTCTTAGGATGTGACACCGAAAGAAATACAGATTATGAATGTTTCTTTAAATAAAAGGCTTTCAAAGCCATGGTAATTTAGCAGTAAATTAAAAGCCTAATGATAATGTCTGGGATTCTTGTAATTTTCAAAAACAAAACTAAACCAAATTAAAATTACGTGGAATGTTCCTGATTATGATTTCAATACAATCATGTATGGAGAGGAGGATAGTGTATCACTCTACTGAAGTGGTACTGTTCCAGCTACAACAATGCTTGCGATCTCACAGATGTGAAGGTAACACCACAGCAAAAAACGATAATTTAGCTGAGGTTTCACTTGAAAATCTGAATTTATATGAGTAACACTTTGACTCGGATACCTAGTCTACTCACAAATGAGATCATTTAAGCCTTAAGCTCCAGCCAGCTGAGACTGGCTGAGAAAGATGCTTAAAATGTATTGAGGATCTCATAGTGAACTCTGAAGGGGGTGAACTGAGACTGTGAAAGTCAAAACTAGTAAGCTACCACTCAGATATATCTGGCTTCTGTCTTGCTCTCAGTTCTTTGATGGTGCTTGCTGCCACTTTGAGATTAGTGGTTTCCCTGAACCTGACTGACCTTTTTTTTTGCATAGAGGATGCGGGCCTTCAATACTGCAAGATTTATATCTATGTACCCTCACAAGAGGCAAGTAAAATATTATATATTTTTAAAATAAGTGTTGAAAATGGTCTGATTATACTCACTTCAGTTGTTTTATCAACCTGCTCTTACCATACTTGTAATATACTTCCTACAGTGATTTTCTATATCTTTCTAAAGATATGAGTGAATAGCTGATGACAATATATCTAAAGGTGACATTGTCACAAATTTTTATTTGTTTCTGTTAAAAGTCCTCAAAGTATAAGGACGATATAGCAGGGACTTGGTGTCAATAGTGGTGCTTTATCTATGAGAATGGAAACCCTAGTCAACTACTCTGGGCAGAAAGTGGATAGAATCAACAGGCTTGTAATTTTACTTGCACAAGAATTTGCTCCTAAGAGACAATCTTTTCCTATAAACATTTAGAGTGAAATATTAATGATATTTTTAGTACTATCATGGCCATGGCTAAAGAAAGAAACAGTGAACAGTCAATCAGGAGAAGATAGGTTTGAGGACTAAAGGCTGTATTTTCCTGCAGATATTCTATGTGGTTTAAATTATTTTCCTGTATTACTTCTTTTAATTATTACTATAATTGGCTTCATTTTTTAGAAATTGACATTTAAAATTTGTTGACTGTGTCCTTGATGTTGAAAACCAGTTAGGGAGAAAAAAGAGCATTTCATTTAAAACTGGAGAAAATGCATTCTTCATTAGAAATTCACCCTTTAGCAGCTCACTTCATTTTTTGGCAAGGAGAGCAGAGAATTCTCAAGGCAAATCTACTGGCCCCATCCTAACAAAGAGAAATTAGCCCAGGACATAAATTACAATGAGGTTTCACATTAATATTACGTCATTATTTTTTAGCAAAGGTGTCATAGAACAACTCCATCTATGATCTGCAATATTTTAAATTATTAAAACCCAACAACAAGTACTATAGTAAATGAAAGAAGTTCACATCATCATCCATTATTCTTTGGTTTTAATCACACAGGTGAAACTCATTACCCTGTGAAGGGAAACACAAAGCTCACTTCAGTGGTGTACAACTGAAACGGAACTTAATCTGTGCATTAGTGATGGTTTCTTTGGGCCATCAACCTATATCAAAGTGAACTTGAAATCATTTGTTAGTGCACGGTATTCTGTAATTCCTGAGGGGGGTGGGAAGACAGGTTATTTTAGTCAGTTCTACTGAGAATAACTAAATTCTTATATTAGAAGCTGTAGTTTGTGTGTGCTTTAGACTGGAGGAGAAGCCCCTTTAATGAAATATGGATTCTGGTGTTCAGCCTTTTTTTTAAACCCCATTCCCTGTATTAATTATTAATTAGCCGTGCTGAAGTGGATGCAGTTATATTTAGATTGCAGCTGCCAGTAACCAAATTTCAAGTGGTTTTCTGATTTCATATTTTTGTAGGATAAAATGCTGCACTCAGAGGGGTAAAAAAAATCTAAAACACCCCCACCCCACATAAAAGTAATTCCTTTACTGAAATATTAAAGCAGAAAACTGGTACAGTGAGTGTCTGAATCCCTCTTCACCTCTGAGAGAGAAATGAAGGGAAAACAGGGAGTTCTCAACCCTCTTATGGGGAAAGGGGAAACAAGGAGAAAGAAACAGAACTACCCATTGCTCTTAGGAAGAGAATCGTCATCATGAGTAAGAATAGCAAAGGGATTCCCTCCCTGCTCAGAGGGAAGACAGAAGGGGAAGGGAATTCCCTCTCTCCGTTGGGAAAGAACAGAAGGGAAGGGAATTCCCTTTGTTGCATTTATACTTTGAGCTCTAATTAATCTTGAATGTTTTGTACTCCTGCTAACATCAAAGCAGTTTTGTACATCAGGCAAAACTTGCTTTCCTTGAGCTGAAGAAAGTCAATCTTGAAATTCTCATGGAATGTATGGATTTATGTCATTGCTGTCATGTGGCCAGATGCAGTCCATAACTTTTAAATACAATCTAAAAGGGGTCTTGGTTGCTTTAGCCTCAGGCTTGGAGAGATTTCTGTTACAGCTTAAGATTTGTTTTGCTATGATTTAATTGTCACTTCAGTTAAAGGGCAAGCAGCAGAGGTGCCAGTAGAGCAGCAAAAAGCGCCAGGAGCAACATATGGGACTGAAATTCCTTATAAAGTAAGGATCCCATGAACACAGTTGCCTGCAGGGGGAAGGTTGCATAAACAAATATTTAACAAGGAAAAACAGTGAGGTCTTTGCAGTAATCATACAAATATCCAAAAATAGATAACGAAGCACACATATAAAGCACACAGTTTCCCTGGCGTGCTGCAGCCCATGCGCACATGCTTGAAATAGTGTTGATAATGCCTCTGTTGTAAAGAGGTTTTGAGCTTTGTAGTTCTAGTTTAGGATGAGGAGGGGGCAGTGCTGGGTACTGTGACCTTCTAGAAATCCACTTGGCATCCCCACTTCTAAGCAAGGTTAGCTCTGACTAATTTTCTGAATGGTTTGATGACTGGAAAAAGTAGCAACTGATCAGATGCCATTGCGGTCATGTCGCAAGGGAAAGGTTACAATGTTCAAAGACTGTTTTATACATATTTCATTGGTTAAAAGGTTGAATTTCTTATCCTGAAGGAACATCAGGACTTTGTTATTTCTCTTGCCTTTATCTCCTTACTTTATGTGCAAAGGTAATGCTAATTAATGCCTGGATGGAAAAATCAGATAGTGTATCACCATATAGAAAAGAAAACTTGCATTGGCAATTTCTCAGTTTTCTGCCCAATTTTGACTTTAAGTATGTAGATGCCACAATCACCAATTGTTTTGGGACTTGTTACAGTGAGCTGGGGACCCAAGCAATTTCAGATGTACATAATTTGCTGAACAAGTCCCAGGAGATACAGGTGTTATCTCCACACACAATGGACAATATCTTAAGTAACACTTAGCATAGGCAGAAGAGTTTGTTTTACACAGCTGGCTGTAACTAGGCTGTGGTCCTAGCAATCCTTATAAAAGGACAGTAGGGCATGGAGACTAAGTGTTTGCTTGGAAAAAACAAACTTCTAGTGTAGGTAGACGTGAATAGTATAAGTGTTTTGACCTATTTTAATTTGTTTCACCTGTGTTCGAAGTAATATGGGGAAACCACCTGCTCATGTTGCCTTTCCTCAAAGTGAAGACTTCAGATAAGAATGCCAAATATATCACCCTTCTGTAATTTGTGAAAATGCTTTTTTTTTCTTTTTTTTTTGATTCTGCCTGCAGAGCAACCTCTGTCTGAAAAGCTGTTCCCAGAGTAAATAAGGAAATGCATGAAAAAAATCTGGGGGAGTTACCAAGTCTGATCTTATCTTTGGTGTCACTATGTTTTAAGGCACTGAAGATGTAGAGAACACTTGAAAACCAAATTGTAACATTGTTTTTCTCCCCTTGACATATAACAGACATAGATGTGTTCGGGATTTTTTGCATGACAACTTGCTGGGTGTTTATATCTGATCCTAGTTGTAGAGTGTGACAAGATCACTGAAAGAACTCTCTTTTTTTAGTATTTTATCAAGCATAACCTCAAATACGTAAGAAAGAGCTTTCAAGAGTTTCATTAAACATTTATAAGTTTAATTTAAATTAAAAATATAAATTAAATTTATTTTTACGCATGGAAGTCTTTTTCACTGCAGTATTTGTAAAATAAACTAGTGGCCAATTGAAAGAATCATATCCTACAGATTTTAAACAGTATTCCTGCTACTCTCCTAATTTCCACTTGGCTCAAAACAAATGTACTGAAAATTGAGCTAAAACTGGGAAATGGCTGACACTATCACTGCAGGTTCAGGGAAGAATAGATGGGTGAGGGAAAGAGAAAATAACCTCTGTGACCAAAAATAGCATCCACTAATGCTGAAGTTGGGGATAAGTAAGCATTCAAAACTTTTCTAAATGCCACCCAAGTGACCCTTGCTAGGTAGTTTAACCATTAATATGATCAGTCAAGAATTGAAGTTTTGCAATTAAGGCAAGATAATATTGAGATCATGGGAGGAATACCTATCATCCTGCTAGGGAAAAATGGGTGATAGGGAAAAAGGAACAGTAATGCTGGAGCAACAGACATACAGAAGAAATTTTAGTAGGAGCAACACAGTTTCAGAGTGCACCTTCCACAGGAAAGCAATGACAAGCAGTGCACCATAGGAATAGCTCTTCTGCCACTTCATTTATGGAAAGCCACTTGCTGTGAAGTAGTTGGGATCTGAAAGGTGAAGTTTGCTGCACGTAGATACCGAAAAGCTGTTTGCAGGGAAGCAGTATGGCACAACAGCCTGGAACCAATCTTCTCACGCCCACCCTAAAGTGCTATTTACAAGCAATTCACCCACTGCAATATGGTTATTTGAATGCAACAGAGGACATGGGAAATGTGTATTTTGCTAGAGAAAACTGACGTTGCCAGGTTGCATTAAAAATCTGTTAATAGTACAGAAGGTAGGTCAGAGCAGCCCTTTGAATTGAGTGAAAATTCTCTAAACTCTCAGAACAATCCAGTCTGCTGGCCCAATATTGTTCCAAGAAGTCGTAGTAACCATTGATGCTGGCACAGCTCAAATTTTTCATTAACACTTGTGGTATCTCAGTTGACTATATCATAGACCAAGTTCTTGGGAAGCTGGACTGTGACACAAGACAGCTGTTACTCAGGATGAAGGTGGTAAATGGGCTGAATTCATCAGTGTTAAACTATATATTATGGGAAAAGGCAAATTATCTCATGGAACAATACACAGATGAGAGGAGAAAGCACTGCAGACACAGTATATGATTACCAAAATTCATCTGCTGTTACTGAGAAAATGCACTTGGTTAACTTACTGTCTACTAACTTTTGGAAATAAAGTTAGATTTTGCATTCCTGAGTTTCATTGTGTTTATACAGCCACAAATTGTGGCTTACCTCCCAGGGTCTCTCTCTTGAGCTTATTATTATTGATGCTGGTGTTGAAAAAGAAAATTGTCATGCCTGTTCATTAAAAATGTTCTCAGTGACTGTAGCAAAGACCACAGGCTGTTATGCGAGTTGTTAAATGTAGAATTCTTCACCCATTTTTCAATCAGTTTTTAAAGCTCTATAATCAAGAGAAGAGAGAGGGAAAAGAGGGAGTAAATTTTTGAAAGCACATAGATTTAAGGAAAGATCTTAACTTCACATTGCTAGAAAGAGAAGTTTTATGCATGCAAAGCTACTGCTAGATAATCAGGAAATATCATTAGTACTTAGTTAAGAGAGAAAACTGTTTTGAGAGTAAGAATACTTGGGCTATATTTTTCCATCTGGTTAAGAGGAGTCAGATAAATCAGGCTAATACACAAAAGTTAACTGAGATTCTTGGATGGCAGGTATCAAGCAAAGTTTAATACACATCCTACTACTCTCTATGCTTCTGGATGCTTTTACAAAGTCTGTCCTGAGGCCCTTTCCATATGAGTTCAAATGTGCTAAAAGCTGTCACAATTTTCCTTCCAATTTTGTATATGTAACTTCACCATCTCATAGAGGGCTGATGAACTGAATGACGTACTACTGTGATACAGTCCTACAATTTTTGCATTGTTCTTTGATTTTAAGAGCCAACCTACCAAAATATCAGGAGAATACAAATGTGCTTTATTTCTAATTTCTTCTCAGCTAATCCTTGTGCTTGGCTATGCTCAACCATACCCTGAAGCAAAAGCTGAGAAAAGCTTTCCTCTACTACAGAAACCATGTTCCTTGACACAGACAGAAATGGCTTGTAAGAATCATTTAGATACCTCTTAAATAGCCAGGCACAGAAATACTGGCAATATTGCCATATTGTGAAACATACAGTTAGGTAGTAATCTGCTTTTTATATAATTTTTTATGTGGCACAGAAACAGTAATCCTCTGGCTGTAATAGAGTATTTGGTGTCTGTTGTGCTTGATGTTGTGTAATCTGAAAGGGAAAATATAAAAGATCAGAATATGGCCCGAGATTAAAGTATGTGAGAATAATGTTTCAGACCCTAGAACTCAAAAACAGAATGAAAATCAGATGGTGTATCTAATTTGGCAAATGAGGAAAACATGGTTAAAAGTAAGTCTTATGTATAAGTTGACTGAATTAAATACTGCTTGAGAGTTAGAGGAATACTTTTTTTTAAAAAATTATTTAAAGAATTTTCTTCTTATTCCCTGACTCAAGTGTTTTCAGTTTTTTCCAAATGGATTAAGGAAGATTTCCTTAATCTGTCTTTAATGACAATTAAGAAATTGTCATTAAAGTCTAACAGGGAAGGTTCATCCCCTTTATTCAGTCCACTTCAAGTGGCTTCATGGTAAACAGTAAAAAATAATAATTAATATAATTCTAGAGGGACAGGTTATAGATAGTTTGATACTGCAGTTCATGGCAAGATTTTAGCCGAAGGTAAATTTCATAGTTATGGAAATGTCTTTCAAATGTACCTTAGAGTTTAAAAAAAAAAATTAGGAGCACTGAAACTAAAAACCAAAAAATCTTATCCAACAGAAACTTATAGTTTAAAAAATATAAATAGAATCCATATATATCAACTTCGTTTTTAGTCAAAGACTTAAGCAAAAAAGTTCATTATATTCCCTTCCTGTTAATGCTGTTGCTGATGATAGTGGCACAGATGAGAAGTTTTTTGGCAATATACTTGTGAGACAACAGAGAACCCTCCAAACGTGCCTGTCGTGATAAATCACTAATTAGGTAGCATCAAATTTCTAACTTGCCACTTTTCCAGACATGATGTTTTATTTCAAATCAGTCTGCTTTTTTGTTTTAGTTTTTGGTTTTGATGTTTTTGGGTTTTTTTGGTTTGTTGTTTTTCTTTTGTTTGGGTTTTTTCCTTTCCAGATATCTGACATTTTGACCAAGTTCTAGGAAAAAAGTCAACATCATAAGTAACATCTGGATGGGGATGATCTGGCACTCCAGTCAGCAAGGAGAAGCAAAAAAGTGACTAAGCAAATAACTGCTCTTTTAATCTTGTGTGTGCCCTGCTGTTCACAGCAGAATGGTTCTCCCCCACTTCCCCACGTCATTATAATTCACTATCAGCTGTCTTTAACTTATCCTGTGCTGCACGCCAGTAGCAGCAGCTGAGAGCAGCTCTGTCTGGGACTCTGGTTGTGTTCAGTTGTTTGCTGCATTTTGTTTTACTAATGGATTTCTTTTCTGCTAAATTTGTCCGTGGCTTTAAATGTGAAAGTTCCACAGAAACTGTGTATTGAAAAGGCTTTTATTGTGGTTTTTGCTTGCTAGTCAGTAATCCATGCATTCCCTGTAACAGATCCTCACCAGCACCTTCCTGTCTGGGTGTTTTTTCAGATTGACTCAATTTCATATCTGAGTTTCCTCACTATATTTATTTTAGTTTTGGTACTTAAAATGAGCTAAAGTTAAACAGAACACAAATTAGGAAAAGAGAATCACATTTGAAGTCAAAAGAGAGTAGAAAACTGTGTTCTGCTTGCACATTCCCTTTAAAGTCAAGGACACTGCACAAGCAGAAGACAGTTCAGAACAAGCTTTGATCCATAACTCCTGCTATTGTGCAAGGAGATTTACAACTCTTTCAGCTGCTTGGTGTAAGGACACATGACACTTGCTTCAGTGGGAGATATCTGGTTCATTAAACTTAACAATTAGCCTCAAGAAAATCTATACATTGGATTAGTTAAACCATCTTTTGCAGATACAGAAGTGCTCATTAATTAGTAGCAGGAATAATTTGAGCTTTACTGCAATATCAATCAGGATTAAACGTGTTATATAATTTATTCATTAGGCAACACAATTATGCTGCAGTTTAAAAAAAAATAATTTTCTGTAACCGAGCAACATAAAGGAAAATATACAGCTCTGCTTTTTACAACAGCGAAAGAAATTATTACAGATGATACAACTAGAAACTTAAGCCATTAAAAGGGAACGTGTGTTAGGGCTTTCTTGCTACAATTTCGTTGAATTGAAGCTGTCTTGAATATTTGAGTAACTCCATCAGTGTGTTTCTTTTCTTTCATATTTGCAGGTGCTAGAGGATTACTATAGCAATTTAATTTCATTGCCCCCCAAATCCTTCACTGCAATGTAAAGCAGAATTCTTTTAAAAACCAGAATTTGGGGAAAATATTTCAACAGTGCACTATACCTCAAACTTACACAAGGATACAAGTAATGACTAATCTAGTTAAAGATCATCCAGCAACATCAGCTAAGTAAAGCAGCCTAGATACTGCAAGAGGGTCAGGTACATTTTGATCTTGACCTCACTAATAAGCAAAAGTAAATAGGGGAATTTCAAAGCTAAGCATCTCCTTCATTTTTCTAATCCCAAAGTTAAAAGCAAGGAACACATCAGTCTCAGTTCTGACAAGCCCTCTCTTGGCCTTTTTGATTTTTAAATACCAATCCAAGTTAGCTTAATATGTACTTGCATGCAGTTTTTAACCCCAGTTCTAATTGCAGTTAAACCGATGCACACATTTGGTACAATTTTAGTGAAGTGGAGTTGCTGCAAAGATACATTCAAATCAGAGAAATGCTGACTGAAAAAGGCCAAACTACATTTGGATATCTTTAGTTTTGGGGTTAGATTTCAGAATAATATTTTAAAATACATTCTACTATTTGCAATAAAGGGATCAGAACTTTGCAGGCTTTGATTGAAACTGCTAGGAAGTGCTTTTGAGCTCTTGCCTAACAGCTTGAAAGGCATTAAGTTTTATTCTCAGTTTATCCTGTCACAGTAAAAGGCCTAAGTGACTTCAATCTGTGTTGTATGAGACTAATCCTTTCATTAGGCCTCAGTTGTATGTTTCTGCACCTAACAAAGTCTGTTATGAAACAGTTTTTCTAGGAAATTTGAAAGAAGAAATGTGAATAAATTTTGTCAAGACAAGTAATTTCAATCACAGTTGCAGTTAATTAGTAAGGAACCAAACTTCTCTATGGATGTGGGTTTTGCTGTTTGTTATTCCTCTGATCTTCCTGACTGCCTGCTGGCATAACATCCCGAACACTTTGCGTTTACAATCCTCGTATCTAAAGACCTACTTAGAAAGTATTGATATGGATTAGCAAGAAAACAAAGACAGCTAAGTCAGGAATTGAACTACGTGTTTTTGTGCATGTGTACAAATGTGTTATACCTACAGACCCTTGAAGCACGGCTTTAATCTTGTATCAGGGCTATATCAGAGACTGTTCTGATACTCAGAGCTGCCAGAAACCTGGCATCCAGCTGTACAAACTCTTTCCACATCCCTTTCGGCCAGCACTTTCTACATGCATAATACAAGGTGCTTATAGAGAATCTAGCCAGCTGTGTTGTCCTAAGGGATCCTGTCAATTATAACAGCATTATAAATGGCTTTATAATTTTATTTTTTACCAAATACATCGGAGGAGAAGGCTACTGCATTCATTTTTGTTGCACAAAGACCTTCATAATCAGGAATACTATCAGGCTGTTTGTTTTGGTGTTTTATACGTATATATATACAAATAAAATTGCTAAGAATGATTATATATATCACTTAAGCCAAAAATGTTTCTAAAGTTCAGTGTAAGAAGCTCTTAAATTAAATTTGTGACATTTATTATTTTAAACAAAAATGAATAGTAAATGCAGAACAAACCCAGAAACTATTTATGACTGCATTGATTTGGGGACATTTTCAGTCAAAGAAAGTGGATGTAAACTTTAAAAGGTGAGTACATTTTCTTGAGACAGCTTCATGGTATGCAATTGTAAATTGCACCATTGATGAGACATTTTGTGGCTAAAAAGATTCTTTTTGACAACTCTCCCACCTTGTAGCAGTAGTTCCAGATTTTTTTGTCTCATTGACTTTATCTGTCTTTATCACTCACTATCTTTTTCCCCCAGTCCAGCTCTGCTCTTTCATTTGACTCAGAAAAGCTTTTTTTCTCTCCAGTTTTCAGTTCACCAAATGAAAGAACCACCAATAGTGGTTCACATCATTCCCACACTCATTCATAATATGAGTAGTTCACTCTCATTCATTCCCAAACTGAGTGGTTGACCCTTAACTGGGATCCAGAAACACTAGGGTGTTTCTTTCTGAGTAATGCTGTGTGTATTAGTAGAAGCTTTTGTGGCTTCTACTTCTGGGGCAGCTTTCAAAAAAGAATGATGACGAGAGTTGCCAGTGGTAGCTTTTGATAGAAACAACACTAATTATGGCTGCTCCCTGTATGTTCTAACAGTGTGGTGAAATAAGCCATTATGGTATCTGTATCCTTAGTCAAAATTTCATGCCTCAGTTGTCTTCTCTTATTTTCATTTGTGTGCTGGGATGCAGAGCTAAATTGTACCTCGGGATTTAAAGTGGGTGCTAGCAGTCATAACAATCTCTGTAGAATTTAAACCAGTCACCTTTACTACAAATAGAGTACTACAAATTAGCCGCGTGCTACAAGTGAAGTCCTAAGATAACATACTAGTTGTGCCATCCACATGAATATTTAGCTCTTGAAGAAGGGCTGATACATTTTAAAAGAAACATTAAATTAAATATTAGTAATGCAATATCAATAAGATGATTAATGGATCTAGTCCTGTTTCTGCAATAGGCTGGAAGAAATTGCTCAAGTGATATAACAACACTGTGCACTGTAATTTAGTATCTATTTATCCTGTTGCAGCAATACAACAAATATTTTTAAGAGAAATAAGAATACTTAGTGCAGCATATCTTAGTCTTTAAATTGTCTTTCTGTAATATTTAGGCCCTTGTTTATTTTTATTTTTTATTACTATTTATATAAAATTTCAATTATTTGTATCAGATTCCTGCTACTTGTGCTACAACAGTAAGTATTTTGCTGCATAATTCAAAGTAGGGTGAACACCTTTATGGTTGAGCTCACACTACATTTTTAAGCTGGCTAGAAAACCATGAATTCGAGTCCCACACCAAGACTTGGACAGAAACCCAGAAGTGATACCGCAATGCAGTATTAAAGATAATACTGCATTTGATGTTTGTTCTTTAGGATGAGAGCTAAGTTCATGTTTGCTTCATTAACCTTGAGTAGTGGTTTTGTGGAAATGTTTCAAAATGATGCTTTTAAAAAAGAACATATAATAACCCTATTTCCTGGTCAGCTGTCATTTCTCCTCCTACTCAGTATTCAAAAATTCTCTTACAAGCTGTTAGCGAGCACACGGTAGTTGTTCTTTTACACATCTGATAGGTATGTCCCTATTTTGGGAAGTACTCAGAGATGAGGATAAGTGTATCAGGTCACATTCTGGTTTTGCACTTCCAACACTTTCTCTGGGCTGTAGTGTTTTTAAGAAAAAAGTGTGCACTGAAGTGACTGTTCAAAGAGTTCTGGTGACCTGGGGCATGGCACTAAAAGTCCTGCCATCTTTGAAATTGGTAAAACATGTAGCACTGTGTTGATAAATAGGCAAGCTTGTATTACCATCCACCAACTCTTGCATAAGGATACAAAGGATAAAGATTCTTGAATTTTCCATCTACTCACTTTACATGAGTGCAAGACTGGAAAATCAATTAACATATATATGGGTACCTAGTTAGATTTTGCTCTTGTCCCTAAAGTATCTGAATGCTTCATGCAGATCTTGTTCTTAATCTGCTGTCTGCTCAGCTTCCACCACCTGCTTATTTGCCTAAATATGGCATGGAATACTTTTATTCAGTGAAATAATTTAAGGCATAATGGATAGATTATTTCTAAGGAAATTTATATTTGGAACTACAATTTACCTTGTTTTAGTTGTTAGTGAAAAATTGTGTCTGAAATTTTGTATTACAAAGTGGCTATTTTATGTTTTTCAATAAGTGACTGTTCTTGTAAGTTCTGATGAAAAGCTTCTCCATAGGAATATGCGCTCAATCTTTGGTTTCTGTACATAACCTTGAAATAAGTACTACAGCTGATCATGACTTAATTGTTGGTCTTGACCTATTCTGTTTCTGCAGCTCACTCCTAAAAGCTCTGCAATGACCAATTGATGTCTTCAGTATCTATTAAAAGGTCAGAGATTTGTCCTGAGATGATGTTTCCCTTATAGAATAATGTATACTGCACCTGGAAGCATAGAGTTCAGAGGCAGTGGCAGAAATAGTGCTTTCAGCAATAAAAACTAATTTTATAATGGGAATTGTAATCCAGTTTTCCATGAAGCTATCAAATATCTATTTGCCCTGCGTTAGCCTGTATGGCTCTACAATTAGGAAAATCCTGCTTTTTCTGGCTGGATTAAAATGAAAGGCAACTAAACAAATGACAAGAAAAAGTGATAGGTTGGAGAGGAGAGCATTAAACAGAGAGTGGGAACTAGAAAAGGTAGTTGGAAACTGGTCTCCTGTTTGCAGCACAAATAATATCTTTAGATATATTAGGTATCGGTACCTTCACTTAGATAAACAGAAATTTAAAACATGGCCTAGACATCGAGGAATTATAAAACCAGAATGGTGTCTCTGATAAAACAAGGCAGACATTTAAGTTTTCTGAAATTTTCAAAAAATAGTTATAAATTTTTTAGACATATCATAAAATAATGATGGGTAGGTAAATAATAATTTTTTTATTTGTCTTCCCACTGTATAAATATATGTATTAAATGAAAACACCATAGACTGTTTTTTCTTGATTTCTATGTAATACGAAGGATACTACAGGATCTTACAATAAGTACATCATAGACCTATTTTTATAAGAATTTTTAATATTTCCTGTAAGATATATTAAAAATCATACGAAGATATTCTATTGTGTGTAAAAAATAAAGATCAAAAATGAAAATTTTATCTCTAATTATATAGCAGCCATTATAATTTACTGAATTTCAGAGAATCTGAGGCTAAATATTTTAGGTCAAAAGCTTTTTTTACCAGTTTTCATCTGTCACACACAAAAATGCTTCAATTGCTTTAGAGTGAACATTTTAAGAATATAACATAGATCTTAAGGAGAACTCACTTTCAACACCATTTCAGATTTCAAAACTATTATAAGTTTGAAACTTGAGACTTTTTAAGAATGTTTTGTTAAAGAAACTATGCCCATTTTTTTGGATTACAGGATGTTTGGAATCAGTGAGTTATTTACACTCCTCTATGCACATTTCATAAAGCCTTATTAATTGTTGATATTAATGAGAGTTATACAATGGAACCAGTCACATTTTTTCATTAATAGTTAATGAAATTAAAGTAATATTTTAATAATATATATGTCCATCTTTCTACATTGTTTGTCTGATTGTTTTTTTCCTGCCCAGAAGATCAAAGTTTAAGTAAAAGCTTTCATCCTAAGTTTTTTAAATTTTAGACAAATTCAATTCTTGTTTTGGCAGTTTGAAGCCAAGCTTTTTAGCTTAGTAAATATCGCAGCCTTCTCTATGTCCTGAAATTATGCTCACTTTTTCCCAAGCTTTCACGGAGAAATTCAGCATATGCAAAAATGATTGAGTTGAATCATGACCTGAAAAGTTAGTAGGGTGGAGTTTGATAAAATTAATTCTGTTGTGTTTATTCCCCAGTTTGGCCAAGAACCAAAATATTTCATGCAGTCTTGTACAGTCATTTATGCACAAGTTTTGTTTTTGTGCTTATATATTTCTTACAGAACCTAGATTTGCTTTCTTTCCTTTTGGAGTGGCCTATAATATACAGCTTCTCCAGAGGATCCTCATTCCTGAAGTCTGAACAGGGCTCCAATTCAAGGGGTACATCAAGCTTTCTGTTTGACTTTTTCACTTTCATACAGAGCAAAGCCAATTTCATATGTAATATTAACTATACCTGTGATAAACAGTGTTAGGCACCCAAGTATAAAATTATGAGTGATCACAACCACCATAGTAAATATATCTGAAGCTATTTACTGTATTTCCCATAAACTGTATTGAAGCTAAAAATCAACATTGGTACCAAAACCAATGAATATTCACTGTTGGATTTTGCTAGTTTCTCTAAAGAAAAAAGTTGTGGAATAGTAGTGGATTTGTAATTTGTCCCTTCTGTGTCCCATACTCTGATATTTATTTTAGAGGTAACATGAAAAATATGTGCAAAAAAGCATAAGTAGAAGCAATGAAAAAGACATCAATAGTCCTCTTATTTCTATATTATTGTTTGAAGATATTACTGGGTGCAGTATATTATTGCTGAAATTTACAATTGCAGAAGATAGATCCTCTATGATATAATAAGAAAAGCATCAGTGAGCTATTCAACAAATCAGAGTTATCATTTTCCTAAATTTGTAGCTCAGATTTTCAGAAAAGTTGTTATTTAGGGACAGGATGCAGGCCATAATTTCATACCCAATAAATAATCAAAATCCTCACAAAGAGCTGAATCAGTAAAATTTTCTTGAAAATCTGAAGGAAAGGTGAATATATCTTATAATTTGAAAAAAAATTACAGGGTTAAAACTATGGACATGTTTGTAAAGAAAGACAGTGGGATTCTTGCTAACTGGCAAACCACAGAACCGAATAAACAGCTACTTGCTAGATGTGCTCATCTGATTCATGTTCAGCATGTGACCATACCAGATGCTTTACTTGAGTTGAATGATAATTTCAATAGAAGAAAAAATGTAATTCTAGGTACTCTTGAGAATTCACATTTCCCTTCTTCTCCCCACTGGAAGTTATAGTAATGTTAAAGGTGAAATGAGCTTTATTCATCGAGCTAACAGGAAACTTCTTCGGCAGGTTTTTGCCTGTCTCGCTTAAACTCAGGCTTCTCAGTGACTCTTGGGTTGTAGCCCTGAGAGTCTAAAATTTCTCAAAATAGTTTTGATTTGACCATCACTGATTGAAGGCTGATACACTTGGCACAACTAAAACAGATTTTAACGTTATTCAATCCTAGCAAAGTTTTCTTTTGTACACTGCTGTTGCATAAGAACATTATCAGTTTGCTCAAAGTATTTGTAGTACAGGACAGATGCAAAACCCTTTCATTTTGGTTTTGGGTTTTTGTTTTGTTTGATTGTTTGGCTTTTCCTTTAGTAACTTTTTTTCTTCTGCAATTTATATATGATATGTCCACGACAGGTAATAATGAACTTTCTTTACAATTGTTCAATCCCTTTTGGAAAGTTTCCTTTACAGATAATATCTCAGAGATGGAATATTAACTTTGCTGATCGCAGTTCAGCATCACATACATTTCTGGTATTTTATTCCCATAAAATGTAAAACACTATCAAACTCCATCAAAGATATGCATGAAGGCCTCTATACTGCCTAAAATATTGAAAGGAAAGCTGAATTTACCATTACAGGCTTTAGAAAAAGCAGTTTGAGGTGATGCAAGGTACCTCTTTAGCCAGAGGTTCTGCTTACCCTTTTTGTTGCACTTCAGAAATGCTGTTTAGGTAGACTTAATGGAACTGTCAATCCTGTACTCAAAAAGGCTTCTATTTAGCTTTAACACTTTAAAATAAGACCCTATTTTTTCGCAGCTAATAGATCTGGGCAGTTCGGTGGTTGAACTCACTGCCCTGATCTCTAAAATTTCCTATTATTATCTTGGGTACCAGGATAAAAAATATAATTTCAAAGAATAAATATGCCATAACCCTACAGATTAGGGCTGAAGTTAGTATGAAAATACTTCAGTTTTAAAATACCTGCATGCTATTTTGCTGTCATAATTGCTTGCAAACTGTACATTATAATGTATCGTGTATCTAAAAAGCAATGACTTGCTGATCATTAAATGAGTGATCTACTCACAAAGTCACAGAAAAGCATATATTTGTAAAGCCTTTATCAAATATGTAACTAGTGACTATTTTCAAGCATTTCAAGTCCAGATAAAAACATAAAAGCTTTTCAGTTATTCAAAAACCTTAGAAATGAAACTTAATTTCTTTGGAAGGTGTGGTTTACATTTCTTTTGTTTTAGATAAAGACCATAAATAAATGGGATGCAAACACAGTTTTGAAAGATATGTTAGTCATAAGGGAAAGTTGTTTTGTAATACCTGTGTGTAAAGATACTGTGCTTTCTCTGCAAAGCACAGTATCAGAAACAAGGCTAGAAAAGCCATCCTTTTGGCTCTTGCTCACATTCTGACTTTAGTCGAGCCTTGTAGGGCCAAGTATCTTTAACCGTTCCTGACAAAAACAAGTCAACATTTGCAATTGGCTTGTCACGGGCAATCTGACAAGGAATATTTGGTCCAGTCCAAGAATGAGAAATTATTTGTATAATCTCATTCCTTTAAATTAAAAATAAGACATGTCCCAGTACTATGCACACTAAATTATCCCTGTGCAGAAATAAAGCACATACAAGTAGCTACCCTGAACACTACACTATATCTGTTACATGCAGAAATGGGTGCAATTAAAACATTGGTCTGTAAATCTCTCATCGACTGCCTTAGACATAGGAATGGCTTTGCATCTGAACTGAAATAAAAACACACTTAAATAAAAAGTTACAAATTGAAAAACCTTTGCATAATACTATATTTTAATGCATATGCTAGATGTGTTCTCTCCTGCATCAACAAATTAACTGATGTAGGGGCAATCAGTATTTCAAATGTAATGCCAGGAACTGCTGCTGTACACCCTCAAGATACTTTTATCTGTCACATGGGCAGAGAGTAAAAGACAGTTCCTTTTAGGCAGTTAGTAAAGCAGGTTTTATCGATGAACTTTTAAAAATCACATTAGGATGATTAAAAATAAAATCCAGCATGAAACAGAGAGATCTGTAAGTGTTAAATATGCATGCAATATGGAGAAAAATTATTTTAATAATAGCATTTAAAATATTGTCAGTGCTGCTTTAGTCAGTGGAAGTATATTTGATGAAGCTTATGAGCACCTTCAAGTAGCAGTTGAACTCATCATTAATAATATTCATTAAATATGCTTTGTCACATTGTGCTTGTTTAACAGTCCTTGTCTATAGATAAAGAACTGAGAGAAAATATGAAATGGGTTACAGAGCAGAATAGGCTGTCAGGCCCCCCAGATAAGGTGACTTAAACAAGTAGGATTATGTCTCAGTTATCTTTTTTAATATCCTCAGATGGAATCACATCCCTGAATGATGGGTATTTGAGGAGGTACTGCTTAAACCCATGGGTCTGACATCACTGCAGTGGCACACAAAGTTCAGGACTCCCAATGTTCTGCTGCTGTGTTCTGTGTTAGGGGCCAGCTCCACCAGGATGCTATCAGTGCTGGCAGGCAGATGTGCTGAGCTCCTGAGGAGGTAGCACACTTCCATTCTGATTGTGGTGTTCCACAGGGTAGGGGAAGGGTAATTGTCCTAAAGGAAAAATCTGCTATTAACCCTAGAAGAAAACAGCAGACTTCTATCTCCCCTAGTCACTAACCTGGAAGAAAGAGTATAGGACAAATCTATCATTTTTTGAAGAAAATACTAAATTAAAAGTCGCAGAAGAGAAATGGAGAAGAAAAGGTTGTCTTTTGCATGACCTAGATAAGGAAATGCTAGTAATGAACTTTTTCTTCTGAGATGAGACAGTATTTCAATAATATTTCAATACCTCACTACTGAAAGTCACTGAAAGAATTCAACACAGTGTGAAAAATATTTCTCTCTCAGAAGATCTGATTTTTGCATATCTTTAATGATGAGAATGAAGTGCTCAGTAATGTGTACCAGGGATGCTCTGGTTAGTTGCCAGTGCAGTTGCATTTATCTCCTAGTGTAAGACAATTGATTAGCTGCTTCTAAAACTTAGAAGTACTCCCACAACTTTCTTTAGCATTAAGCTGGTTTGGATGACAGTACTCCACAGCAAAATAAGCATTAGGATGTTTGTTTTCTGCTAAACTCAAACACTTTTCTATAAAAAATCTGCCAAAGAAAACCAGGCAGCTGCCTAACAGCCAGGCGAATTGGCCTCTGTTACAGGGTAACACTCAGTTCATTGTAATAAAATGTGTAGCAACATGGAATTTATACCATGCAGCACATCAGTAACGATATTACAAAAGGTTTTCTGTCAAAAAGTATCTAGGTAGCAATTTCAACCATCTTTAATGTGTAATGTAGAATGATTTCCTAATGCATGAGTAAGTCTATCTAAGTTATGTAAAATTTAATGTCCAAAACTTGACATAATACTGAACCATTGAAGAAAGAGTAAAATGTATAAAAGTAGCATAGATGCCACTTAGTATAATAAAAGATATGTAAAATATCCACATATGGGCTACTGAATTGAGAGGAAAAATAAAAGAAGTATGTTGTCTAACTCATTAGTTCTTCAAGCATTGCAGAGGGTACAGCTCAAATGCTTTCTCAAGCATCGTAGCAGTCCATTCAAATACTCAGAAAAATGAGTAAATGTATTCAAATACCAGTTGGCTCAGCAGAGAACTCATGACTGAGCTCCCGTAGAAAAAAAAAACAACAATGAAACAACCCGAACAAAAAAGATATTTACAAGAGGTGGGAGCAAGGGCAGGCTACAAGAGAGGAATACCAAAACACTGCCCAGGCATGCTGGCATGGTTTTGGAAAAGGAAAAGCTGAACTAGATTTGAAACTCCTGGGATATCAAGGGCAACAAGAAGAGCTTGTGATGCTGGTATGTTAGCAGTAAAAGAATGAACAAGTATAACTCGAGTCTGCTAATGAATGGGAAGGGTGATTTAGTGACAGTGGATGCAGGTAAGCTGAGGTACTTTAAACATTCACTGCCTCAGTCTGGGAAAGGTTTGAATGTTGAGGTAGTGGAAGAGGACTGAGACAGTGATCTGTTGAGAAATTTGAGTCCAGCTGTGTCCAGGATAAAGCATACCGGGTTGTATCATCAGGAGCTTTGCCAGTAGATTGAGGAAAACGATACTTCCCTTTACTCAGTGCTCAGCTGATCACACCTGAAATAGTGAATCCAATTTTGGAACCCTAGTACAAGAGAAATGCTGGTAAACTCGAATGAGGCTAGCAGAAGCCACCAAGATGGATGTGGACTTAGCGCACATGTCCTTTGAGGAGTGGTTGAGGAAATTGGCCTTGGCTGTGACCCTAGAGTAGAGACAGCTCCGAGGGACTTAATAATAATCTTTCAATAGGTGTGAGGAAATAACCAGGAGATGGAGGCAGGTTTTTACTGAGGTGTATGGCAAAAGAATGATAGACAAATGCTTTAAATTGGTATAAAGAAAAACCAGTTTCAATATGAGAGTACTGGAACAGGTTGCCCAGAGAGACTCCATCCTGGCATCCAATCGGACAAGTCCTAAGCAATCTACTCTGAATTCTGTGTTGCTCCTGCTTTCAGCAGGAGACCGAACAGGATGACCTCCCAAGTTCAGGATTCTGTGAAAATATGATGGTTGTAAAAGACCAATCTAAGAAAAGGATTCTTTGCTATACTGGAGTAGTAAAATGCTATATATTAGAGTATGTGCCATGCTAACAGAATGCTTTTGGAAAGCAAATATATCTGAGTGATTGCTATTTAATGATTCCCATGTGAAACAAAGCATTACTTGTTATACACATTGTGCCAGTTACTAAAAAACAAGATACAAACAAAGAGTGAAGTCCAAGGGAGGAAAAAGTTACAATCTAAACTAGGTATGAGGATATCTCTGGTTAATAATAAATTCTAGAGAGATGTTAGTTGAATCTAAACAGATGTGTTATATCCTGAAGAAATGTCATTTTCTCCCATTGGTAACTTCATGTAGATCTCACAAGTATTCAGGATCATGAAGATCAGAATGCATTATAGCCACCTAAAAAGCTGAATCAAGCTAGAGTCCAATGAAATTTCAATTCTTTGAATGTCTGAAAAGTGGAAGTTTTTTGTTTTGAGGAGGAAATAAAGCCCTGTTTGTTTCATAATATATGCAGCACCAGTTAAAGACAAATAATACTTAGGTAAATTTTGCTTTTTTAAAAATAATAATGGACAGGCTCTGTATGACTGATTTGTGGTAGCACCTGAAAAAGTGCTACAATTATCACAACAAAGTTCAGTGTGACACTGGCAAATGATAATTTTTTTCTGTTTGAAAAAAGCATGAGCTTAGCAGCTGCTGGACCTTCTAAACCATGCCTCCTGTATTTTTTCTTTGTCATTTATTTGGCAGCTCTATTTTCTGTATCACATTTGGAAAAGTTGAGGGCTGAAGGTGACACAGGACTTGATTCCACCTTTGTGTTCTTTGAACCCTATGTCAAGAGAAGGAAACAGTTTGGACACTTTTGCCATTCAGTACAATTCCCAGCTGTCTCTAACCCCATTCTGGCACTTTAGGGTCATGTGTGTCCTCTCTACAAGAAGAAGTAATTTCTCTGGAAATTATTGTTTATTATGACAGGACAGATGTACACAACTGCACTACCTAGGGTGTTGTCTTGGACCTGACCTGTGGTGTGAGATGTTCATATAAGAATAATCCCTATTAAGTGCAATTCCTTTTAAAGGTAGTTTTACAGAACTATCCTATCCCCTATTGAATATAATTTTATATTCTCACTCTGTTATCCATTTTTTAGACTTGATCATTTTGGGGATTTTTTGTGGCATTTATATATATATATATATATATATATATATATACACTGGGAAATGTTACAGTGTAACTTTGGTGTACTGTATTGGAAAAGAGAAGAGGATAGTGCAAAAATGCAGTAGAGAAGGCTGGTTTGGAACTGTGAGTTTTTTCAGAATAACACATCTTTTGAGGTAAAAGACTGCATTAGTCAATCAGCTCATTTGGAGCCAGTTTAATTTGCTGTTCAGTTCAAACTTCCTGTGATTGAATGTATTTAATAAGAAAAATGCTTTATTAGCAAAACTGTTGTGAACTATAGAATATCAGTTTGTATTCTATGATGGGGTAGTAATTTTGGCAGCTCCTCAAAGTGATTCTTAAACCTTTTGAGAAGGAGAAATGCACTTTTATCGTATATATTATAATATATACATATACTTGGAAGTCTAGTCCTAAATTTGATTTTACGTGTAAAACTTCAGGTCAGTGATTTCTCTTGCAGTAGCTGAACCTCAGTGTGCTCTTCATAGCTACGATACTACGATAACTTAGTTATATCTGATAATTTAGTGCCTGTGGGATCGAAGGGGCAATTGGCCAACCTCCCTAGCCCCCTCCCCCCCCCCCCCCCCCCCAACTAAACCCACTAT
>VXAZ01001315.1:67649-80785 GCA_013399875.1 Gymnorhina tibicen
CCCCCAACATTTAGATAATCTACTTTCCAGGTAACAGTTGAGATTAAATGTGTAGAATTGCTTCTCCATAATTTCAAAAACAAGTTGACATCTATTCAGATATTCCTCAGAAAGTGGAAATAAAGTCCCGTTTTTTTTTTTTTTTTTTACAGGAAAATGATCCCAAGGTGAAAAGGGATTAAGAATAAAATATTATTTAAAAGGGAAACAGTTCAATCAATTCCCACAAAGCAGGGACAAATGCTCTTGCACCTTCAAATGTTAAAAAGATTATGTTTGAAATGCAAGCAGCCACACACAGTGTATTTTTTGGGCTAATAATTATGTTTTGCATGTGTCGAGTTCTGCAGAGACAGTGATGCTTCTGGTAATTCTGCTGCTGCAGGATCTGCTTTTTTACAAATGAGGTCAAAAGACAACCAGAAACAAATGTAAATAGATCTGCATGGTCTATGAAATAGCTCCCTTAGCTGTAATGTTCTCAGTTTGTGGAGTTGTTTCTATAAAATAGCCTTGCATACCCATCAGCTAGGAAGAAGAGTTGTTTGCGAACCATGCGTTCCTTCCTCTTTTCCCCTCTTTAAGTTACAGTGAACATAGGAGGGGGAAGCCACGTGCACCCAGCTTCTGCTCCGTAAACATCACACAAATCAGACACTAATTCTGCTTGTAGCTGCAGTAGCAGTGAGTAGTTTTTAATTAACTTTTTAGGCATTTGGGAGCATTGTTAGATCCTACTTCTAATCCTGACATGAGAAATGATTTGCAAGTTTCAGGTAGAGGAACAAGGTTTTATTATGTATTGTGGTTATCCACAAACAGTACTCAAACTCTTCTTTATCCCTTTACAAAACTTTTCTTTAAAACTCTGTGGGTAAAACACTAAAGATGCTTCAGTGCACTACATATCCACATTTGTGTTGCTATAAACAGTGTAACTTACAGAAAGACTAAGGATGCTCTGCAAAGGATGCTCTGAACGGCGAACCAGCATGGACTGGCTCAACACTGACCTTATACATAGGCTTTCATGCCAGCTTGTGAGCTGCTCCATTAATCCACACAGAAGGCTTAGATGTTGATTTATAGATACCTGGTTTTGTACTTCAAGGCTGCTACTACTCTCTCACATAATATGGTTATGTTGTCCATGACTCCAGAACCAGTCCTTCTGGGAAATGTTGTTTTTCCTGTTAGATAGACTTTGGTGTTAAATTGATTCCTGGTGTATTTTATCAAGCAAAAATAACACTGGGCACTTAAAATGGAAAAAATGGAACACATTTTCCTTTCTTTTATTGTCATTATTTAAAATGGCATGGACTTTAGGTTTTCTTTCTTTCTTTCTTTCTTTCTTTTTTTCTTTCTTTCTTTCTTTCTAAACTGGAAGACATTTTTTAAGCAAGTAGACATTTTACCTTAAATACCATGACAATAGGATTTATGGACTACTGAGTTTCATGTTCTTTTGAAAGTATAAAAAGAAATGCCATAAACATACAAAATACTAATGAGATTATCTGGCATTTTTTCCCAGAGAGGAAGGAGTAAAGCAGATTGGCATAAATGAGTTTTGAAAGGAGGAAATTTGCAAGCTATTTTCAGGGGATACACTTGCATTGATTTGAATGAAAATCAGCAAAGAATGCTCTGAGAAATAATCTCAAAAGGGTACAGATGCCAAAGTCTGACAACAGCTGGGAGTAAGTGCTTTAGCACATGCATGTTAGTGATGAAACACATGTACATGATGATTAACAGCTTTTCAAGCAGCCTAGGTACAAGACAAAGGCAAAAACATCTAATATGTCCTTGTTCTGAAGTTATCTCTGCCTGTCTATCCTGTGGATAAAAATGGAGGAAAGTTTTGTCTATGTTTTGCATGTTTCCTTCATAATTTGTTGCCTTTTATGCAGCAACAGAGATCCAGCTAAAACTAGTTAGCAAAGGCATACTCTGTGTCTGCATGAGCAGTGCTTCAATGCCTAAAGATCAGGATTTCTTAGTGTTACAAAAATTAAACTTTGCAATTTAATTCTATGAAAGCTGTTGGCGTGCAAGCTAAGTCCTGTGTCAGTAGGTATTGATATCTTGCTCTCAGACCTTTAGGAGTGTTTCTGCCCCAGAAACAATCAGCTGCCATATAGTCCTGTGCATTTGCTCAAAAAAGGCCAAGATTTCATAAGCTGGTACTGTCAAGGATCAGCATTCAGATGTTGTGATAAATCCTAATTTCCTAGTGTTTGAAGAAAATGCTCGTGTTTCTCTGAACTGACCATTTAGGCAAGACCTTCTGGTTTCCACTGCAGTTTAATTTGACAAATCAGAGATTTAAATGAGGTAATGGCAAAATGTAAGAGAAAGTATTTTTATTGACTGTGTTATTATGGAGGAACAATGACAGGAAAGCAAGAAATTTCAGCAGGTAGGCAAGTACTGAATGCAGGTGTGATTTCTGGCCTATGCTTTCTTCTGGTCATTTCCACTAACCATCAGTAACAAAATAGCTAATAACGTTGACACTTAAATACCGTCTTTAAGGTTTTCATGATATGATGGCTCTTTGTTAACAAATAAGCTGGAATATATTCTTTGTGTGAATAACACTTCAATGCTATAATTGAAGGAAGTATCAAAACTAGGTATAATAAGATCTATAGTTGAAATCCAGTTAATGAAACAGTAAAAGACAAGACCTTCCCTTTACACTGTTTACTCTGACTTTTTTTTAGATTGAATTTTGGTATCCTTTGTGGTGATCTTTCCTGATGAGATTTCACTGTGATTTCAGTATTAAAGAATTAAGGAAATTAGAAATGAAAAGGCTATATTGAGAAAGTTGGTGAGGAAGCTTAAAACTGAATATCTGTGGAAATTCTGGAGGTCAAAAAGCATTTTGTAACTAGTTATGGCTATAATTCTGCTTTCAAAGTGAAATTTCAGTTTAATTTCCAATAAATTTTTCAAATATGTATGTTATTTTCTTTAAAAACCCCCAATATACGAGGCTAAAAAGTTCAGGCTGTACAAAATCATAAGATAAATAGTTCCCACCTCAGAGATGTGAACTTTCAGAGTTGCAGACAATGTGAAATGAGCTAGTAACTATAGAGCCACAGTACCCCACTGTCACTGTCATTTATCCGCTCTGCCTGGACTGAGGTTCACAGCTACAGTTCTGATTGCTTTTCAGATATGCGGTTTCCAAAGTCAATTAGCAATTTCCATAGTCTGCTTTGTCTTGCTACTCTGAATCCTACACTGCCTGATTAAGCTTTTTCCATACTTAGCTGGGAAGAGCTACCTAGCACATAGACTGAGTCATACACTAAGTCAAGTATGTAGGAAACACTTTAAAACTGGACTTGAAACCACTAACATAAAATCCAACCCACACCACTGTCCTCTTTCCATTGCTTGGAACCGGAGGGAACAGCACTGATGCCAACACTGGTGTTACTCAAAATGCCAGGTTTGGAAATTTGTTTCATATCAAATATGCAAAAGGCTGCTATTAGAAAAGCAGTGGCTCTTCCCCCATGTCTATTGCAAGGTATGATGTCTGATTTGCTCTCTGCATCTCTGTTTGATATATGGGCCAATTCGGTGGAGAAGGGAAAGAACCAATCAATAACACGAATTAGGGGTATGCAATAACTCTCTTACCATAATGTAACATTAGAAAGGATGCACAATGAAGATGGAAAGAGGACACAATAAATCATGTGAAACCACACCAAAAATAGACTGACAGCATCTGTTCTTTTTGTCTCATAACCCAAAACCAAAACAGCTTTCACTACAACTAAAAGGAGCATATTCAAAGCAGATAAAAAATTTTGTCAGGAATGCCTAATTAACAAATGAAACTCTTTTGAGTATGTGCATCATATCGTAACCTTATAGTACCGTTTCACTCTAGAATGTGTCACCTTTCTTACCACTGCGGCATACTTTTTCAAAGTCAGCAATCATTTTTTCTTTTTAGCTCAGACTAGGGAAATTTAGGCCCCTTGACTGGTGTAAGTTGGCCCTGTGACATTCTGAATCCTGACATTAAATTGTCCTATGGAAGTCCAGTGGAAGAAGAGTTCCGTCTTAACATTGTAGTGAAATGAAAGACTCCTGATCCACTAGCCTGCAGGTTTTTTATTTGTGCCACGGAGGAACTCAAAACTGTCAGAATGGATTTTTCCAAATTAAGATTTTTTTTCAGTTAAAGATGCAGTACCTATAATAATAGCAATTGTATTCTTCATTACTTATTAAAATTATATAGATTTACTCATATCTTTCTGACCCTAAACACTGACAAAGAGAATAATTTAGAAGTCAATTTAATTGTTGTCCTATTTATTCAGATACTATCTCTCATTATAAAAGTCCCCTTCTTATTTAAAATCATCTTTACCTGGGAAGAAAAAGGAATATATTGGAAAGTCAAGGAGTTGAAAAATAGGAGTGAAATTAACCCATAAATAAGCTTCCTTAGGATATCTAAGAGGTGCTTTATCATAATCATTAGGTATCCTACATGAAGTATTAGTAAGAAGTGACCCACAGTTCTGGGCAGGCACAGGAGCCATATCTGAATGCGGATGGGTAAATGAGTTATTTGGATCACTGAGGTATTGTCTCACTGCTGAAGGTTCTCCTTGCTGCAAAATCAGCAATACTGAATGGGGCAAGGAATGGTGTTTCCTCGACAAGTATTAAAGCCTAAGGTGGAAACACTGTGCTACAGACATAAGAGTGGATGTCCTCATTAATTTCCAATAGTTCAACACCTTCAGTAACATTCTGGATTTCATCCAAGGAGTCTTTTAAGAATACCTGGAAAAAAAACCCTGCATTAAGAAAGGGGTTTTTGACAGGCTTTTGTCGGGGATAACACTTTCTTTATCAAAACGCAGTCAGATAGTATTTCTTATATCAAGGAATCCTACACCAGTAGAGTATCAGAGAGGTTTGATTCATTGACCTTTCTCAACAGCTCTAGATAAGGCACTGAAACTATGGTCAAGGCTGCAGCTTCTGACCCTCATGCTAGAGCTAACCTAAGGGGACTGGACACACATGTAAGCAGCTTTCTTTTCGGTTGTATTTTTTATTGATTGGTAGGTTCACACAAACAGGTGATAAAACACCTATGCTGCCTGAAGTCTAGAAGCTGAGCTTCTAAATGAAGTCCTGATCTTTCTATTTAAGAACACTTAATACCATTTTCGCTTTTTTTTGTCAGTATGTTTGCACAATCTTATCCTCAAAAAACAGCTGAAAAGGCCTTAAAGTATTAGTTTGGAAATGTGCCTTGAAAATGCAAATATGTTTAATTTGTGGTCAGTTGTAGCAAATTATTTTTTTGAAACTGGGTAAATGGCAAGTAGTTTGTGAGGTTTGTACACACTCTGCAAATAAATGCTTGATCTTATCTTTGCTCAAACCGGTACTCTACCACAGTTCTTCTCAACCCTAGAATATCTGATGCATATAGGCTAAGCTTAAATGATCCTACCTTCCTTTAACAGGTATCATCTGCAAGCTTAGACATATCCCATTACTACCCACAAAGCATACATTAAGAAGTAAAAATGTATTCTGTATGGTACAATACTTTCTGATTATTATATATCCTTTCTCAATCCCAAAATAATGATACTTTTTATCTCAAAAGTTTTACAGCTTTACCACCTCAAGCAATATTTTACATCTGTCAAGAATGATTTATGCAGTAATGACTTAAACTGCAAAATGGAGTCCTCAAAGGAAGAGCTGTCAAATATTTTCACCATAAATAACTTTATTAAAATAAGAACTGATATCCTGTATAAACAATACCTTGCCTTGAAGTATAATTCAGATCATATAGCTATAAGATTAGTGAAAAAAATTGTGAGATAGTAAGGAATATATAGGAATATATAGGATATTGCTGCTTTGATACCAGAGTATAATTTTTTAATTAAGCAGATGCTAATTCCTAATGGGCAATCCTTGGAAAAAAATCTGTTTCAGAATAATAGTTCTTGTGACTTGTGTGTGTTTATCTATTCCTCTTTTTTAAAAGGGATATTTACATTAAAAAAGAAATGTACTGTGTCTGTAATCCCATGAGTACATCCAGTGACAATTGTGGAGCTACTTGTGCTATGAGAACCTGTAAAGTTGGACCTTTAGTTTTGGCACCATCTGTTCCCATTAACCATTTTTCTCAGTAATTAATTCTTTTGGTAGCTATGTAATTGCCTACTGTGGCACTACTTGAACAGGACAGAGGACTAGAACTTGGCTTGGATTGCGTAGATACACTTCTAAAGGGAAAAAGACTAAGGAGAAATTAAAACCAAAGATAAGCTATACTAACAGTTGTATTCTGATAGAAATACTCCGAGTAGCTAGTAAGGCTTTTAGCTGCAAATGTTAAAAGCTGCTGTGGAGATGGCACCGGTGTCATTGGGACAGGGCTGGTTGGGTGCCCAGGCCATGCTGGGTGCCCAAGTCCAGGCCATCTAAACAGTTACACAAAGCTATCACAAGCATTCACCACTGCTCTGCACCCTCCCCACACTGCACAGTGAAAAGGGAAACAGGCTCCCTCCAGGTTACCCCTTTATAAAACCGTGATGCACAGAATTTTTTTCTCCTTTGACCACTCTTATCTTCTGTCTGTCATGTTTAAGGCAGTGTAAATTCAAACAATTGCCATTTTCTGAATATCAACTTGCTACAAAATTTTTTCCCATCCTTCTGTCCCGTCTTCTTTGAGTATGTAATTTGGCCAGAAGATTAAAGCAGTGAACAAACAGCAGCTTTCAGTCTTGCATCATCAAGATGTTTAAAACTCGAGATCTTGCACTTTGATCTAGAAAAGTGGACTATAGACCAGTAAAGAACATCAGAATCCTAATTCTCATGTATGCGTCCAATACCATTTTTCTATAGCAAGAATTTTCTTTTAAGCTGAACTTCAAAGCTGTGACATTTTGAAATTAAATGAGATGATATTTAGAATCAAAAAGAGAAAGCATTATTTATAAAGTGATTCCCTTACTGATACCTGCATTGCTGGAATTCTGATGACAGGTTAGCTTTATAAGTGATCCCACTAACATTTGCTTTACTTCAAAATATTAAAATAATTTTTAATATAATCAGTGGCTTATGTAGAGTAAATGATAATGCGATGTGGAATAAGGTTTTATTTGCAATTCACAGGGTGTTTAATCAGGAGTGTGTAATATGGTCTTCAGAACCTCCTATCAGTGGAACCTCAAGAAATTCACACCTTCTTGAGGTGTCTTCCTCCTCCGTATGCTTAGTATTACGTTAAATATTATACAATGGCTTGCCATGAAATAAAGTGTGAAATCAAACTTTTAAGCAGTGGATACTTCATTGGAGTAACTTGGGTTACTCACATGGAGAAAGTAACATTTCTGAGCGTGCTAGAATTCACCTCTAAAACTGGAAATTGCTGAAATTGACCGCAAGTCTCATACTTACTCACAGCACACATGCAAAATAAGCCACTAACCAGACTCTCACATTTTTAGAAAACTGTTGAAATTTACATTGTTCCACAATTTGGAGGAAGTCCTTGTCAGGTATCACTATTCTGTATGTTGTTATACTATACAGACTATGTTATATATAGCTATATATATATATGCTATATATTGAAAAATCATATTTGAAAATTTGAAGAAGTGAAGATGAAAAGTGAGGTATATCTTTTTGAGTTATTTAGAATAACTATAGAATATGTTTACTAACATTTATTACATTCATCATTCAATTTCAATTTCATGACACCACATAGACTTCAGATTTTCTATCACATTTTGAAAATAAATTGAACACTATGTGGAACAAAACAAAAAAATCTCTATTTACAAACAATCAAGCTGACACATAGCCATACATTTGAGTGTCAGACCTATCTTGTATTTTGAAAATTCTTGCCTGATTCACCTGTGTTTGTTTACATGTAGCAGATCATACAGTGCACAGGGTAAATCCTGTTCACATTTAGACAAGTAAAATATTGAGGCAATTAAAGAAACTATTCACAGAAGTGAAGTTACTGAGAACCCCTGTGTATAAGATTGTTTACATTGAATAATCTGTAACTCAGCATTCAAAACTATGAAAGATACAGCAATTTTTATGGACAGTATTATTTTGGTTTGTGTTGCATGGTGTCAGAATTCAGCATTTTAGAAATGGATCTCTCTCTCTCTCTCTCTCTCTCTCTCTCAGGTAAATGACAGATAAGCATTACTTTTAAATGCCTTTCCCTCCCTCCTAATGTTGTGGGAGACTTTAGGACTTTTAAACTACCACATCTCAAAACAGGGCTCCAGGCTGATGGCTGTGAAAGTTAGCAGTGACATTCTCCTTTTCCAATATTATTTTTAACACGTGCCAAGTTAACACAAACACAGGGTAGATGTGTAAAAGACACACAGTGTCAGGTCTCCTGAGAAATCGACGTCCAAGGCACAGCTACAACAACAAATCTTGACTGAAATCTGCTTCAGACCACCAAACCAGATCTAAGAATAAAGGACTCTACTGAGAGTCTGCTATGAAGAGTATGCTTAAATATTGGTAGTGTGGGTAGAGTGGTTGGCCTGAATCCTATCTAAATTACACCAGCCTAAGCTAAAAATATTGCTTAAGTTGCTCCAAGATAACAACAGAATTATTGAGAACAGGATTTAACTCTGTGACTTTAAAATGAGAGAGCACATTGCATGGGATTCTAAAATTGATGTAAACAACACACTGGCACTTCTCCAGAACTAATTTAAGCTCAGCATTTGAATATGAATTTCCTTTTCCTTCTCCCAAGAGTGTACACAGCAAGAGACAAAATAAGGTACACCACAATTATCAATTACTTGAATTCATTTGAAAGATGGGTGTTTCTGTAAATAACTCTGGGTAATTAAAAAAAAAAAAACCAACCAACAACAAAACACTACATATAACTATTATGTATCATAATTACTTCTCATGCATATGCATTTTTAACTCTGCAAGTACATTTATTCATTTTGTGGTCTTAACAGGAAAAAAAGTGTCAGCAGATTCAGCCATTCTGCATGTATTGAGTCTTTACTGAATAACAGGGAAGCTGTTCATAGTCTAGGCAACCCTGAATTTTGACTCTGGCAATACTAGGACAATATTGGTAGTTCAATTGCAGATACTTCACAATATCTCAGCTCTGAAAAAGACTTGTCCCTTTCTTTACAAGCGAATACTTTCTTTATGATAGGCTGGTTTTTTTCTGCTTTCCACTTCGTGGTAAAATACTGCATTTAAATCAAGTTATGGTTCCTCTATGCTGATTACTTTAAGTGATTTACATCTTCTTTAAACCAACCAAGAAGAGAACTTCTATTCCAGAGTTGCAAACACTGTGCTGGCTTCATTCAGCTGGTAGAGTGAGCGTACAGTGATGTACTCCATACACCCACTACTCTCAGGGCAGATTCCCTTACTGAAACACACAAATGTATTTCACTGGACGTCAGAGAAATTACAACACCTCCAGCAGAGGGGCTGGCCAGCACAACATACGCACTTCTTTTACCAATCCCCTGCTAACCAAACACACAAAAAGTTTTGAAAATAAAACCAGACATTACCATCTTTGTGATAATAGGTGACTTCTACTTTCCTCTCCTCTGACCCCAGCAGGGCTTGAGCAATTTGGGCAATATGATGTCTTTTGGTCTCTGGCCCATGAAGAAAATCACAGGTGCAAGGTTTCTGCATGACGTCTGGCCTGGAGAACCCGGTCATCTCACAGAACCCATCATTGCAGTAGATGATAGCACAATTCTGCACTCTAGCATTAGCAATGATGAATTTTTTATCTGCAATAAAGGAAAGTGATGCATTTTTTAGTACTCTTTCAACATTTCTTACAGGGTTGATTGCAGGGATGAATGCTGAACAACCCTTCTTTTCATGAGAATGCCTGAAATACAGAGATTTTCACTCATTTAATGAAGATAATTTGATCCATAGCTTTTAAAGAAACTTGAATTAATTTAGAATACATTAAAGATGAATATAGTTGTTTTTTAAGGAAGTAAAACCACATTATGCAAGTCTCTGTAAATCTCTTTTTGCCTTCAAAATTTTGTCTGTTTCAGGCTTCACTGGAGCCCAAGTGATGAGCACCATCCTGTCAGTCGCGGCTCCAGGAAAGTCCTTGAAAAGTTAGTAGCTTCCTTTAGGGAGAAGAAGAGCCTCAGCAAGGGGGTTCTACTCAAGTGAAGGGCTTCCTGGTGTAAGGTCCAACCATCTCAATCTACTCTGTACAGATTGTCGTTGAGGTGAATGACAGGAAATTTATAGTCAGTATTTTAACACATCTATCTAGAAAAGAACAGAAGAAAAAAACGTTCCTAGAAACAAAAAAAGGGGGTACATGAAATGATTGTTATGTTGGAAACATTTTGCACATTTCATTGAACTTCTCTGCTTCCATCCATCCTCCTTTCCCAAACCCTCATCTCAAAGAAAGGTTCAAAACTTTTCAACTCTTATTAGTTTGTTTCTGTTTACCTTTATAATACACTATTTGCATTGTAATTAAAAATGTGCAATTTTGATACACTTACTGCTAATAACATTAACTTTTACTTACTTAAATACACTAGGAGATTGCTTGCTCTATAAAAGATTTCTTACATGACACCAAGTAAACAGTGCAAGTCTTCAAAATTTTAAATATGGTCTGTCTTTGAACACAGTGACATATCTGGAGATTTCACTCTTACTTTTTCTGCTGTCTTTCAGTCATACTGAACTTTCACTATCACTTGCCTATTTAGCAGCTAGTGCTTTATTACCATCAAAAAATACAGACTTCACTAGATAAAAAATTTGAGTAACAACACTGGCTTAGCATACAGATAAATTAGGACTAGCATTGTCTTTATTTTTTTCTCAAATAATATAGATATTACAAATGCTAATATGGGTTTAAGTATAAGGAAGTATATGAACTGGAATTAGCTGTAAGGGTTCGCACCAGGCTGATACTAAAATTATGCTAAATATTTAAATAAATGTACATATATCAAACTACTGCTTCTAAATGAAATTCATTTTAAGCATCAAGTGTTCCTTCTTACATCTAATAGGAAACCAGAATTCTGGCCAGGAAAAAACACTTCAGCTTCAGACTCCTCGACAGGTAGTGAACTGCTGCATTGGAAAACATCTCATAGACTCGCCCTGAGGATGCATTTGCACTGGTTTGATAGATATTTTAGACTTACATAAACAAAAGAGAGAAATTTGACAGCTATATTAAAATGCAGTCATGACAACAAGGTAAGAGAGTGTTTCCTCCTTAATAACTCTTTTGCATATTTTCTGTTTCCTCTAAATCAAAGTCTGAAGTTCTGCTTTAATTTGAAAAGGCAATTATAATTAACAGCATTAACAATCATCATAAGAATAAATCTAGCTTATTTTTTAGATATTGCACAGACACCAAGATCCTACATTCTGCTTTTAGAGCCATCTCACGGTTCAGAAGAAGGTAAGAGATATAACTTCTATAGCTATATAATATGGACACAGTCAATGATAAAAATTATTCCTTGAAATAGTGTGGGAAAACAGTCCCAACCCCTCCCGCCACCCCCCCAAAAAACCCCACCAAGCCCTCCAGCCAATAATTCAAGTTGGTAATCTGTATTCTAGATCAAAAACATTGCTGCTTCTGCCAGGGATCCCCTCCTTACCTCCGGGGTTTTCTTTGCAAGCTACAAACTTAAAAATAGTCTGGAGCTGCTGTCCATTTAGTCACAAGCAGAATAAAACTACTATAGCAAAATAGATAGAAAGAGAGAACTTACTTTGCCCTTCAAATTTTCGTATGATTGTACCCAAAAATGTATTTTGTGGTGCCACATGACCTCTGCGAACAGGCATGTTTGTACAAGTCTTCGGTTTTCTGTGCACAATGACTTCTCCAAGGATCTCCTACACGGCTCCAGCCCAAAGCACCGAGCCAGCTACCCTTTGTGACAAATCATCGTCCTCTGGAGATCGGAAATCTCTTCCCATTAGCACCACTTCTAGAGACACGCTTTTCCTACTGGAGTCAGATTCATCCCTCAGTTTCTTTCTTTTTCTTTCTTTCTTTCTCTCCTTGCTTTCTTTTCTATTTTTTTTTCCTGGAGGAGCTCGGACGCTATTGTCTGGGGCGGGTAGGGGTGGGGTAAGCAGGAGGAGGTGGCGGGTGGGGAAAGATTACAAGGGTAATCGATCTCTAGCACCAAACATCGCCAATTTTCCAAAGCAAATGGCTGTGACCCGGCAGTTTCCGACGCTGTAGTGCTGGTTTGAGGGCTGGAAGACTAATGTTGCTCCGCTGCCAGAGGGAGTGACGTTCCCCCCCTCCGGGCTTCACCACGGCGCGCAGCAGCTCGGATTACTCAAGCGTGGTTTAGCAAGAGCCAGCCAATAAATCTCTTCAAAACTCAGCGACAAACAGCGGCATCAGGAATGAGCTACACCCCAGCAGCACCGCGACGTGCCACATCCCCCGCCGCGGCGGCTGCAGGGGTCAGCGGGGACCGAGGGCGCTGGCGGCGGGGGGGCCCCGCCACCTCCGGTAGCCCCGGCGTCCCCGCCCTCCCGGCACCGCCAGCCCCTTCGCGGCCCCTGAGCGTGGCCCGCCGGGGAGCCCCAGGCGCTGGCAGGGCCGGGGGAGGGAGGGAAGTTGGTACACGCCCCGTCTGGGGCGGGGGGCGGCGCGAGTAGGGGTCGATGTTGAGCGATGGGGGAGCGGGGGAAGGGACCACCGGAGCCCTCGGCATCCTTCCTCTCCTCGGTGGAAGGGATTGCCCCCTCCTACCCAGTGTGACCCAGGCGAGGGCTTCCCCTCGCCACACGACCCCCTCCTGGGAGGAAGGGGGATTTCCCCGGCGCCGAACGCTCCCCCCGGTTGCCGAGCAGGTGCCAGCCTCCGCTCGGGGCCGAGCGAGCAGCGCGGAGGGCGCGCCTGGTCCCGCGGGTGCAGGGGCTGAGCTCGGCAGTGAGCCCTCGCCCGGCCCGCGGCGGCACCGAGCGGGTGCCGAGGCCGCCCCGTCGCTGAGCCG
>VXAZ01001315.1:81203-331203 GCA_013399875.1 Gymnorhina tibicen
GGCCGCCCCGTCGCTGAGCCGCTGCCCGGGGCCGCGCTCCGCCCCGAGGCCGGGGCCTCGTCGGGGCGCGACGCCCGCTCGGAGCTGGCCGTGGTGCTGGGGCCGACTCGCCGGCGCGCACGGAGACGCCGCTGCCCGCTCTCGGGCCTGGGGAGTGCCAGCCTCCCCCCATCTGGCTCCTCTCGGCTTCTCCCATCCCACAGGAATAGCTGGGGAGGCTCCCGGGGGAAGCGGGTATTATTTTCAGGCTGTAATTAAGGCTTTCTGCACTACCCAGCAGGCAGAACGGTGTGTGTTCAGCACGGTTCGGCGAGGTGACATGGGGAAGGAGCTGGGGGTAGCCATGCGTTGCTGGAAAGGCATCTCTAGGGTAGTGCACAGCACCGGCGGCTTCTTAATAAACTCATGGGGCAAAAAAAGAGAGGCACCTGAGCACCGCTCTTTGTAATTACAAGCACAGGATATTGAGCTGGCAAACCACCGCTTCCCACCTGTTCTTCCACGGTACAAACAGGTGTTTCCTTATTCCCGTGAGCTTTTCTCAGGCGTGGCCTTTGTTTCACTGTTACCGTGTGTCATCCTCTATATTTGTCAGAGGTGGGGCACAGTCTATTGAGTATGAAGGTGCATTTCTAGACTAATTTAATTTAATCTCAGTGGAATCATCCTGGATTTACACAACTGTGAATGATGTCTGAAAATATAATTTATATATACATAAACTGTATTTAGATGGCTTCATATACTAATGACTGTATACTAATTACAAAGCCTCAGCTACATTAAGTGAGATGTAATCAGATACATACTCAATCTTAGGAAGTGAGTGTTGCTTATTTGCAGAAGCTACTGTTTAAATCTCTATATTCAGAGGTATGAATCAAAGGAAAAACAGACATGTATTTTTCTTTTTTGTAATAATATTTGAAGAAGTCATTTTTTTGATTCTGATAAACACTAGAGAAAAAAATCTCTTAAAATATTTTTAAATACTTTTTCTTTGGACAGTGGAGGAGTCTTCAAGTTGAATTTTTCTCTTATTGCTCTTTGTCTTAATGCAGAGCATATATTTCTCTGAAAATGTACTCAAGTTCCCAAAGACAGTAGCAGAAAGAGTGAAGAGGACCATATTTATTTTAACACTTTCTAGCATCTGGTCAAGTCATAATGGCCAGCAGTGACATCATTCTAATTTTTACATTAAAAATGTCACTTTGATGCTTCTATAACATCAATAGAAATAATCACAATAAAACTGTGACCTTTACTGTAGAGTCGGTGTTTGCTTCTAATATTCAACAGCTAGTAGCAAACTAGATCAACTATAGAGCAGTAGAGTCCAGAGTCCAGTGCTTCAGATGCCTGTCTGGAAAGAAAACAAGAAAAAATTAAAATAGAAAAATGCTTTTAAGAATTCAAATTTCACGGAAGCCCCATCTTTTCATGTTAAATTTGGGAGGCACACTATGCTTGCCTGAAAACTGAAGGCACCAGAACTCCATGACTCTGGAGAACCCTTTTTGTTCTGTCTCCCCATGGTAGCTTGAACTTTGATGTTGATTATGTGAATATATATTAGAGTCCTCTTTTTTTCCCCCTTTTTATCCACCTTGGTTGGTTGGTTTAGAACTGATCAAGATAACTCCAGTCAAAGCAAGATAACTGCTGCTGCAAGACAAGATCTTGGATGTGGTTTTTAGCAGGGAATGAATTCACAAGAATTATGGGTTTTAATAACTACAGGAGCAATAAGTGACATCAGAAAATCTTTCATTGTGGTGATTTACACTCCTGCAGTCTTGTAGATGATCTATTGCTCTTGGAGTGCTTAATACTCATCGTGCATATTGCTTGATAATTTTCTGTAGCGAGCCAATAGTGAGAGAAGTGTGAGAGGAAAATATATTAAAATTGGACAGCTAACAACAAGCAGAGAAAGTAATGTGGAAGAATTTGCATTTGATTGGGAAAATATGCATGCAAGTGGGAAAGTTTGAATTCATTATAAATATGCGTCTCCAGTGTGATTAAAGAAATTGAGAATGCCATAGAGATATATGTTTTATCTATAAAGTTGTACAGTTGCTAACTTTACAAGAGACCAAAATACCGAGGGAGGGTGTCTCTGGAGCTCAAATCCATCCAGTGTGGCCAATCCCGTGTCCTCTGCCCCCCTGTGGCATTGACCCTTGTGGCACCACCCTCGCCACAGCCCAAGGATAGCTCCCCAGTGAGCGCGGCTGCTCCTCAGCAGAACTATATATGGCATTTCCTGGCCTCAAGGAGAGCAGCTGACTTTGAAATAGTGGTTACAAGCTTTTCACTTTTAACTACTTCCTTCTCAAGTTCCTTAAGAGATTTTGGAGAAGTTTATACCTAAAGATGTGTTACTGATCTGTTTCAACATCTTGGCAGTTAGCAATTAAACCTGGTATTGTCAGGAAAAGATAACTCCGGGGGAATGGCTCTAATCATATTTCCCATCTTATTTTTGGTGGGGAAAAAAAAAAAAGGACACAGATTTAGTCCAGCATTCTTATAATATTTGACTTTTCTATGTTTGCCTTCCTGAACACAAAATTTTATAAGTGCATTCCTATTTGAGTAAACACTTTTTGTACTGGAGCAAAATACATATAATTCTTGATAGTTCTTGGTTTTTTCTTCTTTCTTTCTTTCTTTCTTTCTTTCTTT
Organism: Gymnorhina tibicen; assembly: GCA_013399875.1. Taxonomy (NCBI): domain Eukaryota; kingdom Metazoa; phylum Chordata; class Aves; order Passeriformes; family Artamidae; genus Gymnorhina; species Gymnorhina tibicen. Next base: position 83,898 of record VXAZ01001315.1, read on the forward strand.
CTTTCTTTCTTTCTTTCTTTCTTTCTTTGCCCTGCCATTGTTCCAACTAGCATAGGATATCTATGTTGCTTTTACCACGTATATCCTGCATGCCCCTGTAATTTATTCATCCATCTATGTTACATATGCTCACAATTTTAAATAAGGCTGGAATTGTCTTCAGAGCTGTCAAGAGAAATACTGAAACTTTATTTTGAATCCCATTTTGTGCTAAGATGGCCTTTGTGACTCCCTGACAGGTTGATGTCTCTTATCATCAACTTTAGTTTTTATCAGTCTTGCTTTCTTGTCTCTTTACTCTTTAATGTCTTTCCAGAATTTCAAGTTACAGCTCTAGATTTTGTTTTAATCCTTCACAATAATAATGATCATCATTTAGATTATGACTGTCTGTGCTTTAGGCACAGGAAAAGTATGCAGTTGCCTGGGACAACAGACTGCCAAATTACTTCTGTTGGAGAAGATAGAAATCAGCTGCTTGAACATCATGAACATCCAAATAGCAAAACTCTGTTGATGCTACTGAGAAAGGCACTGGGTGAGTATGGTGGCAATTGCTGCTGCCAGAGCTGGCTCCTTCAAGCAGTACTTTGTCTTTGCTTGCGCTGTGCTGATGCCCCAGGACACCAGGTCATTCTTAATCCTAAAGCCACATGATCTACACAGCTACCTACGTAGAAAAATGGGAATGCTTCATTATTGGTGTTAGAAAATTCACCTTAAATTATGTCCGATTATGGTTATTTTATGTTTCACTTTTTCTATCTAAAAAAAAAGGCTCCTATTCCTGGCAAGGCCCCTAATGTCAATGAGATTGCACAGAGGCAATTATTGTATTTGGCCTTAAGGCATACGTCATCATTGTGTCTGCCTATGGGTCTTATTAGTATTCAGGACTTCAGATATCTACATGGGAGAAAGTCTATCAGGTTTTTAGGATGACAAAAGAAGTGTCTGCACAAAATTACAGTCTAAAAAGTGATTAAAAATTTCTATTTAATTTTACAGCTAGTTTAATCAGTAATAAAAAAAGTTATATTTTGGATTTCATTCAATGTATATTTTACATGTAATTCACTCTGAGAGACAGGAATTTGATGGCAAGAATATAATTATAAATGCAAAATCCATAAGAGCAGAACTTATGTGAGCTAAATTTCCTAGTCTATTAAAGGTAACATCACATGGGAAAACAGTATGACAGCAAGCAACTTAACTTTTTCTGTAAGGATTCACAAGAAGTTGTTATTCTGCAGTATCCATTGCTATTGTTATGTGCTATATTAGAATGCCTAGGGATTCAGAACCTCATGATTTAGGATCATTTTGGAATTAGCAGGTACAGGTATGAAAAGAGAATCACAAAAGCCATCAATATATCCATCTATTCAATGCCCTGCCAGTGGATCATTCCCTTTAGTATATTTGCATTTGTATTATTCATTTAGGATTTAAATTATTCAATCAATGAGGCTTGCACTTCTTCCTTTGAGAGACTCTTTCAATATCTCTCTGTCTCACCACAGGGCTTCATTCCCTCATATTAAGCCACAGTTTTGGTGTGGGCTCTTGCCTTGGGGGTTTACAGCATTTAGATGCACACTGTGTTTCCTTGGGTTCTTGGCCTGGAATGTGCTTCAGGCTACTCTGTGCTGACCTTCTCTGGCCAATTTAGAGCATCAGGAATGACCCTAGCATGTGCTGTTCCTCTTCAAGATTTTCTAGCTGGATTATAGTGCTATAACTCTATGATTCTGACAGCTGTCAGTCCAGAAAGAACATTGATTGTAATTAGGCAAGACTTGAAACATACTTCTATTAATTTATTTGTTTCCTCCTACTATGTATAGAAGAATTTTAACGGTACACAAAACCAGCACCCTGCTCCATATATTTGTGAGTAATTCTGTACCACAGGAAATGTACTTGAAGATAAATGTATGCATTCTCCGTAATCTATCTTCCAGCATAACATAAACTCAGGTATGATATTTTATAATAATACTTCATGCAAACTCATATAAGAACTATCATGCTTATTATTATATCACAAATCTTAAGTTTTAATCTCTTTGGAAGTGTATGCCTGGAAAATATCAAATGAGCTGGGAAAGGGAAAAAATTAATTGCTAAAGCATAAAAAAATTAAGTTATTATTTGTAAGTTACTAAATGAACTAGATCCATTTCTAAAATTAATTATCTTTGTACTCAAATTCCCGTTGCCTTCTCCACAGTGTATTCAAATATTAAGTGTTAGGACTGCCATCTGTCAGGTGAGACTCATTCCTTTTCTTAGCTTCTCACTTGAATAAACTGCGGTTAGAATTCTTTCTTCTACATCTGCATGTTCTGAATGTGTTTTTATCAATAATAATAAAAGACTGCACCTTGCATTTGGAGCAGATTTATGGTGATTTCTGGCTCTCACCGTGATGCCGATGAAAAGTACAGCAATGGCCTAGACCTTCCTGAGGTTACAAGGTTTCTGGTTTTGCCTGAAGTTCCTCCTAGTGCAGTTGCAGCAGGGTTCTGGGGCGTGTGTCCTCAGGGAAAGGTAGCCCGAACCAGGACTGTCAGAGTGAGTAGCCCCAGCACATTCTGTGCTGGCACAATTCCCTTTAACAAATTTCAAACAGTTTAGTTTCTAAGCAATAATAAATAAAAATGGGCCATATCAAAATCTTTCACAAAATTAATTTACTGTTCCCAACCAGTTTTGTAGATGCCCCTCTCTGCTGGTGGGGTTAACTTCAGAGAGGTCACAAGATGAAGAAGATTATTTCTATTCTTCAGCCTTTTTCCTCAGATCAGGGTATAGGAGCTGAATTCCTGCTTGGATAATATTTCCATATGCTGCTAGTTTAGCAAGCAGTAGATAGCCAGAACTCCTCTTTTGCTTTCCTCTGCCCTGAAGCAACTGGCAGTGAGGCATTGCTGAGCAGCTGTAGGGGCAAAAAAGGACAGCAGCTGCTCTGAACTTGGTTCATGGTAACACTTTTCCTGAGAGTGACCAAGAGGCAGTGAGACCTTTTATCTCCTTTGGACAATATCAGATTGGATGTGCTTTCAATCAGTAATCACATACAAATTTCTTTCCAGCACAGGTAAACTTTAAGATCAATAAAATACAGTTTTGAAGCATGTAAGTGGTTCCTTTTGGACACTGGTGTCCTGGTAGTACAAATAATCTAAGCAGATTTAAAAAAAATTATTTTAATAGATAAATATGGGGCTTGTTTTGTTCCCTTTTCTTGGGCTGATATGCTATGTTATGATTTTGGATAAATTTGGTTCCGTTTTGCCCTTTGTGTCATGTTTCCCATTGGTTTCAGATTTCTGTCTTCACTGCTTGACTACTATCAATACTACTTCTATATCTACTAGTAATAATCAGTTATTTGCATTTTTCAGCCTCAAAGGCGGAGGGATAGAGGGAACAGGGAGATGGAAGTATAGATGGACCAGAAACTAACCAGAAACTGACCTGAAACTGGTCAGAAATTATAATATGCACTGAAATTTAGTAGCCAAAATTTAATATAAATTCAAACAGTTTAGGGGGAAAAAAAAACTTCCGTCAACTCTAAATACAATTTCAGATGTTTTTTCCAGCTTGAGAATGTTTTTGCTATTCCTAAGGACGTTTGTTATATATCCCCAAAGACCTTGTAGACCTCAATCAGAGTGCAGTAAGCTTGAGAATTTAGATATGTGGCCCAGAACACAGCATAGCAAATAAATTCCTATTTCACTCAAAAGAAATAAACCCCACCAAAACAGTACGAGGCTTTAGTGTCAGTGGTTCCATACAATCTTGATGAAGGTGAATTTGTTTTTCTTAAATATCTCAATAGTAGTATATTGTGTTTCTATGTTAATTAGAAAGCCCCTGCAATCAGAATTTGGTTTTTCATTTTTAGTGTTCCATACCTTCTTTGCTCTTTCTGCATTCTGTTAACATACTTTACACAGTCACTTCATCTAAATTAGGTAACTGCAGTTTCTACACTGTGCTCACTTAGTCATTAACGATTTTATTATTAGCATATTCTAACACTCAGTTCTGTAGGCGAAGCTTTCTCCACCTGGCATGTATATTTTCTCCCTACAACTGTATTTTTCCACATTTATTTTTTCAGTATTATTCTCACAGTAATAATATTTCTCTGTAACTGTGTAGAGTCCAGGATCTTATAGACTAATTCTTCCTGACACTGGAACCAGTGTTTTTGTTCACATTGCTGTCAAAAATAATCTGCAAATATCCAGTTCACATATTTCTTTTTCAATATTTCCACTCTTCTTTCATAATATCATAGCATGAGATCATGTTTAATTACATGACAAAAATCGGCATTAGTCTAATTCATTTGAAGAGATACCCATATCCTGAAACAGCATTTTCCTCCGCAAAGGTAGTCAGCTGATCTGCTGTCTGTGCAGCTAAAATACATGTAATACAGGCTACATTTCCAAACCCAGGTGCCTGTCTGGAGCTATCGTCTCCAGAGTTATATTGATACAGCTGCAAATGACTGGGGAGATTTTTCATCAGCGCTAAATATTGTATTCAATAACCCTGCTGAAGCCAAATATGAACGGCAGGTCTTTGGCAAGTGAGAGTTTTGCTCATGATCTCTGATGACAGAGAGAGATAATCGAATGACATATGTTGTTTTGTGAAAGTCTTCTGCTGCTGAAGATAGAATTTATTTAAATAATCTCTCCTGTATTTCCCATCTCTGCCATTATGTCTATTTGATTGCAATACAAATAAAATGTATATTTTCAGTCTAGTTTTTCTAGCACTTGTCTTCCATCCAGTTCAATTTATTCGTCAGAATGAATAATGATTTCAGATGAAAGTCAACTTTTCTGCTGGGAAAGAGTAATAAAAGCACCACTATACTGAAATATATATTCAGAAATAGCAAGATTATCTCATTATAACACATTCATTTATTTTTCATTTTTCTTTTTATTGCTCTGTGTTATTTAAGATAGATCACAGTAGAGGTATTAATTCTGTTGATAATTATGATAATTTAAAATATTTTTATACTTTATACTTATTTTCACAGTATAATAGCCAAACTATCCAGATATGCTTTTTGAAAGAGGAGTTCCTCTGTACATGCTGTAGCACCCAAAGCAATCACTCAGAAACTGTCCTTTAGCTCAGTAATAAGGCTACTCATAGGTGATTTTGAAAGTCTGGTTTCACAACTCTTGGAAAAAAAATCAGTATGGACAGACATTAATTTTTATGCGATTTGAGCTAGATAAATATTCATTTACTCATTTTCCTCATATGCTGTGTCAATAGCTGGAAAGAAAGCACATCCAGGATTTTAAAAACCACCATGTTTTTGTGTCAGGTTAGGACAATAATGCACAATTCAGATGACTTCCTATCCAAACTTGCCTCCAGACTTCCAGATCCTGACAGATCCATGGGCAGATTCAGACACAGAACTGTACTGCTGAAAACATAGGCCTTGTTTTTATTCCAACTTGTCATGAAAAAAACAAATTCATGAAATCATATTGAATATTGAGAGAAAATATTTCCTGAAGGCATTTTTAGTTTTTCTTAGGAGAAGATGATTTTTTTCCCCAGGAAATCCTGACATTATGGGAAGTGAACATTCCAAATCAGAGGACTGTTCCAAGGGAGAATTTGTGATAATCTCAAATAGTGATTTCATTGTACAGGCACCTGAAAACTCAAGACTGCTGTGGTTCACCTGAAAGTGAGTATCAATTTTCAGACCTTGTTAAGCATCCCAGTCTAGGGCTATATACCCTTTGAGGCCAAGGGGTACCAAATACACCTCCAGTTTAGGACAAAAATTTAATCCCGTTTAGTGCTTCAATAGTCCTTTCTCTGCTAATCTCACATAGTCATGATGATTGCCCAAAGAAGCTATGCATTCCCCTTCCTTGGACATTCTCAAGAATGAGCTGGATAAACCCCTAAACCACCAGGTCTCACACTTTCCCTGACACTGTTTTGGGCAGGAAATTGCACCTTCTGAGGTTGTTCACAACTGTATTGTCATATGATTCCATGATGGTATGTTTGACATTTTCAGATATACTGAGACTTAGTTTCTGGTTATCCAGAATGTGCAGATGAGGTTTTAATTATGCCACTTCTTCTTTCTCTATCTTATATCTATGAGCTGGCCTCATATGGCTCCCTGAAGCACGTGGTTCCATTTCTACCATTAGCTGAAATCATCAATGGTATGAATAGCATTCCCTAGGCTTGAGATGTTCCATAAGTGATACATAATTGATTTACATTTTAAAAGGCTGTCATACACATGTATGCTAGCAGGATACTTGTCTGTTATATCTGAAACCTCTTCAGACTAAACATTAAATATAAATCCAGAGTACTTTCTTGTACCCTTTGTTCTTCTTTCTTATCTGGAAGTGACATTTCTCTCAACTCTCACAGCTCCTTTGCATCAGCACTGCTTTTCTCTCATGAGAGTTCGATGTCTTTTAGTAATATTTGTTAATCTGCCGTGAAGTACTTCCAGTTCTATAATTCTTTCTTTACGTTCAGGGATAAGACATTTATTTCTTCCACTACTCCCTTGTGCTGGCATAGCACAGGAACTTTGCTGATCCTTCTCACAGATGGAAGCTCATGACTACAGTGCTTGGTTACCAGATTTCCCTCTTCCTCTTTATTGTGTCTCTCTATCCTCAGCACTGACATGTTTGCCTTTTCAGTAGTCAGGTGAGCAGGGTAATTTGAATAACTGCTATAGAGGTAAAGACACAAGGGGTTTGATTTAATTTTGTTTAAATGTTAGTATATGAAATGTAATCTGATAGGGAGTAGTAGAATCACTGTGCAGATGACAAGTGTTAGGCAGATCTTATTACCTGGAATAATTGAAAACTGTCTGCTTTCTATATCTTTACTTGGCCTTCCCCATCTAAGAGTTAAAAAAAATATGTGCTGCTCTTGATGAATTCTGAAAAAGGACCATAAGCTAACTTAGTTCTAGCTCAGTTTCCATGAGAAGTAGTGAAGGCAGGTGCACCAGCCAGCGCTCAAAGGAGACAGCTTGTGTGGACAAGCAATACCCAAAGTGTGCATGTCAGAATAATTTGGGTTGGAATAATCATGTTGAAAAGACTAAATAGTCATAAGAGAACAATTTATTCATCTCAGTTCTCATAAACTAACTTGGATCCATGTTTTGTCATCCAGAAGATTCTGGGATGGGTGTCCCATTTGTGTCATTTTCTTTAGACATGAATAATCTCAGGACTCTGTTTTGTATGTTTTAATTTTTCCTGTTGATCTTCTAAGTGAACTTTCTATTGCCAGAAAGAATTCCTGAAAATGAAAAAGGAGAAGGAAAAGAAATACTGGAATTATCAATATTCTGTTTTATATAACTAGAACTACAATCTCCTGCTGCTTGAACACACACATTCATGGGTGAATTTCAGACAAGCCAGTAGGTATCAGTAGGTAGAACATATCTGATAAGCCAAAAATATTGCATGTATTTTTAACCCACAAGAACGTGGACAGCTGTGGGTCTTGGAACACTTTATCAATTTATGAATCTAAGAATCTGTAAAGCATTGAAATCCTTCCAAAATAGTTCACACTTGAGACAGATCATGGCATATCATAATATGGTAGCAGAGCCCTGGCTATAATGCCATCTGCTTTTTCTGTGTGAAAATACCTCGGAAAAGATGGGAACATTATAGTGATATGTGACAATCACTGCTTAACAGCACATCTAGTTCAAGCCAAATTGGCTTATTTGAGAATATAGAAGGAAGTTAGATTAGGGGGGAAAATAATTATTGTTACCTAAAAATATATAGAATTAAAAATGTTTAGCATGATATATAATCAATTATGTCAATAATTGTATTTTACACCTTATTTAGTTTTAAAACTTTTATATTTCTGGATAAATAATAAATTGTCAATCACTTCTGTGTTTAGTGATTACAAGACATTTTTAATATCTGCTGTCTTTTACAACTACTAGCCAATTTATTTTACCTTAGTTTTGCTCTCTATGCTATATAATGTCTCTGTACAGTTGCTATGTTTCCAGTGTTTGATAGCTGGGATTCAGATATGTATATTTAGGATATTCTTCAATAGTAGGAAATTTCTGAAAGGTAGCAAGGGATTCAGTCTTTAAGGATGATTTTTTTTTCCTTTGTTTCTATTAGGCAAATTACTGTGAGAGTGATTCAGTAAAACAAAAGAAAATGATGGGGCTTGGAGTTTTATAAGAGAAGAGGAAAGACGTACTTTTTTTCAGGGGGTCTTAACCCATTATAAATCTCTCCAGAACTCTTAACTTTTCATGGAAAAGTACCCCTCCTCTCCCCCTCTTCCCACTGGTTGCTGCATCAGTCAGATTCTAATACGCACCATTCCAGCTTGTGTTCATGAAACATTTTGCAGTCTGTTTATTTTTGGGAGGTATTTAGATGTTTAGTCTGTGTTTAGATGGGAGGTATTTACATTATTTTCTTGATACCAATTTTTTCTCCTTTTTATTAAACACTATCCTGCTTTTTTAATATATATTAGTAACATATACTTTCCTAGTAACAAAATCCCCAGCAAATATGCATTTTAAGCAGAACAATGCCTATAAGAGGCAGCACATGACAATAGACTTCCCTGCAACCTACTGCTACTAAAACATTTCAATATAGAAAACCAGCTACTTTAAGGCTCATATTACTCTCCCACTTCTAATAATTTTAAGGGATCTAATTATACTCTTTCTCTCCAGAGAGTTCTGTGAATTAATAGTTATTCCACTGAAGTCAGTACTGCCATATAGTACAGAATTAGAGTCATGAAGGGGACCAGTTGTTTCCTGATCCTCTGGTGAAAAGAAAAAGTGCCATGGGACTAGAAATTAACTGGTTTATACATACCCAAGTTAATAAAATGATACCAAGAATGTTTTCTTTTAGTCTATGGCTGTAATTAGGCAGCTAAGTTTACAAAAAGTGAGTTTTCTGATTTCTGGTAGCCCAGTTTCTAAAAACTTTGCCTTTTAAAGGTAAAGCACCAGACAGTTTTATGCAGGGTCTTGGTAGCTGGGTTATGGTAGCTGGATACATGTTAGGTGTTGGACAAAGGAAGCAAAATCAATTTGAATTCTATTTCTATCTTTAAAATTAAAATTTCCAAGGGATTTCTATTTCTTGAAACTGAGATGGAGGAAACAGTGAAAGAATCCAGTAAGAGGCTCATTAAAATGCCTAATAGGACTTGAAAATTCTATTTTAATTTTTTTCTTATAAATTAGGTACAAGTTCCACTTGCTGCTATTGTGATATTTTCTTTTACAAATATTTAAACAAATAAGTAGGTTATTAAGAGCAGGGATGGTCCTCTACCTTCATAGCCCAAACATTTAATCTTATAATTAGATACAGATGTCTGCCTCAAGGACAGTATTTTTGTGAAAATTCTGCCTACTTTTGGATGTAGAATCACATGGCTCTTCAATGTCCCTGTGATCACAATGTCACTATTATATTAGTATTTGCTTCCAAGCTAACTATATTATAAAAGCGAAAAACCTGCAAGTTACACAGTAATTAATCCTTGAAAGACAATGTGCCTATAATTATGATCACAGGAACAAGCAGTCTACAAGAGTGTATTTACTCTGGGCTGTGTTTGTCAGAAATCATCCATGAAAGCCCATGGCAGGTACTGAAGGTCACGGATCATGGCCTGGCCAGGCTATTTGTTTGAGCTTAATCTCTTAAAATAGTGTGAAGGCTGCATTGTTTAAATCAATCAGTCAAGAATGTCAGGAAGCAGAATACGAAGTTTTATCAGGGATATTAAATTGCACTCCAGCATGTTTTATGATAGTAATTGCACTTTATATGTATTTTATGGTAAGTCTCCATTTCGCAACTTAGTAACTATAGCAGGTTTCTGTATTCTCACACTGGGAAGCAGCAGCAAACTGCGTAATAGCATTAGCCAGGTGTGATGGTAGCATTTTGGGATTCATGTATTCTTTCTTTAATTTCATTGGATGAAAATTTACTTTCTCATAAGAAGAAAAAGTTTCCTTCACTTTCTGGTTTTGATATCAACTCATGCTTGACTAATTTGGTGTAATACTGTTATCTGTGTGGCCATACCTGTTAACCAGTTTAACTGAGCTCTTTATTTTACAGAGAACACAAGGACAAAGTGGGAGAATAAGAAAGTGGAAAAGAGAAGAGAGGCAAAAGAAGTTCGATAGCAACAATACCAGCTTTGCCTTTTGGGAATATCTAGGGCTCAAGCAAACTCAATGGAAGCAGAAACTTTTTGAGTCCTTCTTTTTTAGTCTACTTTTGTTAGATTTTTGATGACTCAAGCTCAACAATGTCATGGACGATCCTTGTATTCTCAAGGTACAGTGAGGATGACCTTCCCCCTGCAGACCAGTTAAACCAACAGAGCTGGTGCCAACAGCATTCCTGTAGACAAGTAATGTGATCAGAGAGTAGAGTGGCTTTAAGTGAAGATATGGACTCACACCTGCAGAGCAATAGACATTTAAATGAAAAGACTTAGTGCCAGGTCTTCCTTGAATTTAGAACTTGGCCTTACTAAACTAACAGAAGGGATGAATTATGTACAGGTACATTGACTCCCCTTAGAAGAGAGAGCATGTACCTTCAATACTGATTTTGAATCCTCATCTTTAAATAGAAATGCTATCGATGGAGGGAAAAGCTGCTGTCAGATTGCTATGCTCTGTCTATAATCTATTTGCTGTAAAATGGAAAATGACCCAGGGAAATAAATGTGCTATGCAAGTCTGGGTAAGAAAGCTCTAATAGAAAATGTTTATTTAAAGAGAAACATAGTTTTCCTGCATATGTGTTACAGATTTTAAAAGATCTAAACACCTGAAGCTGGCAGTTGTCTATGCTGGCCTTGCTAATGTGAGAGGAATCCCAAACAGTGTGTTGACTAAAATCCTTGCATGTTTACATCATGTCTGCTGGGTGTTTACATTCTTAAGTGGCATGTACCCAGGAATCGGAAAAGAAACCAAGCAGTGATAATTTAGCACTTTGGAATGAACTACATAAGATCTGCACTTTAAAGCAAGGCTATTGCCAATCCAGTCAGTCACCAACCAAAGACATTAGAAATAAACAAGAATGAATAAATAGCAAATGTGAAGAATTTTACTTTAAAATTAATTTTAAAATCATAGAATTGTTTAGTTTGGAAAAAACCTTTAAGATCATAGAGTCCAGCTGTTAACCTGCCAAGCTGATCATTAAATCATGTCCCCAAGTGCTACAACCACATGTCCTTTAAATACCTCCAGGGATGGTGACTCAACCACTTCCCTGGGCAGCCTGTTTCAAAGCCTGACAGCCCTTCAGTGAAGAAATTTTTCCCAATATCCAACCTTAACCTCTTCTGGAGCAACTTGCGTCCATTTCCTCTCGTTGTATCACTGGTTACCTGGGAGAAGAGGTTGACCCCCACCTTGCACAACCACCTTTCAGGGAGTTGCAGAGAGCGCTGAAGCCCCCTGAGACTATATTTTTTTCCCAGGCTCAACAACTCCAGCTCCCTCATCTGTACCTCATGAGACTTGTGCTCCAGACCCTTCACCAGCTTTGTTGCTTTTTTCTGGACAAGCTCCAGCATCTCAGTGTCTTTCTAGGAGAGAGGAGCCTAAAACTGGCACAGGATTCGAGGTGTGGCCTCACCAGTTCTGGGTACAGAGGGACAGTCACTGCCATAGTCCAATTGGCTACACTATTTCTGATATCTTGCTTGGAACAGACTCAGGTTCTTCACCCAGAGGGTGAAGCTGGGCACTGGAACAGACTCCCTAGGAAGTGGTCACAGCACCAAACCTGACAGGGTTCAGGAAACGTTTGGACAATGCTCTCGGGCACATGGTGTGACTCTTGGGAATGACCCTGTGCAGGGCAGGGAGTTGGACTCAATGATCCTTGTGGGTCCCTTCCAACTCAGCTTGTTCTGTGATTCTCTGAAATGGCAGCAAAAAAAAGGGTGTGGCTCTGTAGGACATGAACAGTTTAGATTTCATGTCATTGTTTTCATTATGTAAACTGCCGACAGAAAAAAACAGCCAGCTGATAGCGATAGCCAGGTTATTTCTACTATTTGCTTGGATGAACATAAATTAAATTTTTCAGATGCTTGTTTCCATATGTTTATGTATGGCCCGGATTTCTTCTCTTTATGTTAGTACTGCTTTTGTTCTTGATTCACATCATCATAGAGCAAACTAGAAAATAATTCTTCTCCTTTTTTAAAATTTATTTCTGAATAAACGAATCATTTGGTATTTAAATAGGCAAGAACTTGGAAATTATTTCTGCGGTGTTGTTACATTGCTAGGTAAAGAGTACCATTACCTCTATGAAAATGATGTTCTGTGACATTGATCATGCTTTATTTTTAAAGAAATAGATCAATTTCAGTTAGATAACTAAGACTTCACAGAGCTGCCAGTTAAATCATGCCAATCACTATGAAAATACTATGGCAAATAGCAAAATGGAATGTAAAGATGACACTCCTTATAAATGCCTATTCCCTAATTATCATCTGAACTTTGTCACAGTGAGACAGCATTAAACAGAAAAGTTTTACCTGATCTTAGAGTTAAATATTAGCTAGCTTTAGATTAAAAATATAGGCAAAATAAATAGACTTCAGCTTTGATCACAAAATGGGGCAATTGAATAAGTGAAATCTAAACTGTACAATTAGAGTATTTCACACAGAGGAAGCATAGAAACGATGGATAACAATAGACAAAATGGTAATTCCCTGGATATGTGAAAAGAATATGGGGAAGAAAAGAATAAAAATTGCCAGAAGGAGCATCAATTACATGGGCAGGTAAGCAAATTAATGGATTATTGTATCAGCTTGGCGTAAGTTCTGAGCAATTCAGTGTTATTCAGTGGTGTCAGATATCGCTGAAACATCCAAGAATATAACATCAATTGAAAACTGTGACCGATTAGGGATATGAAGGGATTATAAGCATTATTCATGCTTTTTTTTCTTCTATGGCCACCCAATTTGATGGAAAATCTATTTCCTTCTACATTAAATCCCTAAATGTCACAAGATACTTAAAGAATATTTTTATAAAGTGCATCCTGCTCTGGAATAAAAGACCACGGATGTGCTGATTTCATCAGAGCTATGCCATTTTGTGTTATTCGGATACCTGGCCAAATTATTTAATGTTTATTGAAAAATAAAACTTTGGAAATATGACCACATGAAAGCTCATGTTGACCTTAAGAAAGACACTAAAAAAAGTCGGTGGACTAAGATACATAGGAATACACCCTCCATATAAAGCATGAGAAGATAGAAATCTCTGACTCTGTATTAACACTGAAACACAACAGTTTCAGTGTTGGTTGGACTCAATGAACTTATTGTTTTTTTCCACCATTAATGATTATATGATTCTACAAGTGATTCCACTCAGATCATTAGAACAGTCCCTTTATAATACCCAGCCCTGGATTAAGGCAAAACAATTCTAGATTTTTTTCATGGCCATCAGATTTTGGAATTATCTAACAGGACTTAAGTGTCTCATCCTTCATAAATCAGCATAAGTATTTCTATGATAGCTAAACAAATCTCAGTTATTGAGTTTGTTGACATCTTACCTAGTAACTCTAAGAGAGGGCACCACTGTCTTGGGGTGCTGACTTTAACATCATGGCTTCAGAAGCTGGCACTAATTTTATATGTTTCCAAAAAATCTATCCTTTCCCATCTCTGTCTTCTTGTTTTGCTCCTGTGCCACCTACTCCCGTATGCCAGAACAAGTGTTCATGTACTCACAGTTCAGGTTGAAGTCAACCTAGAAAAAGGATTGGTGGAGGAGAAAACTTTCTCTTTTAGCAGGAACCCCAAGCTATGTACGCTTAAACCAATGATGCTACTTAAGAATCTGAGTAAGGCACTGGGGGAGCCCTGCTATTACCAGCCCAACCAGAGGGTCCTCTCTGCTGTATTTCAAGAATAGGAACTGTCTCATCACCTGTCCTCCTGTTTCTCTGAGCCCCTGAGCTGCTGTAGCTGCTTACGGTAAGTGTTGGAACTAGAAACACTCATTTTTTCTCCCAATTACTTAAAAAGGAAGGTTTCATATTCTTTTAGAAAGAATAAAAATACCTATGTATTTATGGGAAATGATGAAGTCTTTCTGCCTTTATCACTCCAATGGGGCAAAGAGATGCTGCCAAGGCTAGGAGTTGGAAAATATCCTGAGCCCTGATTGTCTTAGGCTTGAAAATGGGATATTCTCTTTAAAGATCAGCATATAAGATACCCATACTGCTGGTTGGAAAACACATTTAAACATTTTTGAGCAGACAAAGTGAATAACCCATCAGCCAGAAAGTAATTAAACAGATCCGGTTTCTGGCCTTTTTGTTTGCCTTGCAAGGTATGTATACAACAGTATTTCTAGTCTGAATGAAGCTGGAAGAGAACTAAGGAAAAAACGAAAAATATTCTTTGGTCATGGTTAGAGAAACTTTATTTGGATGACAATAAAGACCTGTGACTGGATGTCATTTGCTCTGAACTGGCACCTGACCACAGGTAAGGAAGTGAGGTTAAAATCCTGTTGGAGTGGCACACAAAAAAAAAGTGTGCAACCAGATATTAATTTACTTAGGAAAGGAGTCAGGGGAATACTTAACATCTGCTTGGAGACATGACAGGTAATAGGGTTGGTTAATTAAACAAATATTTATGGATAATTTATCTGAGATTTTCAGAAAAAGATCTTGATTCTTTTTTTGTTTGGTGACTATTATGTATAGAAAACGTACGGAACAAATGTTGAATAGTTTGCTTGGTGATTGATGTGGGATATAATTACTGATTATATTAATGGACATTTTTATTTGACTAGTTCTGACAGATAATGAATAATCATTCAGTGGTCTTGGTTATAACTAACATAAACTAACCGCTTGTAGCCTTGAAAACAAAATAACCCATGTATATAGGTGTAAACCCCAAATGTTTGGGTTTTAATCTAAAGAAGCCTGTGACTGACTCTGTCTCCATAGGGCACTAGTTCAAATAATGTATGTTTTAGGCAGAATATTATATCTGTCATGAGATGTGTGATGATACAGTGAACAGAAAGCCCTAAGATTTGCCGGAGTTTGTGTGAATTTATGTAATATATTCAAAACTGATTAGGAATTACATTTCTCAGCAGTAAAGAAGCATGAACATGTCCTGTGCTTTTGATGACAACAGTCCTCTAGAAGACATAAATTGTTCTCCTGGTGGAATTTTATGTTTTCATTGCCTGTGACTTTTCTAACTCCAGCTTCCCTGGGCCTCTGAGCACAGAAGCACCTGAGCAGAGGTTCTGAAGCCATACATGCTTTGATAGCTCATAACAAGCTTGTTCTATTTTACTGTGTTTTAAGAATGAAGAAGGGATAATATAAAGTTATCTATACCACCCATTTGACATCTTATATTTTGTTGGGAAATTGTTATTTCTGAATAGCATGGCAAAGCAGAAAACAACACTGTAAGCACAGTGCTCCTCTCAGTCCTCCTCCTGTTATTACTGAAAAAGAAATGTTATGAAGACAAGAAACAGGTTGAGTTCATTGCTTCATATATAACTCATGTATTTACTGTGAGGTCTGCCTGTCACCTTTGTGTCAAATGCTCTTCTGTCTATATGGAGCAGGAGGCTGCTTAGGATAATCACTGCCTTCAGAAGGAGAAAGATGGTGTGGCATGGGTGAAGAATATGCAGCCGTCATACCTAAAATTTTCCAACAGAGCACACAACAGGGAATATGGTGGGAGAGGCTGTGCTGCTGTTCATCCTCGCACTTGCATTGCAGCTTTGTCCTGGCCTTTTAGGATGTGGCTTGGATTGGACAGAAGTGTACTTGGCAGTCTGCAGCCAATGAAGCCAAAGGCCAGTTATGTTTCTCTGAGTCTCTATTTCCTATTAGTAAAATAAATGTATTTAAAAAATACGGAGGCATCCAGATATCCTTGTTAAAAAGGCTGTGCAAACCCTGGAGGTTATTTGAATTTTTTTTCCTAAAATCTTGGTAATTACTTGGAAAATTAATAAAGTATCTTTTAATGGAAATATTCCCTGTCTGAAAGTGAATGTGTATTGCTTTTGGGAAGTTATTCTGTTGTCTTACAGTGGGCTCTACGAAGAAAATACCTTCCTTTTTACTGCTTTGTAAACCATTAATATAATAGATAGAGAAGGACAGAGAATCAACATTTTTGACTCTTATTATTCAATGTTTTTAAAAGCCTTTGCTGTGAATAAATAGAGACTTTAAAATGCCCCTGTGTAGGCTTATATTCACCAGATTCCTAAGATTTCCTGGAAATGGAAGTAATTTTCATTTAAATAATTTATTATCAGGCTCACAGTGCACTCTACATCTTAAATGGAAGCTGATTACAGCTTGCCCATCTCCAAGCATTTAAAACTACTTACTCAGGACTCAAGAAAAGGTATGTTTGGCTTAAAAAAAGAGAAATTAAGAGGAAAAAAGGTTATTGTTTCTTTTGTTTGCTAATCTTTTTGGAAGTCTATACAGTGAACTTTTCACTATTGATATGGTTAACTACATTCACCTGTCAAAATGTATCTAGTGTTCTGACGTTTTAAAGCTCTTTCCATTTAATAGAGTTCAAGATTGACCTATTTCCCATTTTTCTTTCCATTTTATATTTTATCAATATGAATTTCACATTTTAAATTTTCATTTTATGAAAATCCATGTATTTCAGTAAAAAGATAAGACTTTCATAAATAAAAATTTTAAAAATATGTAAAGAGTGTTGAAGAAAATGTAGAAAAGATGTGAAGTGGAAAAGTGTTAATAACAGGAATAACTTCTAAAACTTTTTTTTTTAATAAGAATATTATTTGTTAGGGCAATATTTTCAGTGAAACAGGTTAACCAAGTTTGTATATAATGCCTGCCAATTATGTGTTTTCTTAAATTCTTGTTAATATTTGTATTGAAATATATGAATATATTTTTCTAAAAGTTGTATGCTTTGCTGGACAAACTGGCCAATGGATAACTCCCTCAGCAAAAGAAGTTACCCTGAAGAAAAGACTTTGTAAATCCAGAGGTCAGTGACTTTCTCTAATTGCGTGGTCATTTTTCTGTCCTGTGTTTCACAGAACCATAGAAGCATAGAATGCTTTGGGTTGGAAGGGACCTTAAAAATCATCCGGTTCCAACCCCTCTTCCATGGACAGGGACATCTTCTGCTAAGCCAAGTTACTCAGAGCCCTGTCCAACCTGGCCTTGAACACTTCGAGGGATGGGGCATCCACGGCTTCTCTGGGCAACCTCTTCTGGTGACTCATCACCTTCTGAATAAAGAATTCCTTCCTAATATCTAACCTAAACCTACCCTCCTTCAGCTTGAACTCATTCTCCCTTGTCCTATTATCACATGCCCTTGACAAAAGTCCCTCTCCATCTTTCTTGTAGGCTTATAAGGGCTGCCCAGAGCCTTCTCTTCTCCAGGCTGAAAAACCCCAATGCTCTCAGCCTGTCTTCACAGGAGAGGTGTTCTAGAGTTCTGCTCATCTTCATGGCCACCTCTGGACTGGGTCCCACAGTTCCTTATGTTGGGGACGCCAGAGCTCCAGGTATGCAGTGCTCCAGGTGGGGTCTCACCAGAGATTTGAGGGGCAGAATCACCTCCCTTGACCCCTGCCCATGCTGCTTTTGATGCAGCCCAGGATATGATTGGCTTTTGGGGCCAACCCAATCATCTTACAGAGAAATAAGGAAACTGAGATTCCACAGTGGACCAGACTTCAGTGATTTGCTTTTAATGAGGTGTAGCTCTGATCCTGACCTTCTGAGCAAAGATCAGTGCTCAGAGTTTAGTGCTTGCTGGTCAACCTTCTGTACTGTAAAATGTTCCAAAGTATGGAGAAATGTATCTGAAGAACAATGGAGCTCAACATTTCCTCTCCCTTGGATCTTAAGACAGGATAATGGATGTTGCCTTTTAAAGCATTTGTGCTATTGATTGTGTAATAGGCTTTATCACTTCTACAAAAAGTGTTACCTCACCTAGTTCGATGTTCAATACTTTATTTACTTTTGAGAAAAATATGATCTTCAGAAGGTCCCAGGCAGGGATTTACCATCCTGGATCAAATGAGTAAAACCTGATAATTCAGAAATTGTTGGCAAGAAAACAGCAGCCCCATGCCAGGTCATGTTCCCACAGGTTTCTCTGATAATCACTAATTGCTTCAAAATCACATATTCAAAACAGAAAAGGGAGCTGATTCCATCAAGTCACATCACTAAGAGGAAGAGATGACACACAACAGCAGCTGCCTAGCAGTACCGTGTTCCTTCTGCTTATCAGTGATATGTTTATTCTCTTTTTAAATAACAGAAATGCTGAAGTTTCTGCCATTTTCATGTCTGTAGTAGTTCCTCATCTGAATACAGTAAATTCTCAATAATTCCTACACACATGATTTTTTTTATGATTTTTATACTCTTGTGCTAAACTAAATAATTGCTTTTCCCTCCTTGTTAAAGCCCTTCAATATCTTTAAGCATTTATAATGTGTCCAATTAGTTGTATAATGCCAAGCTATATGAATGCTGGGGGAGGATCTTCTAAATGAAAATATGGTAGTTCAGCATTGATTTTCTGTAAAAGCAGAGCACTTAACAGTACAGTGCTCTGCTCTCTCCTGGTCCAGTTCCAGGAAAGGATTTAGGCACCCAAGACAACAGCTGAGTAGATACAAATTATCTAAATCTATTGAGCCACTATTTAACCTTTGTGGAGCCTAAATTCAATAAGGAACTCCCTGTTCCATCTTAAAATCCCTAAGCACATAGGCTTGTGCTTCTGTAGATGCTCCGAGCAGATGATGTCTGTGTAGCCATCTTATTACTTATTTTCCTTCTAAATATGACTGGAACCCCAGAAGCAGACATTCTTTCACTTTAATTGACTCTGAGACTTAACCTAAGAAGTTTCTTCGCAGTGTGCCAAAAGCATATCTACAAAAACAGGCTGCATTTTTCTACAGTCTCCCTTTCTTTACGTTAATGGAGAAAATGACAATGCTGTTCACCTTTTCTGTCAGATTCTAGAGTTCACCAGCTCACAAATTAGGATCCAAGTTCAGGTTCTTCCTCAGAAAGCATTAAACATGCAGATTCTGTGTCAAAGGAAAGGGCTTTCACCACTATTCATGCTTTCAGGTGCATTTTTGAAAAAGAGAGGAGAAAACCCTTGTACCTTTGATTGCACCTGTGCTGCCCCATGGCAGGGAGTGCCAGGGTCTCTGGCCACGGAGGCTCTGCCATGCTGTAGCCTGCAGTGTTCCAGATGAAGCATTTACAAATCATCCTGACCTGTTAAGTGCAGAAGTCAAGGGATGCAATTGGGGGTCCATCATTAGTTTCAGGTACTCAAAATGTGTATTTGATACCCATGTGGTCAGTCTCTGCACTCACGTTAGTCTATCTCCTTACCCATACTTATTTCACTTCTGCTGTGGAAATACGTCGGATTTTAAGAAGGTATTTGTAAGTCTGGGGGAAATTCATACGAGAAACATTCTTGTTCTTTTCTTTTTAAGTTCTCTGCATTTTTTTTTTTCCCCTGAACATTTCAGTTAGCATTACACATTGGTTATTTCTTTTTGAGCCTTTGGTCATGGTATAGATCTTTTTCTGGGGCATTTCTTGTCTTTGTACATCTATCTGGTATTGAGTTTTAACGTCGCTTGAAAAATGGAGCAACACGTACCTGTTTAATTTGTCCTTATATTACACTAAATATTTATGTTTAAGTTGTTGCTCAGTTTTGTCACAAATGTCTGTCCTCACAGATTTTTCCCTTTTCTTACGTATATGTATATATGAAACTGTTTTTCTCGAAGCTATGATCTTTAAATTTTTTTATTTCATCATAATTGTTTTCTTATTAATGATTTCTCTTTCTGGCTAGCCTCTTACACTATTCTGATGCATTTACACATACTGATACCTCTCATTTATGACTTTAATCTATCAAAATCATTTCATGCAAGCTCTTTAAAGTTTAATTTTAAAATTTAAATATAAATACATTATAAATTTAACTATATAAAATCTACTGTCTAACTTTCCCCTATTGATTTTGTAATTCTATCAAGAAAATAATCAATGTTGATAAAAGCTGTTGTTTGCAAACACATGATTAATATGGCTTATAACATAGATCCTTGTTAAGCTAATATGTGTTTGGAAAGAAATGTATTGAATATCTGATATTAGACCTATGCACCGGAGCTCTGCTGGATAGAGCAGAATATGAGGTAATTTACAAGGCTTAATTCTGATTTTACAATACTGCTTTTATTCCAGAAAACTGTGTTATTAATTTGTCAGAGCTAGTAAAAATATATATTTGGAATAAAATAAAGTGTCTGGGTTATTTCCAGAAATAAGTTTGACTATCTTTCAACTCATGATTGTATCTGTCAACTCACATTGTAACTCATGATATATACTCATTTATATAAAGCAGGAGGCATTTTTTTCCTTATGTAGAAAACTTCAGAAGTTAAGCTCAATACCAGCAGATACCACCATTATACTATAATGTCTATTTCCTTAGGATTACCTTTATGCACTGCATTCTAGGAAGGATATTTTGCAGGCACTTACAAGGAGCTGAGGATCAGCTGTGTACTTTCAGACCCCAGACAGTATGCTGAGGATTAAGAAATGTTATTATTGTGAGAACGAGTTGTTGAATGTTTTGTTTTTTATGGCAAAAAAACCCCTGTGGTGACTGCTTGCTAAATTATTATTTTTCAGTTGATAGCAGCAAATTGAAATCTCCATTCCAACATAGGCAGAAATTATGCTTATAATGGGGGAGGAATTAGTATTTATTGGGTTTTTTTCACACTAAATCCTTTCACTACTTGTTCTGCTTTTTGTCCTTTTTCAGCCATTTTTGTTTCCATCTTAAGAATCCTGATCCTGCTCCAGCAGGGGTCAATGAAATCTCACCATTAACCATGAAGAAAATGAAAAACTATCCCCTCAGAAATCATTACAGCTTATTCTTTTTTTCTCCTGCTGCTTCAGTCTATGGCTTTTATCTTTCATAACTCTTTTGTTTATTGTTTCAGTTTGCAACTGTTCCCTCATGTTTTGGCTCATTGATTTTGTTTCCTTGGTTCTCACAGTAGCTTTACTACTCAAACACTGTTTTCCCTTCTACAAAGGAAATAGGTAATTTGCTATACAGGCAGATTGGTTGTTGGATTTGATGCCACAGCAATAGTCAGCCCTCCATTCAGGAAGGTTAATGTCCTGTGAACCCCGGCTTTAGTCTGCTGTCATTCTCTCATGTTCATGGCTTATGAGGGGATCACATTTTATTTGCTGGACTTATCAGTGTTTTTTTCTTCTTGTGGTAATTGCCTGACCTGCTATGGTTGTCGTTTGCAGTATTTACTGACTCACATCTTTCCGTCCACTTTATCTCTGCTTGTTCTTATCAGTAGAGGCTCATTGACATTTTGTTTGGTCAGTGCCCACACACAGATCTCTCAGTAAAAGTTCCCATATTCTAATGATGTGTACTTTGAGATCTGAAGTATTCTTATAGCATTCAGGGGGATAAACCCTCTAAAATTAACAGTGTGTTTTATGTGATAGTGTATTAATTTTTATTACATATTTAAAACAGAAAACATTTACTTTCTTTTATACCCCATGAAAATCATTTTTTGCTACAAAAAACCAAAACCAACAAAACAAAATTCCCCCAAACCCCCCAGCTGACATAATTTTAAAACATAGAAAATTTTAAAAATGTGCTTGGAAAGACCTCTCCCCCAACTTGCAATTTTGTTTCAGAATATATTTTTGTTTATCCTTGTGCTGCAAAATGCAAAGTAAATGCCATTAGTGCCTTTACACACTATGTGCTCTGTGCAATTTATGCTGAGCAGCAACAGACTCCAGCAGTAAGTGGCCACATAGTGAGATGAACACTTACATAACCACAGACAGTAATTGGATGCTATTAATGAGAATTTGGGATAACACCATTTTTTAGCCCCAGATGCAGTTAGCTTTTTATAATCTAGATTAATGTCATATACACTCTTTTTTACAGTGAATAATTATTTTCCTAATCTCCAGTTGTGCTCTGCAGAGTCACTGAAACAAGGAACTCTGCATTAGCCTGATTTGTCCAAGTGCCTCAGATTATGTAGCATGAGTATGGATTTGTAGAAGGTGCCTCTGCATATGGAGAGGTGGAAAGCTGTGTCACCTTGTTGGCAGCTCTAAGAAATTGTACTTTCCAGAGTCCTAGTTCTTTTACCTTTTTCATCATAGTTCTCTTGTTCCTGTGAATAAATATCTGTACCTTTACAAAGCAGCAGCTGCTTGTATTACACCTTTTCAGATAGTCTGCCTGGCCAGAATCCAGAGCAGGGCAGAAGCAGGCGTCTGTTCGTAATTTATTTTTCCTTGCTATTGGCATACAGAATGGAATAAATGGGGAGCTCGGGCTAGGTCCTGCACCAGACCCCTATTTTTAAGGTACTTTCCAGCATGACAACCCTCGCTCTTTAAATAGACAAGCTTGGAAGCAGATCTGGGATGTTGGCAGCTTAAAAGGACAGGGCTCCAGCATCTGCTGTGGAAAAATAGACACTTTTTAGTTGAAGGTGTAGCAAAATAAAAAATGCCCTAGTCTTCAAAATGTATAGTTTTCCACTGAAAACTGGGGCCTTGCCACGTGAGTACAAGTGTTCTCTGACCTGATTTCCTGGGTAACTGTGGTTACTGTGAAAGTGAAGCCACTGGGAGCTGCAGGTGCTCAGCATTTTGGAAAATCAGGTATCAAGTAACAAAGATGAACTTGCAAAGAATGGTTTCTAAGAAGAATACCAGTTGATCAATAATCAGTTAAACACCTCAAATTGTACTGTATGGGACATTTAAAGTAAGTCATACCTAAAGCAGTCTAATAGAGCACTGAAATGGAAAGAATTAAATTCAAGGTGTTATTTTTTACTATTTTTTTATTTCTCGTTTTCTGCTTAGAGTGACTGAACTCTGTCCAATTGACTGACCTTTTATCTTTAACCAAATTCTGTGGTCATAGAAATTAGTTTTTACAGGTAGGTTATTACTAGGTTGAAAAGCCTAGAATTTTGGATAAAATGCTTTGTATTAGGACCTTGTGGAAAGTGATGATGTTGATCCTGTGAGGACTCTGAAAGATCTTGTTTTACCTAGTTTAATATTACTCAAGCTTTTTAGCCCAGGACAGCTCATCTAAGTAAGCATCCTCACT
Organism: Gymnorhina tibicen; assembly: GCA_013399875.1. Taxonomy (NCBI): domain Eukaryota; kingdom Metazoa; phylum Chordata; class Aves; order Passeriformes; family Artamidae; genus Gymnorhina; species Gymnorhina tibicen. The sequence goes on from VXAZ01001315.1 coordinate 107,355, forward strand.
TTTCCTGTGATTCAGCACATTTCGAAAAGGTTGGCAAGTTCACTAGCACTCCACCTCCATGAGCATTTTAAATGAAGTGTGAATTGGAACAAAATAATTAAAAATATGGCTAAAAGCCTGCTTCTTTGCAGATGATTTTGTGCAGTTGCCATCCTTAGAGGGTGTCAAAACCAGACTGCAGAAAGCCCTGAACAAGATTCTTGCTTTTAGAAATCCTTGTGTGTCTGGAATGACAGCAGGATTTGGTGGGAAGTGCTTCTCTTGCTGGGTTCTTCCTCATGTGCCAAAGAGGTCTGGATTCAGAAGTTCTAGTTTTACAAGAGGCAGGATTTCCTTGGTTTTGAACTTATTAAGCCAGGAAAGATGCTGGGCAAAATGCTGGGCAAGATGCAAGACCTAAACTATAAGAACTTACATAAGACTTTCAGTACTATTAGTATACTAACCCTAGAATTTCTTCTTATTTCAGCTGTCTGTAACATATGTCAACAATCCATGTTAACACTATATTTATTTTTCAAGAAAAATATCTCATACCATCACTCTTGCAATCAGAACTAACTGAAAAATGTGTAACAGCTTATGGGGGAGTGGGATTGCAGAAGAAAATACAAGAACATTACATTGAATGTTTTAAAACACTGGTCACTTTTTGAACTAAGACTCTCAGAATTAAGATGACTAAATGCTTCTCTACGTTAAAAGTTACCATAAAGAAAAAAATGGAAGTGTGAATTTAAGCTCATAAACTACTCCACACAAACTCCTTTTGCAAATTCTCTTAGCTAGCAATGTGTGAAGTAATTTACTCCACTTCCGAAAAGCATCAGTAAGTTCACACCTTATCTTTGACAAGGAGGAGGTTATCTCATATTCACTGTGCATTGCATGCCTTACATGAGTTACTTGTGCATTGCTAATCCAAAAACTCTGATTAGAGTTGCTGCGTGAAAAACCCCTCATGTGCATTTTTGAATATTCAGACATGATCAGGGCCAAGGTAAAGAAATGACCAGATGTCTCAGATATATTCCAGTGGTTGTTCCCAAGTCATGAAGAAAGTCTTCCTGACATTCATTATTGCTCCTGCTTCAAGACATCAGTGAACCCAAACCAACTTGTGCAGAGAAACAACAGAAAATTGGGAAATTTTAGTCATTTGACATCTAACCCTAGTCCTTCATGGCTTCTAGTATGTGGTTTTTTTCCATCCCATGGCTCTGTTAAAGGAACTTTTCTGGTATTACAGATTGTTTCTTTGCAACCTGCCATAGCATGTGTGGTAAATGCAGACCCCTAGGTCCTGTGCTATGGCAGGCAGAGTGAAGCTTGACCACTCCAGCAGCCTCTGCCTGCTCAAGAGCTGCAGAAAGAGTGTAGAGCTCCTGCCCTGCGTGGGAAACATCTCAAATTGTTGACGCTCTCCCGTGTAGTTCTAGGAGCTTCTTAATAAGATAAACAATGAAGAGCTAACAACAACGGCAGTGGCAGGGTTCAGTCATCAACATAAACATTTTCTGTATTTTCATATTTACCCAACAGCAATGGTCACCAGGGGCAGATTTAGGCTTTAGGCTATCTCTTTCTAAATATGTATTAAGCCCCCCCCGCCCCGAATATTAAAAGTGATCACACATGAGACAATATTCAATCAGTTTACCAAACTGATCAGCAAAATTCTGATTATTTATGGTATCAATTGTGTTTGAAAATCTTCCCCAAACCTCCAGTGCTTAATCAGCCTTTTTGATCTAAAAGCTGAGTGGTAATTGTCACTATGGCTTCTCTTCTTACACAATTTCCAGCACTTTCTGTCTCTCACTGAGGTGAAAGTATTGAGGAAATAGTCTTTTTTTGTGGCATTTTGGCTCTTGTAGTCTCTATTAGAACCACAGTGTACATAAAACATAAAAAACTCTAGCAAAAAAGCTAGCTATGCTTTATGGATTTCTAAAAATAAAGTCTTTTTTCAGGTGAAATGATGATTGTGTTTATAAACCAACTTGTCCTTTCCAGTTTCAAAATCATGTGGTGGCTTGGCTAGAAGAAAACAGAGACACTATAACATTTCTTGCACAAGAATTTAATGCTGATACACTTTTTAAATTTATGCCTATGTCAGAATGTGTGAAAGAAGCGTGATCTTTGTAACGAGCTTACAAACTAAAAATTCAGTCTGGTTCAAGTCAATGAAGTGTTTTAGTAGAGCTAATTCCAATTGTAAATCATCTAGAACAATGCCAAAATCATTAGAATGGCTGAAAAGTCAGGAAAAAATTAAAAACAAGAAAAGGTGATTTTTCTCTCTATGAATTCAGATTTTTGAACATTCTTCTTTAAATTTTAAAGAGCTTCTCTTCAAATTAAAACTGGAACTCTGACATAATCACACAACTTCAGAATTAAGAGTTTTCAAAGACACGGCCATAGTAAAATTAGAAGAGATAAAACATTGCATATCCTTTATAGCCAGGTAAATGCATACCTAAGACTTTACAGGATGGAGACCTGCCTCCGACTAACTATGACTGAGTCTGTACTGCACCAGTGAAGGAGTGGAGACAACAAATTTGTTGTGAGTGGTGGTTGGTCTGGAACAGGAAACAATCTGTCCAGGCTCATATGAAGCTGAGACATAGGATTTATTAGCTGAGGTGTAGCAGATGGTGGGACTCCATCTGCAAAAGCACTGTATTATTTGATCTTTCTAATCTCTTATCAGGACAACTCTATGTACCACATTGTTGTCATGTATACATGTTCTGTATGCCTCAAATATAGATTCTTCACCAACACTGGACACCTTTCCCAACACTGGACACTTCTAAGATTCAGCTGAACAGAGTGCAGAGCCATCTTGTCTTGACTAAGTTTTTGCCAAGAAAGATTGGACCAGTTTATCCTTAAGGTCCCTTCCAACCTGGTACTTAATGAGTCTGTGACAGCCAAATATCAGATGTAGTGCCCAAAATCTTTTCATGGTTTAGTTCTGAAATATTTTGTCTTTGAATATAATTTGTCGGTTTCATTTAGCTGAGAGAGCTCCTTGCAAAACAACATCAGAGGAGGGAGAGAGCAGTTTGAGGTCTGAGAATCTCCATAAAAGGAAGACATGAAAATGAGAATGGAAGAAGGGTAAGTGAGGAAGGTACTCTAAATATAGAAATGGAGATAAAGGTACTGAGACCTGAGTGCCAATATAGATTTAAAAGTCCAGGACCCAGATGAGGGGAAATTTAAAAAGTGTCTATTCAATTATGTCAACAACTATTGAAAAAAAAATCAATTAATCTATATAACAAAAGCTGTGACACAAATCAGAAATGCTGAGCTAACTATAATACCAATATAAATGGTCATCAAGAGTCTTACTATTAAATACATTGGTTAACATTATTACTATTTATTGTGCTTACTATATTACAACTATACCAAAGAATTTAATATCTATGTGTAAAGATAAGAGACATTCAGTCAACAGATGGGAAGGCCACAAGCAAACAGTAAGTGCTGGTCAGTATGGCAGGCACCGCTCAAGCCATGGGCTACTTCACCTTTGTGACTAGCATTTTATAGGTGTCACAGAGGAAAATTTTGCAGGTGATTAACCAGTGAATTTTGCAGGTATTTATGGGTGGGTTACAGGGCAAGTGAGAACAGGATGCTTGGCTGTGCTAGATGGACAGGTTCTATGAGAGGATGACTGCATGTGCAGTAGGAAAGGGAGATCTGTGCACTATGCAACTCGAGAGGAGAGTGCTAGACAGGTTTTCACTGGCACTTTTGAAGACTTACAACCCCCAGCCAATGCAGCCAACTCATCTCAAATGTACAACAGCACCAGGAGAACTTCTCAGGTTAGCCCATGTGATTAGTGCTCAGCCTGAACACCCCTGTTAACCACACTGACAGCTTCTTGCTGATAAACAGCACTTACATCATCACAACACCACTAATTTTGCAGTCACTCAGGGTTATCTCTGTGAACATAACTTTATTTTTTTATTGCACTGCTGTTCCCTGCCCCTCTCCATAAGCTGCACTTGCAGAAGAGTTGCTGTGTCCTTGTGGGAGTGTAGGGAGCCAGAGTTTTCATAGGAATCACTAGAGCAGATGGATTCATTTCTTCCATTCAGGTGGATTACAATTTCTTACAATAACAATGTAAATATATCATGAAAACTTTTGTGTGGGGACTATCAAAAGGCTTGGCTAAAACCAAGAGAAGAGCCTGACTTAACTGAGAAGTATCCTTAGAGGCAAAAAGTATTTTCTCTTTCCTTATATTTCCCTGCTGATCTGTAGCCCTTTTGCATATTTCCCTATTCTTTCAAGCTAAATCTTTTCTTTCTTGATGTTCCTTTCAGGATTTTTTCTCCCCAGGAAACCACTAGGCCTTCCCATTCCCTCCAGCAAGGTACCAGCCTCAAGTTCCCTACTACCACCTCTGCTGACAGTATCTCCTTCCTGTCCCTCTATGCCACCTGCTCTGGGAGGTGTCTGGCTTTTAACCTCTCACCATAACCTACATTCCCATGGACTCTCACTCTGCAGGGCAACTTGGGAACCTGTGAGCACCAGCTAGTGATATTTGGACAGGCTGGGAAGATGTTGAGTGTGAAGAATGTTAAGTACAGTGCAAGACTGTATGCACAGTATGGATGCACAGCCCCCAAAAAAAGAAGTCTTTGGGGATTTTTGTAAATTTACCTTCAACATTTTAAAAAAATCATAGTGGCAAGGGTCAAAATAGTTGACAGTGAAGATATAATAACTGTCCTTATTGTTTGACTCTAAAGCTGTTGAATTTCTAAAGAAAATAGAGAATACTTTCAGCTGAAAGCTCCCTTTATCTGTGATTTTAGTAGGGACACATTGTACACTTCAGTTTTTTTCCATTCATTTGCTCCCAGATAAGCAGTATGCTATTACTCTCTAGTGGTGCTGTCTTCAGGGACTATTTCTGTCCGGCACTTGGGAGAATGCATTATGAGATGTCAGCATGTGTGAGCAGAGATAGTATGGCTTGTCATGTACTGATAGGCCATATTCTGCTATAAAATGATGGCTTTGTCTTTTATCACTGTCACAGTCTTACTTAACAAGCTGTGACTCTGTGGTTCATCACAAAGAAAACTGTCATCCCTAGATACGTGCCTTGAATGTCCTTTCATCTTCCATGCAGGTAGGGTCTGCCGTGTGACATCAAGCAGAACAGTAACTCCAGATGGACTCTGGTAGTGCAGCAGTATATTAACAAAGGGGTTCACTGGCACAAATCCAGGTTTTGCACCTTAGATTAGATTACAGGGATAAGGAAAACATATGCAAGCTTTTAAACGAAGCAAGACCTGGTAATATGTCGTAAATATAATTAGAAAAGGAAATGTTAGTAATCCATCTTGTTTAAGTGATAATTTATTTATCATGGTGTTATTCCAAGTAACAGATAAATCAATTAGAGTTCCTTTAGAAAGCAAATAAATAGTGCTGGTTCAATGTGGTGATGACAGATGAAGTGTTTTGAGGAACCCGTAATTTGTGTAGATTTCTCCACATAATTATGTTTAGGATGAAATTTGGAGAATCACTGGCCTTCACTAAAGACTATGATGCTGCTAGCAATTTATCTGCCTCTTAGCACTTCTGTTCATAAGGTCAGTGAACAAAGAAACAGTGTCCGTTGCTAGGATCAGAGACAGACACCTAAGGAGAAAAGCCTTCAGCATTTCCAGAGGGCACATATATTAAATAGTTATACAGGGTGTTTAGTGAGTGCTTTGCACCAGAGCCTGCAGGTCAGAATTTTTCTGGCAGAGGAAAATGGATGTATTCCGCTCACTTCAGCATTTTGTATGGCCATGGGACATATTATACTGCCTGTTGTGATTCTGCAGATCAGATTAAACTACTTTGTGGACATTAAAGTATGAATATTTCATGTGAGCTTTTACAGGGCTGACTTTAAACTAAGATGCTGAAGTACTTCTCCATATTCCTCTTTCCTGGGATTTTGTATTTTAAAACCCGTCCTCCCTTGCACAAAGTTGTTCTTCCGTGTGACTGCTTTTTAATTGTGTAAGCAGGAAGCCAGGTATATTAACCCTTATGAGGCACAGGCTTCCAATCCCAGTGCAGCAAAAGGAAGAAGAAAGAGATGTCTGTCAGTCAACAAAAGTGTCTTCTGAGGGTGTAAAATTACAGGGAGTGGAAACAGAGTAGTTTCTCCATTGATGGAAAATTGCAGCTCTCACATATAATAGTGCTGCGAGGATTTGAGGGATGCCAAGGAAACCTGTGTGAATGTGTTACCAGTAAAAATGCCTGTCTGCCTGGTGCTTAAAAATAGAAAAGAGGGTGTTGAGTACATAGAAATTGATGTTGAAGAATTTCTGACCTCTTTATTTTGAAAAAAATGTCATCTCACTCTGCCTGACTCTGGGTGTTCTCACCCCTATCCGTGCTCAAAGATTAGAAACAAATTATAACTCCCTGGAAATGAGGTTACAGATGATCTCTACTTGGATAGTGTTTCTCCACTGATTCTGGATGCAAGCTTTCTGCCAGTGGTAGCTTTTAGCTGTACTGAAAATTGGTACCACTTACGCACAAGTATAGGCCATGCAGATAATTTGGACTTCTTACGTGGGAGAAAGAGAAATCAAACCACTTGTTTTGTTTCACTTTAAAATCTATACTTAGGTGAGTGTGAGTGGGCAGTGTACTAATCTTTCCTGTTGCTGGTGTTTTGCCAGAGGGATAACCAGTTCCAAGGGTCCCATTAAAATTGCTTTGTGCTTAAGATAAACCCGACTGTAAATTCTGGACTTCTCTGCCTCTCCCTATCCCAGAAGCCTGTGTTATTCATGTGCACTAACAGACTCTGAGACTGAGCCCAAAATCATCTCTAGAAAAAAGGCATATATGCTAAGATTGGGCAGCATGAAGAATAAGTTTTTTCACTTGCCTCATGGTAAGATTAATTTATCATGGCAGTTTCATCCTCTTGGGCCTTTCTACTTAGTAATGGTTCTAGCTCTTAGAATTACCTCTTATCAAAAATAGATTTGGTTTTCATTCTGAATGTAATATGTCTCCCATGGTCATTACAGTAACAAAAGTATATGGTGGCTAAATTCCCATTGCAATGACCAAAGGCTGAAACCTCTTGTGTCTTCCCAATGAAAGGCTCAAGTAATGCCCACTGAAGATTTTGTTTTCATCTTTTATGGTTTGACCACAGTGGAAGTTGAACACTTTATGTTGTGAGTGAGTTGTGTAGCCAAAACTTTCTGATATGAAAGTCTGCTACTATGTGCTGGTTATATCTGCCTGGGATAGAGTTAATTTTCTTCACAGTATGTACCAAAGGGTTATGTTTTGGATTTTTCTGGAAACACTATTGGTAATTCCGGACTATTTTCATTATTGCTGAGCCTTTTCTGCTCCTCACGTGGCCCCACCAGTGAGGAGAATGGGAGTGCACAAGGAGCTGGGAGGGGACACAGCCAGGACAGCTGCCCCCAGATGACCACAGGGATATCCCACACCACATGGTGTCATGCTCAGCATACAAACCTGGGGGAAGAAGGAGAAAGGGGGGATGTTTGGAGTGACAGTGTTTGTCTTCCCAAGTCACTGTTGTGTGTGGTGCAGCCCTGGCTGTGCTGGCGATGGCTGAGCACGTGGCTGCCCATGGGAACTGGTGGATGAGAGCCTTGTTTGGCTTTGCTGGTGTGCACAGCTCTTCCTTTACCTACTGAGCTGCCTTTACCTCAACCCACAAGTTTTCTCACTTTTACCCTTCTGATTGACTCCTCCATCCTGGTGTGGTGGGAATGAGTGAGTTCCTGAGTGGGGCTTAATTACCGGCTGGAGTTAAACCATGACAGACCTCATAAGGTTGGGCCACTAGTGAGTTTTGCAACACTAAAGTTAGACCATGGAATCATGGAGTCATTAAGGCTGGAAAAGACCTTTAAGGTCATTTAGTCCAACCATCAAAGTTAGATACTCATCTTCCCTTTCCACTGCAGAGAAAGAACTGGAATCCACAGAATCTAGCATAGCAAAGAGGAGACCATTTGATGTAGTTCATGGAAAGGAGAGGTAAGACTTAACTCTTTCCCAGAAGATTAATGGGATTACTGATGCTCTCTTATCCCCAAGTTTTCTCCTGGAAGGAGACATTCAGCCCTTTTCCTAAGCAGCAGCAAAGTTTTTCAAAACCAGCTGGTGGTACTGCAGCCCATTTCTGTAGTACCTCAGTGAGATTCTAATCATTGGGGCACTTGCCATGCCTGCTAATTTTTGGTTTTTCCTTTTTCCACCTCAGAGTAGACTGCATTCTGTGTGCCCAAGTATACAATGGACAAAATGTTAGTGCTGTTGCAATAAATCTTGTGTGTGTGCATTCACACTCAGTTAATCTATCTGATTCAATATTGCTCACACTTTGTATCATTCACTGGATATTTTTGGAGTAAAAAATGGTGTGCAATATATCAGTTATCATTTTTCTCCCCTCCTTCTCGTGTGTTGCAGTAAGTCAGTGTACATAATGGCTTTAGACTATGATAATTGAGGCAGAAGAATGTTGATTTCGATATAACATAAATTATGACTCTGACATGATGAAAATATGTCTTCATATTATAAGAATACTTCCTGAAAGTGTTGGTCTATAATGTCATTTGCCATACCTTCCTTTGCTTTTGATTTGATCTAAATGTCTGCTTTATTCTGTGAGTATGAACTAAAATTATAAACTGCTCTGCCTCTAGAAAACAAACCTTTATAGCTCTATATGTAAATTTTTCATCTCAACACATTATGTAATAGCTCAAATGAGAGCACAAAACTACACAAAACAGCTGGTGAGAAACTTTATTCAACATTAGGCACTTTCAAGCCTGAACCACTGTTCAGTGTAATGTGCATAATTTCATGCATCATATATCTTTACTAATTTAAGCTGATTGTGCAAAAAGGTCTTTGTAGGGACACCAGTGGACAGCTTCTGTTATGGAGTCATGCTGAACCTAAAGGTTTGCCTGCATTTGCTGCATAATGGAGCCAAGGTTATTTCTACTTTCCATCTTGCTTTTAAAAAGTGATGCTAAAAACATAGAGGTGGAAAAAAATGGAGAACTAGTTTATATTCACAAAAGTCTATGCAAGTAAAAGCATAGAAGAGGATTATTCTCTTGGTTAGCATTTTGAATATAGATACTAGCATCAGTTTTTGAGTTTTTGGACTTTTAGAGTTTGAATGAACAAGCATCAAGAGATTTGGAGTTGCAATTAGATTTATTTCTGTCCTGTGCCCTTTTTGAGACCATTCATGTCTCTGCTAATGCTGGTTTTATGATTCTTTTGCAATTTAAAGGTTACCGAATAGGGAGTTGCTAACAATTTTGGTAAAGCTACCTTGAAATATTGTTTAAATGATCAAGAAAACACCTTGATGTTGATTCTTAATAACATTAATTTCATGTTGCATTTAATAGAATTCCAGGACAACTAGAACTAAACATGAATACAACTATGTGTAAACTATGGTTTAGAAAGGAAAATATGTATTTTATTAAAAAGGTGAAACCTTGAATGGAATTATATGTACATATACATAGGTATATGTAATGGAATTAAATGTAATTAAAAGTACTGGTTAAGTATACAAAATGATACATATTTATTTGAGATGAGAAAGGTCATTCCAGGAAAATAAAGGCATCTGAGTCACTTACTTTCTCCAAATGCCTGCAGGATAACTATTGATGTATTTTAAATTACATCAGTAACCATGACTTCCATGAGAAATTCTGTCTCCATTTAACTATTACAGCATCCTCCACACTTTGATCTGGCCATAGATCCAACTGGTCCTGAACAAGACATGGGACAGATCTGCAGAGGTGTTGCAGTTATAATTGTTCCCTCTCCTGGTTGCTGCAAGTTTTTGTTGGGCAGATGTCTTGCAGAAATGTACCCCATGGTATACTGGGTGTGTTTTGAAGGTTCACAATACTTTTCAGCTGAATTTCTAGTTACTGTTCATATGCTGGAAAGGCCTGAGGGTGCACTAGGCACCTCTGCTCTGCACTTGATGTGTTTTCTCAGACTATAGCGTCCCAGAGAGACCATCTTTTCCTGTGTTTATTCATTCCCTAGGGTAATAAAAACCCCATGACTCAGCTAGGGTTTGTAGACACAAGTACACAAGTAAGTAAAACCTGTCATATACAAATGCTGAACACAAAATAACAATGTTCTCAGGATACTGATCCATTTAGTTGAGTGAATATTAATGATTAAAATTCATTTATAATTCATCTGTTTACTGCCATTTTGTTTTTATATAACTATTATATAAATATCTATTAAAATAACATTCTTTTTAAACAGAAGACAGTTTGGGGTCAGTACAAACAAAATAAAACTGTGCTGCACATTTCCTAAAACCAACAGGTAAAGGTAAGCAGTAAAGTTCTTGCTTCCAAAAATAACTTTTTGTTACAGCACAGCAGTGAAAATTCATTTCAAGTAAAGGTAAGGAGTAAAATTCTGGCTTCCAAAAATAACTTTTTGTTACAGCTCAACAGTGAAAAACCAGTTCAAAGTGCTGATGGAGCAATCCTCTTCTGGTTGCTCTACTCTTTAGCAGGCTGCCCATTATCTGAATAATAGATAAGACTGCTGCTTCCAGACTGGGAGCAACTCCTGCAGAGCAGTCTCTGAGCCCTGTTCCCCTACTCATCCCAGCACAGGGACACCTACAAGCAGTGGGGCAAAGCACAGAGCCAGCTTGGGAGAGCCAGGGTTACTCGCCAGACTCCAAGCCCTGGGAAGCCCATGCTGCCTGACCTGCCCATCTCTGCGCCCACTGTCCACTTTTCCTGCATCCAAGTCATCGTCCTCTCCTTGTCCCTGATCATGGAGAACTGAGGAACTTATTTGGTACTGATTGGACTGATTTATTTGGTTTCCAGGAAGTTATTCCATAACACTTGTGAAAGCTTGGCAAAACTTATGGCTTTTATAAATATGTGGAGATTAACCTGCTTTGCACATAATGAGAACAAAGTAATTTCTGAGGCATGACTTTGGTGTGTTTTGTTTTCCATTTTTATTCAAACACTCAGAGATATTGGTTTATTTACTTGTTCTCTACTTTCTATAATCATAAGATTTCTACCAAAGGAAAGAACTTCCTTCAACCTCCAAACCTGCATATTATTAGTAAGACTGTATAAATAATTTTTAGCATTTTCCTTTCCTGTATATGAAACTCCTTGGTAAACCTTACATGAGCTATAGCTTTCCCGCTGTTCTTCATATGATTTTCAAATGGGCTGAGCTGCCCTGGAATATAGGTTAAGGCTGTGCTCAGTGCTGTGCCTTTGCTCAGGTGTTAGTCTTTGCAAGGTGAATAAAAGCTGATCTGCAGAGCCAGCATGGTTTAAACAGGAGGTGAAGGACATGGGCCTTATTAGCTGTAACCCCAGTGTCAAAAATTTGTGTGTGTGTCTTGGGCAGAGGCAAGGCAACCTCCAGAGAAAGCATGGGGAAAGGTTTCTGTTTTGTCATGTAAGTGATCAGTAAGTGGGCTGCCCCTCCTGCAGAGCTAGACCTCCTGGTATCTGTAGATCTTCTCCTGTGAGTCTTTAATGTACAAATTCAGTTTTTGACAACTAATTTCTTAATGAAGTTTCTACTGAATATTTTGAGAAGTTAAAAATTCTTTTCCCGTTTTTCCTTTCTGTTCCTTATTTAAGCTCCAGCACACAGAAGATTTGTATAAAATTTTGTACCTTGCTTGGACTGAAATGCTTTAATATTTCTACAAGTGGCAAAACTGTATTGTTTTTCCTTTCAGGGCATTCTAATATATTCAAGGTATCTGTAAAAGAAAGTGAAGGAATCTCTTGAAATAAAAAGAAAACAAATGTTTCATTTTCAAAACAATGAAGCCATCTCTGTCCTTTTGGAGAGATGGAATTTTTATTTTTCCTTTTATGGTTACGATGTTGTTGTTCTGCTCTAAGGAAAGGCTGAAATGGTGCTGAAGAGCAGCTGCTGTATGGCCAAGAGCAGCCTGGGGCTGAGGGCTCCCTTTGCAGGCAGTACATGGGAAAGATGAAGCCAGAGTCCCAGGTGTGGTGGAGAGGAATCCACCTGGAGCCAGGGTAAGACTTGCTTAGGTCCCAACAGTCACTGGATCTGGATGAAACATGGTTGAGAGGTGAGGAGTGTCAGACAGGTGTTTGTTATTATTATGTCATTGCTCAGTAGTTTCTTTTTCTAATGATGAAGTAATTATTAGAGCTCCTGCTCTGAAGAACCTGATTTCTTGGTTTCTTTAACTGATTTTAAGCCTCTTGATTTTATTGGGGAGCTCCTTATTAAGTAGATCAAGACAGATACTTTACTGTCTTGGTACAACCACTGATAAATTTGGGATCCTCTCATCTGTCTGTAAAAACTGTATAGGAGTAAATTTGGTTTTTTACATCTTTGTACCTGTAAATAAGTACTACCTCTTTTGTTTTAGAAACTGGGAAAATTTCAAAATCCTGTCTTACTGGGGATATTTTACAGGTGAAAAAAAATCTGATGAATATCACAGAGTACTGCCTGACAGATCTGCATTAGGTAAGAGTCAAGGATTATATCTATGCTTGAGACAAACTATTTTGATTTCTGTCTCACATCATGATGACTTTGTGGCTTGAGCAAAAGATAAGCAATGTGTGTGTCTTGTTACTGTAATCAACTTAATAATAAATATATGATCTATAGAAAATTCTTCCACATTTTTTGCAGTTTCTGCAACTGTAGAGTGCATAAGGAATACTTCAAACGCTGAGTCCAAATTTGTTGATGCTATTTTAACTTCAGATTGTTGTTTTAGCAGAGTTCTGTGGGTTTATAGAATAAGAAGAAAATTGGCTGAGGGAAGTAAAAAATAGGAAAGAAAGTAAGGGAACAACAAAAATCACAGATGGATGATACTATAAATGGATGAAACTGTAAGTAATGAAGAACACAATTGCTAGCTATTTACAGACTTACTTAAAATCAATAGAGGACAATGACACTTCAATACAGGCAAATATAGAACAAGGATGACTTTTCAGAGATATGCACTTGGCAGTGGTTGTTTGGTAAATGGGGAGGGGGGGAAATAAAAGGTATACGTATGCTGGGACAGATACAGGACTGGTGTAGGTGGGCAAGGTACAGCTTTTCCTGGTTATTCAGTTTCCTCGCAGTAAACACACTTCAAAAACAACATGTTCAGACTCAGCTACCTGCTACAAACCACGAAGCATCTATTAAAGGAAGGAAGAATTAAAAAATAACACTGTGTGGGAAAACAGCAGTTGAACTTATTTAAATTAGGACCCTTATTTCTGGTTGGGTTTTCTGGTGAAGGCAGTTTGCCCTGAAGTGCGAAACGTTGTTTACACTTGTTTAAATCTGGCCTATTCTCAGCCTTAGATTGTGGGTCTATGGCTTTAGTGGAGGAAAGGAGAGGCTGAAAATCTGGTTTACTGATCTTGTTATGGATTTTGGCAATAGGAATTATCCTGATGGGGGAGGCTTTCAGAGATGCATTGCAGAGGCAAGAATAAAGTGTCACATGTAATACCTCTCCCACCTGACAGCCCCAGAGCTCTGGCTTTCCTTATAAACTCATGACTTGCTGGGGTAACAGGAGTTTTACTGTCTTTTCAGTTTTGCGTCTTGCTGTGTTCCTGCTTTAAAAACATGACAAAAATCTTCATTTGTCCCTCTCTTTACTCTGGTACCCAGCATTAAGGGCTGATAAATGCTGCCAATTTAATGGAATAGTGTTTTATACTCACTCCATACAAGTGAGAAAGATCACACAAGATCATGGTTACTGGAGGGAAGGTCAGTATCTGAAAGGATTATAAAAGGAAGAATTGAAAGAGCAACACCTAATGCATTTAGGAGACAGAAACAATAAATTATGAGTGCACACTCTGTCTAGAACAACTTTCTGCTGTTGCAGCAGCTGAGCTCAGCAGGATGGAAGCTGCTTTCCATCTCCAAGTCCAAACTCACAGAGCAGGGAGACTGCTTTCCCCTTCCTCCCCATCAACACACTGCAGTAGGACACAGATAGTCCCTGCATTTTTCTGGGCATCATTTTTAGGAGATGACCAATTGATTGATTTGAAAAATATATTTTATCCTGTGTTTACATTTATGGATGGGAATACCAATGGTCATCTTGTTTCTATTTCATCTGACATCATGATTTAGTGGGGTTCTGGCAGTGAACAATGTTTTGTTTTGTCCTGTGATCTCTACTTTGTAGTCAGGTCCAGCTGTTTCATGACTGGAGAGACTGGGTTTGGAGAAAAGGAGCTGATGAGCTGTGCAGAGCTCTGTTCCCTGGAACTCTGCTTGAAGGAAAGGGTGCTCAGCCATTCACTGGAGATTTTTTTTTTATTATTGTTATTATTACTCTCAGAAGCCTTCAAACATTAAGAATATGTTACTATCAATATACTAAGGTAATTTTTGAAAACTCTGACTTTTCTGTAGATTCAGGCTATTCATTACCATTAACTGAACAGCACTGTGGAGTCCAATTCCTAAAGCATTTGCTGAGTGTCTTCCAAACTGCCACTGAAATTCTATCCTGCAAAAGTATGAAACAATTTCTAACATTGCCTGGTGGATTTGAAAGGCAAATCTATACAGGAAATATTAGTTTAAAATTATCACAATTATACATTAGACTTCATTCTTATAAGAGATCAACAAATCTGTCCACGTGGGTCAATTGTATCTTTATAACACCAAGGTCAAAGGACTGAGCATGGTAAGTCTCCATGGTATAAACTTGAGTATATGTGGATACCAAAATGTATCAAGGGCATCTGGCAATTGAATATCTCTACAGAAAAACCCATGTTTGTACAGATAAAAATATCTCTCCAGGCGAGCACCTGGAAAAGAACTCAGGAATCAGTTAGATCACATATACTCCCTTGAGAAGTCTAAACAACTATAGAAGGAATTTGGATTCAGTGATCTGTCCTTGAGGTTTCTCTGGTGATTTCTCCCAAAGTACTGATGTTGTGTGGCCCCTATGCCAGAAATAATGTATCAGGATGTACGAGAGCTTGTCTCATGACAGTCATCAGGACAAATTCTTTTAAAGAGGGGGGAAAACCCTGTTGTAACTGGCAGCCCAAGCAAGCAGTAAGGGATGACTTAGAAGAAGCAAGCAAAAGAATGCCATAAGACCCAGAGGCTGTCCAATCCAGCAACTGGGTCTTGTAGCTAAAAAAAAAATCACAGACTTGGTTGAGGGTAATCAACAAATAGTAAAAAGAAAACTTGTTTCAGCTGACTGAAATTTCTGCCAGTCTTCAGTGTCCATTAGCAGTATAAATAGTGCACAGACTGATAGGAGCCATCACAAATATATATTCTGTCCCACTGGGAGGTTTAATAAGTATTGGCAGCTCCTAAAAATGGCTATAATGTTTATTGATTTAAGACTTTGAGATTCTACTGAGGGATAATCTGAGGGTTTCATAATGTAAACTATACGGTTGTCTATATATAGCTTTAAAACACAAAGTCACTGCTGTAAATCTAGTTGCATTATCTGTATGTATGTCTTTGAGGTAGATTTTAATACCTGTAGTTAGGATTGTGTAGGTTTTGTGTATTCTTTTGTGGGATAAAACTACTGTTCACTTCGAAGTTTATTTTCTTTCAAGTTTCTATATAACCTGCCACCTGCATATAAAAAAAAATGAATGAGTCCCAGGCTTGAAATTTAAGGTTATCTTTGTAACATGATTGTTAACCACACAAAATGGTAGTACTGGTTTTTGTGGGGCTTTTTTGGGTATTTTTTTTGATTTTGAGTGTAAGCATAGTCTGCCTATTTTTGTCTGATCTATTTTCTTCTCTCAGGGGAATATGTTCCCTGTGGAAAGCCAGGGGAAACTCCCAAATTCTGTAGCCAAACTGGCATTTGGATAGTATGCAATGAGTAACTCTCAGCCCACAGTGGAACTGAAAGAAATTATGAACAGTGATGACCTGAATAAAGTACTTTGTACTGTAAAAACTGTTGTAAAACCACTCACTCAGTTAGAAACTGTATCATAAAGAGAAGCACAAGAATTAAGATTATGCTGGTAACTTCAGGTGTACCAATCTCTCCTTTGGGGCACTGTGGCTCAATATACCTCAGCCTCAATATTCTTTATTCTGTGTTTGAATAAATGAATGTGTAGCTGTAAATTCACCTATATTTTATATGGAAATCTATGGCGAGGTTAATATAGTGTATAATTATTATTACTCTGAAATTGTTGGGGTTTTTTTAGTATGTAAAAGACTGTCACTTGAAAAATGATAATCGTTACTGTTCCCATAGCTTCCAGGGAAAATTCGGTTCCCGTGTGAACAAATGAGCTGTACTACTGTGTCACCCGATGTGCCCACACATGCTGGGTAGCTGATGAGAGGACTGGTGGAGAGCTCAGCTCTCTACTCCCATGTCTCAGCAAATCTGTACGAGGTAATCTTAGGCCTTTCCTGTTGTTCGTATGACCTGCTTTTATCTTCAGCTACACCCAGCGGCCCTTGCTAAAATCCATTATAGCACTGCAGATCTGTCTGAGCACAGACTGTATGGGCTAAGAGACCTAATTAATCACCTAAGGTTGCATTCTCTTTGTTACTCCACAAAAATTATATTGATGGGAAACATATGTAGCCTCAAAATAGGAATAATATCAGGTTTTTTAAGAAAAAAATAATGGTAAGTCTAAAATAAGGAAAAGTATATGTTACAATAAGTTGCACAAAATACCCTAACTTACCATAATAGGAGAAATTCCTCAGAGCTGCATCTGTGTGTTTGTGGCAGTTCTTATCCAGGAGGTGGAATGATCTGCTGTCACCAGAACTTTAAAAACCTCTCTCAAATGCTTCTGTGCTTTTCTGTCTTACCGGTGTTTTGAGGTGGGAAACAGCATGACAGTGCTATTCATCTCTGCTCGATTGCAAACCTCCTACAAACTTGTAGCAGTGTACTAATTTTCTAGAGTTTTGGGGTTTTTTCTTTCTTTTCCTGATAAGAGTTTAAATGAGTTACAGCGTCCTGGTGCACACATGGCCCTTTGCTGTAGCCCAGAGCAGGGACATGGCTGTCTCTCCCAGCTCACAGAAAAGTCCAAATGGCAGCTCAGGCTGACTGCAAAGGGAGGACATAGAGGAGAACATTACACTTATAAAACAAAGGCTATTTTTCTGCCTCTTGTAAATATATCAGCTAAATGCTGTGACTGTGTGAGAGTGATGCTAGAGTGGATTCAATTTGAATTAAAAATAGTTTTACTACTTCTAGACCTACTTGGATCTGCTTCATTTTCTCAATTGTGTGACTTGCAAAAATGTTTGCTAAGCTTCATTATATATCTCTTCTCAGGACACACATCCTTTCAGAGAGTCCTGGCCCTACTCCTAGTTACAGACAATCAAGTGCTTGCCATTATACTGGAACTAGGTAGTGTTTAGGCAAAATTAAATTATGTCTGCTTTCTGAGTTGACAAAACCTTTAAGCACTTTGTCTTTTAAAATGCTTAACCAACATGGTAAACTTGTTGAATCTTAACACTGCAATGATTGCAAAGATCACACACAGAATGTCTTGACAAATGGTACAGTAAGTAGCAGAAATAGTGTTGAATCGTAATAATCAGTAGCTGATTGAAGTGTGTGTCTGATTACAGAACAATCAAATAATTGCACCTCTTAGCTTTACCAAGAAGTTGCCATCTGGGGTACGAGCAGTGATGTGCTGGCAGATGGTCTTCACATGAAGAAACAACCTGCTTCTCATCAATAGCATGACTGCACTGCTAATTAGAGAAGAGTGAAGAAGGCATAAGTCAAGGAGGAATTTCCAAATCTAGATTAAGTTTAAGAGATCCATTAAGATAATTTCAGGGTCAGGGTTTGAAATCATATTTGTTAATGCTGAAAACATAAGTACTTTCTAATGACTTCAAATCTGAAAAGGACATAGGCCCTTAAAACAAGATACAAATGGAGTTTAGGTGCCTAATTAAAAATTATGAGAACTCTTGACTCATATTGTCTTCCACATGCTGGAATCTCTCTAAATTCATGATTTTCAGATTCCCATCCCACCCTCACATAACTCAAAAATCTAGAAATGCTGTCTGGAAAGGGACTGGGTGCCTCTCTGCTAGACAAATGCTAATAGTCCCGAAACACTACTAGTAAAGAGGATGCCTGCAGACAAATGGACCTATTGATAGCAAAATTCAACCCTGTCTCATCTCTATTCCTTTTTGCCTCAAAAGGGAGGAGAGGAAAAAAAAACCCACCTAAAACCCCAAGCCCAGCCAACCAAGCAAAAAATCACCATGGGAGAAATAAGGAATGGATTTGCTTACTAAATAGTCATATATGCCTAGTTCTGCAAGTCTTCTCCTAAGTGAAGATATTTTGGTGGATTGTCTTGCTGGTGGGTTGTCAATCTAATTGAGTCTTTCCACCAGAAGCTTTCTCCAAGCAGAAAATAGAGGACTTCGTCCCTTTATTTGGAACCTCCAGAAATTTGGAGCACAAGGGGAAATGGCTGCTTCTTCACATGAGTGGTTGGTGCTGCATGGTGTGGGCTCACTGTCCTTGTGTAATACAGTGTTCTGAGTTGCCCTTCTTATGCAGGTTGTTGTCTCAGAAATCTTGAACAGAAATACATTACTCTTTCCATCAACTCTAGAAGGCAAGAAGTTGAAAGCAAAGATTTCAATACCTGATGAGCATACCTCTCTCACTAGTTTTTTTGGTCGGTTGATTGACTTTTTGTTTTTTTCTAAGCTTTATTATATGGCATTCAAACCCTTCAAGATTTTAGAGAAAATCATGAAGAACTAGACATCTTTCCAAGTAAAGTCCTCAAACGCATTGTCCTTAAAATCTTGAAGATGCAGATGAGAATATTCATTTAAGTTCTGAAAGATACTGGATTTTTCAAAGTGGAGATTTGTGGTCCAGATTAGCTGATAGTCTTCTCATATTTATGTCTTATTTTTTTACAGATATTTAGGGAAAGAAAAAAACTAAATAGCACTTTGCCTCTCCAAAACTGGACTGGCACTTATCCGATAATTTCCTTCTGACAAGGTTTCACTGGTTTTATAATGTAGCTTTGTGTCAGTCAGTCTCACAGAATTAACTTGAAATAGCTCCTTTTATTTTTCTTCTGAAATTAGGAACCAGTCTCTATCTTCAAAACATAAGGGTTGATATCCTTTATGAATTTCAGCACCTATCCATTGTTTGATTCTAAACCCCCATAGATTATGAGATTCCTTTGGAAATTAACTCCATGTATTTGCTCTAGTTATTGATAAATAATGTAATGTTCCAAATGTGATAGATACCAATTTTCTGCAACATTAATTAACAGCAGTGCTGGTATTTAATATAAGAAAACTAAACCTGAGTACTGTATTCTGTTATTTAATGCAAATGCTATTGCTATTTTATGCAAGCGTACTTTTCCTAAATGGAATTGTAGTGGTCAAACCTCATAAGCTCCAGAACACATTTACTGAGTCTCACCCTTACCCTCCTGCCCCTGGGGCAGCAAGTCAAAGGAGAAAGTCAAGGATAAAACACCAAATGTGGAATGTGATCTCAGCTAAGAAATGAGAAGCAAAATGCTGGCAAAAACTAAGGGTTTTCTTTTTATTTACTTTTGATTATACAGAAGCTAGCAGAAAATATATCCCTGTCTATGCATACTGACTCGCAGAATTGATGCAGTGTGGATGATCTGTACAGAACCTCTAAGAGTAACCTCTGATTTGTTTAAATGTGTCAGTCTTGTTCATTTACTTTGACACAGCAGTCTGAGAGTTTAATATATGATAGGCTATGGATAATAGTAATACTCCTAAGGAAAAAGAAAGTGTGTGTTTTCATGTTTTGTATCAGAGAGTAGCGAAGCGAAAAAAATAAAATACTGATTTGGAATTTCTCTTTTGCTGTATCTCAGTAATGAACAGCTTTGAAAGGAGATGCTTTTAATCCATTGTCAAAGCCAATAATGACATTATCAGTGGTATTTACTCAGCTGCTGTATAACTAGGGTCTGTATAGACTGGGATATGAATTGTTCTCTTTCTGTCTCCATGTTCTTGACCAATAGAGGTTGCACAGGAAAGTAATCTCAGATATTTTCCATCTTTGTGTTCTTAAAAGTGAATGGCATTAATTTAATGGGTTGGGAAGGGTTCTTGAATCAGTAACATGGATGGAAAGTTTCGCAAGATTGATTTGGTATATTTTTTTGTTTCTGATGTTTCAAGGATGTTGGGGAGGCAAATACCTTTCTATCAGAAAGATGAATATTATGGGGTTTGTTTTACTCCCTTTGTAAGAGAGAAAAAACTATTCTTAAGTGTATGCTCTTGACAACACACAGACATGCACTCACATAAGTTAATCAAAGAACAATCATAAGAATGCAAAACTGATCTCTGGAAGCATCCTGTGCTGTTTTGATCTGGCCTCTAATTTTATGGGTGTCTGACATCAGCCAGGGCACAGGCAGGATGGTGCCTGTGAAGGCAGCTGCTAAATGGTATTTTGTTTCCTCCCATGCTGTTCACTCTGTGCTGGCATTCTTTGTGAACTCAAACCCTGCTCTGGTGACAGGGTTATTCAATACTTTTTAAATACTAGCTCCAAATCCCAGCTGATTCCTCAGTTAAACTTAAATTTGCCTGAGGAACCTCCTGCAGCCTCTGGAACTCTGGTCCTTTTTCTGGTGCCATTTTTCTTGCCCCAGTAACTTGCAGTTCTTTTGCACACGAGTGTCTTATCTGATATATCTCTTCTCATGCCTCCTGCTTTTTGCATTCTTGGTCTTTTCCTCCTTTTTTCCCAAGGGCTAGCCCCAGTCTGTGTGCTGCACATCAATCTCAATTTTCCTTTTAATGGATTCTAACCCCATTTCTCTATAGTCCCATCTTTCCCCTTTCTCTTGTATTTTCTGTATCTGATTATAGCAATGGCTCACTGAGATCTATGGAGACACAGGGCATGTGCTCTTAAATTCCTACACCTGGCCTTAGTGTTGCAGGAGACATCTTCCATGGACAACTTCTACCAAAACTGAAGAAATCTCTACTGAACAGGAGCAGAATTTATGAAGCCTTTTCTTATGAAATTTCAAGTCACACTTCAAAATCTTGGAGACACCAGAACATTTCTTAGACAAGTACGTCAAGTTGGGGGCCGGTGAGTTAATTTTTTAAACATGGACAGAAGAGTTTACCTTGCTTTTTGAGGCAGGAAAATCATTATGATATTTCTGCAGGGTACTTAGGATGGAAAATTCCAGATCGGTCTACAGAAAAGCTTCCAAAGTTATGAGCAACTAAAACATTAAAGATAGGATCTTGAAATAGGAACTGTTAAGCAATCTTGCTAATAGCTGGTGTTACCAGCCCCACCTATATAAAATATAAGTATTGCTGTTCTAATAGCCTAAATGCACTAAATACCACTAATATAATCTCAGTAATTGCTACCAGAAAGATGTGGCTGCTGTTTTCTTGACTTTATTGATCTTCCAAAATTATAAAGTGGCAGTACTTTATGTAAGCTTTATTTAAAAGCATAAAAGGAGAGTGATGACAGAATAGTTTTATATACTAATGTGGTAAATATAGCTAGAACTCTGTTCAACATGCCAAGGACGGAACAAGCCCCTGAAAATGCTATTTATTTTCTAGAATTGAAGTGTGAGGGTTCGGATGGGATTTTTTTCTGGGTTTAGATGGTGTCCCTTAAAGAAGAAATCTATATTTTAGGCCCAGAAACATGAATAAAGTAGTTTACTGACTGATACACAGTGATTTTTGAACATATTCAGATTAGCCTATGGTGCAGGAAAAGCAGGCCAAGAAATAAGACTTCCTTTTATTTTTTTGTGGGACACAAGCAGGTACTTGGACATCTTCTCATTTTAATAACTTGCTATCCTTAGTCATTTCCTTTTTCTAACTTTTGATTAGCAACAAGACTCAGACCACTGTGTTAAAACACTCAGACATAAGGCCACAAGAGAAACATATTTGTGAGTGCTAGATCAACCAGTTCTGTTGATCTTCTTGTACTGATGAATTTCTTTGCAATAAAATTAACAACCTTAAGAAAGGTGTATTTCCATACTGCTTCTCCGAGTTCATCTTTATATCAAAATTCCCCTCCCCCATTTTGCACAGAAAATTTTTAGCTGCTGCTATTATACAAACATTGAAAAATAATTAGGTGACTGTTCAGCTGGAGTTCAACACTTTATGCTGTATATTTGTTGTTTTCCTTTGTATTTTGAATGATGTGTATTCTCTAAGCTTTTAAAAACATCTACTGAATAGAGAAAGCTAAGACTTGATCCTGTGAGATATTTCAGGTAATCTTTCTTAAACACAATGTTCTCTTCCTTGCTATCTAAATAAGAGTTTAGACTATGTAAAAAGAGAATTTGAGTGATGAGGAATCTTGATATAGGGGGGAAAAAAAAGCATGGAGATATTGGGAAGCCCACTAAAAATATCAATATGTTAAGCAACACCTTATGCCATCAGTATTAGATATATGCTTATGCTTGCTTTCACCCTTCTGCAGTGAAAAATGTGGTTCAGGGACTTGTAAGTTATTGGAGAACCAAAGAAATACAAGTGTGTTGAAGAGTGCAGTGGACACCTAATTTAATTAGGTGTGGAGGACAGCGAAGCTCCATTTACACTTGCATCAGTCATTGAGAGTGGTGGTTGGGCTACCAGGTGCAGACCTGAGCTATGTCCTCTCCCATTCACAGCAGAGACATGCCAAGATGTTTTCAGGTAGTGCCCTTGTGAGTTATACTCCTAGTCCATGCATAACAAGCCTATAATGAGAGTGTTAATGACAGTGATTCAAAGCACTGCTGCCTTTTCCCCCACTCCAGTCATCTGTGCAGCTCCTGTTCACTCCAGTAAACCTTCCTTAGTGCTCCTTTTAGCACAAAATTAATGAAGAATTTGAGTTTCAGAACAAAATCTATATAATTCCTTGCAATTTATTTATGGGATTGTTGTGTGAAATCAGCTCCTGTTAGCGTCCTAATCAGTTCTCTCGTGGATCACCTGCTCAAAATGGCACATGCAGATTCAACAAAAACAGGCTTTTCAGGCAATTAAAGAGTCATGGGGTAAGAGGAAAGGTCCTTTTGTGGATTCATTCCCAGTTAAAAGCTAGAAAATAGGGGGTGGGAATAAATGGTTAGTTTTTTTCTAAAAGAGAGATTAGATACATGATCCCATTGAAAATTTTGTTGCATATTCAGGGTTTTCATACATTCCATTTATAATATGAAAAGAATAAGCAGAAGTCTAATAAGGAAGTTGTGGTGGTTTGCAATACTTTACTAATACTTTACTAACTGTAAAGTATTGCAGAAAATTCTCATAATTGATTATAAGCTGGTGGGGGAGATCAATTTTCATAAATGCAAACTAAGACACTTGGAAAATAACATTTATGAATGCGTATAAATGATGGGCTCTAAAATGACATCGCAGAAAAGGTTTTGGTGTTAATGTGGCTACCTCTCAATAAATATTAGATCATTGTTCACAGCAGAAATAAAAAAGACAAATTGAATGCTAAGAATTATTAGAAAAGGGATTGATAACAAAATGTAAAAGGACTATTATGCAATAGAATAAATCTATGGTGCTCCCACATCTTGATAACTACAATTCTGATCTCCTTATCTGAAAAGGCTACAGCAGAGCTGAATTTAAAAAAAAAATGACAGTGTTGATAGAAGATGTGGAATGAAGCCTCTGTAAGGAAAGGCTAAATAAGCATTTCACCTTTGAAAAGAGATGATTGAAGGAGAACAGTGGTATATAAAATTGTGAATGTCCTAGAGAAGATGGGGGTGTGGGGATGAGGCAGGAGATGTTCACTTTTTTTTGACAGAATTAGAATAAAAATATCCAGTGCAACTTTAAAACTAAGTGCTTGTCGTGCAACATAGAATTAAATTAGAATATCCTTTTACGGGAAGCAGTGATAAGCAAGAGTGTTAGTGGGTTGAAAAAGAATTTGGACAAATTCATAAAGGATACATCTATTAGTGGCTGCTGAAAGTATGGTTTAGATGTGATCCTTGCATTCAGTGTACTGAAGCACTAATTGATTATTTTTACACTCCTTGAGCATTTGCTCCTAGCCAGTAGGAGCAATTAAATTCTCGGCTAGATGGACTCTAAGTCTGACACAGATTGATCATGGTCATGAAGCTTATGGTCTTTCTCTGGGGATGGTAAATCTTGAGGGACAGAATTCTTTGATGAAGACAGTTTGTAAAGACTTTGTGCATCACTTTATTTTCACTGTCCTTTGATAATTGGAGAGATAAAACATTATGCAAATCATTAGTTAATAAATAATTACTGACTATAATGAGAGAGTGAGAACTGAACCTATTTTGATGTTTCTGCTGCAGCTGAATGCAGATCTGTTTAATCAGTTTTTTATTCTAACAAGTGCAGATACACACTGTCCTGCACTTTGAAAATTTGTTCTTAAAAAGTACTGTGTCTTCATGGGAAGCATTCACTCTTTTAGGCACTGTCTTTATTTGACAGTCAAGAATCCTCAGGAAGCTGTTTTGCAGTAGCACTCTACCAGCTCTGTAGTCTCATTTCTATCTGCAGTGAGGAGAAATATTTACTTTTCTTGTGTTCATGTGCTATAATGATAAACTGAGTATTTTCCCCCGGGACCACCTACTGTGTGGCAGGTATTTGAAGCTGCACCTAGCCATTGACCAAGTGCTGGAAAGACTTCAGCAGCTGTCAATTTTGAGAGAAGGGAGCAGAAACGTTTGCACTAAGGAGTCCCTTGTGCTTTTCAAGAAAAATGTTTTCAGATGTCCGGAACATCTTTCAGCATGTACAGAGATGGTATTATTGTAAATGTTACTGGTATGTTGGGCTTTTTGGCCCTCCTAGCATCATTCTCGAGTTGGAATTAATTTATTTAATGTATGATCTTACGCTCTTTGCTTGTACTTTTTACTCAGATGGAGAAAGTAATCCATGTCCAATTAGACACTAAATTTGAACCTAGTAACTTACTTAAATACCTTTAAAAGTCACTGGTGCGAGCATTTCTATAACTAAATGTTAGTCAGGAAACATTTGTGGAAAAATTTTTTAGGCTCGTAGGAAGAGATGTAAGGAAGGATTTAAACACCTTAGTCACATAGTGGAGCAGACTTCACACAGTATGTGGGGAGAAGCAGGACATGACAGTACAGTCTGGCCTAGGCAGAACTCCCCTCCTAAGCTTGGTTTAGGAGAGAGAATTGCCCTGCGTCTGAGCTATTGCCATATTGCTGCTGCCAGGTTATATTACCTCAAGCGCAGACCACAACAGCTGCCTTGCATCCAGCACAGCAGTTAGCAAGGACAGGGGATTTCAGATAACCTTCTGTCTGTGTGAAGTTATAGCACATACCTAGAAATGAAGCCTGCAAATCCATAGTGTGGAAGACGGGGAGTAGTTAGTGCTAGCCAGTATAAAGATTTGAGCATCCTGGGAATCCTGCCCTGCTCTCAGCTGAGGATTGCCTTACCCAGGGTCAGTGTGAAGGATCCTACAGGTACGACCCTTATCTACATTTCTGGAAAGAGCCCTTTGCAACTTCTTACCCTGGATACAGGGTGAAAGCAGGGGCAGTAGCAGCTTCTGTCAATTGTTAAAGACCCCAAACTTGGATGAACAACCCTAGTCCATGCAGGAGTATGTGGCCAAACTGAGCATGGCATTAAGGCTCATGAGCTGTGCTCATGATGCCAAAAGCTAAGTCAAGCGTGTTTGCATGCTTAACCAAGTCTAAAAAGCTTAACTGGGAAGCATAAAGGCAGCAAGTCTGATGCATCTGAATGTCACATACAGCGGCCATGGGAACCCACCTTGGGTTTGCAGATAAACGTGCTCTGTGCAGCAGTTCATAAAGTATGAACTGAAGTTCTCATGGATTCAGGAAATTCATTGCTGGATCTTTCTAAAACACTTTTCAAATGAAGAAGTGCCAATAACCTCAAGTATGAAATTAGAAGACCTTAATTTCTAGGCGTTTTAAAAATGAATTCTTTATCTAGAAAGCTTAAAATGTGGTTATTTTAGTAGAAGAGAATCCCTTGGGATATTCATATTAAATGCATTAACCCCCTTAATGAAGATCTCTGTCTAAGCTATTAAATGTAGCAGCGCTTCCATCTGGGAAGCACAGGACTCTGGTTCATATTGAAAAAGTACTCCTCATATTTACACAGCCCTTTTAATTGCAAGACCTTAATGTGCTTTCACAAACTGCACCTATGCTCTAGGAGGCTACAGAAAACTCTAGAGAATAGTGCAACAGCTGCTTTGTGTAATCCCTATGGACTGAAGATTACTTCATTTTAGTTCAGGTTTCTACAGCTATTTGTCTATGACTTGACCGTTGAGACCAGGGTGCCTCACATTAGCATAAGCCACTGCTGTTCCATCTACTGCACTTGCAATTCAAGAGCTCAGGACAAGATTCAAAGATGTTCAGGTCTGTATAACTTGAGGATTGGGCAAGGTTTAAGCTCCTAAATTATGGGGAGCACTGTAAATGATCCCCAAGCATAGCTTTCCACTGACTCTAAAGGTTGCATGTGCATGCATACTGACTTAGAAAGGAGAGTGCCTTTTCATCTAGACCCTTTCACAAATAGGGATGAAGCAGATACTACTGAGTTCCAGAAGCATCAACAAAATTCCCTGTTTATACCTGTGCCTATTGGTGGCCTTAGCAATAAGCATGGGAGAGTGGGAGAGAATTTGCTTCTACCTTTACCATAGCCCAGTCGTAAGAGAATGTGCTGAGAAAACAGAAAGCCTGCTTTAACTTGCCCTGAACTCCAGGCAATAAAAATGGTGGAATTTGCTTGTGGAAAAACAGTCAAATTGCAGCAAGGAAGAGAGGGCGAGAGAGGGAGTGAGATAAAGTGAACAAACACATGGCCTTCTACCCTATAGCTTAAAGCATTCTTATTTCATAGGCAGGAAACTCCTTCTTCCAAAGTCATCTTCTGGTTTTTATCTGATGAAGGTTTACTGTGAAATATGTGTAAAATTTAATATTTCCCAAAGATTGTGGTTGTTCCTTGAATCTGATATGAGCACTTAGCAATGCAGGGTGCAGCCAGTCTCAATGGCAGAAGAAGGACAACAGGAAACTGCTGCCTTGGAACCAAAATCTCTAGGATTTGTTGCAATGGAAACTGAACCTAAAGAAAACCCATGCAATTTATGTATTTCAGACTCGAAGTTAGTTAATGGAAGATCTCTGAAGAAAGAGGAAAAGTAAATTTTGCTCTGTGAATCAAAAGAGATCTGTAGACTTCTGCAAAAGTTGGTAGCAGATTTTTTTTTGTGTCTTTAATCAATGCTGGGTGCTCATTTTGAAGTGTTAAAGAAATTGGAATAAACTGCCAAAAATGAGCATGCATTAAATGGGTTTACAGCCTGTGCTGTATGTGTCTTCAGATGTGTTTGGAAAGGATTTGGAGTAGACAGAAATACAGCCCAACGCCAACTCCATGCAGGCTGGGAAGGTATCCATAGTTCCTGTGTATTGCAGTCATTGGTTTGCACCGAGTAGTCTGCTAGAACCTCTCCAAATCAGTAAGGTGGTTTCCAAACCGAGCTGTGGCAGCTCTATTTTGAGTGGTCACATCGCCATCGGAATGTCACTTTTTCTGACATATCTCATATAGTTGCATGTTTTTGTTTGTTTTGTCCTGAAAGATGCGTGCCAGTAATTTTGAACACGAAAATGATGTATTTCTGTCCCTGTTTACATGGAAATGCACTCAGCTCTAAGGACTCCCTGGGTAAGATTGCCAAGGCTTTTCATTTGACACTGGGTTGACACATTTTTCTGTTTTTTCATCTGTGCAACAAATTCTGAGTGCTGAAAAACACTTTTCTAATGATCCTTGGGCTCTTCTATACCAACACGCAAACAGTCATTATCACTGTGATCTGAATAAATTGGAAAATGGCTTAAAGTGTCTAAACTTGACTTGCAGTTGGTAAAAGGAAAGAAATATAATTACAAGCCTTGCTCTGCATAGTCTGTGTCTCCAAACCATTAACTTCTTTAGAATATTTGACTGTTAATTCCTTGATGCTCCAGCATTTTTTGGTTGGTCTGTTGGTTGATTTGAGGACAACTGTTCCCACTTGCAAGTCTATTATTTATTTGCTGATAAAATAAAATTAATAGCACTCGTGTTATAAGACTGAATGGGAGACATTTGCATTCATTCTTAGGTGGTAGAATCTGCATTCAGGAAAAAATCAACTTCCAGGGAAATCAAAAACATCATCAGTAAGGGCATAATAAGCATGTAAAAGTGAAAATAACCAGCTGGTAATTTGCTTCAGTAAATCTGTAGTAATAGGGTGGAAAAAGATCTAGCTTTAGACATGAGAACAGGGAATTAGTTTTCTCTCCTCAGGACAATGTACAGACCTTGAACTGCTGCCTGCAGTAAGTTAAGGCTTCCTTCAATACACAGACCTGCCTGCTGCCTTTTGTGATGAAATTCTGCCTTTAGTATCTTTCTACTCCTATCAGGTTTGTGTAAAGAATAAATAGTTTTCTGTGAAAAGTGTGACTGATTCTGGCCTAAAGTATGGTACACTTCTGACTCCTGTATTGCACACAGCAAATAGCATCAATTATGTGCAATATTTACTGATGATTATTATAAATTACTGCAGCTAAGAACTGCAGATCCCATTACAAATGAAGTTTTGGAAAGAGTAGGCTATCATGCAATGTGTTTCAAATTTATAGCATGGCTGCTCCATTCAATAAGGTACAGATTATGAATTATAAATTAATAATGGGATTATAACAATCAGTTAAAGGGTTCTTTTTCTAATTATCTGCAACTTGTCATCCAGAAAGTCTATGATAGCTCATTTGAGCGTGGCACCAACATTTCTGCTGCTCAGCACAGAAAAAAAGCTGACCCTCCCCCTTCATTTTAATGTGTTATGACTTAAGTGTTCCTGTCTCTTTTCCACTGACTGAAGGACAAAAAAAATTCTTGAGATTTATAGACCTGGTTTTACCTTTGGTATGAAAATAGCTCTTGGAGATACTGTACCTGAAAATAGGCTGAAATAGACTGTCCCTATTGTTTAGTTCAACTCCTCAACCAAGGCAAAGGGAAATGAGATCTGCATTATGTTCCCAGTTCTGCTGACTCTATTTCTATCTGACTCTTATTCTGTCTCTATGCATCTACAAAATGGCACACTACAAGCTGAAAAAAACAGAGCAATTTTAATTATGGCTTTGAGAAACACTGATATTCAGTACTTCTGTTTAGTTCATCATGTCGGGTGGCCATCTCTGGGGATAAAAGAATACCAAAAAAAAAAAGAGAAGGAGTAGAGATGGAAAAAGAATGGTGGTCATCTTACCTCCAGGGACATATTTTGGAGGTCTCAAAGAGTACCAAGGGGTGAAGATAAACAGCTGATAAAAATCATTTGTTAAAATAAACTTGCAGATACAGCAGAAATACCAAAGAGAGGATGAGAAGGGAAAGTTGAGTGTCAGGAATAATTTTTGTCACTGCATGTCATGGTCTTAGATGTTAGACATGGGCCAATTGCAAACCTCCTGGTTGGTAGAGGGAGAACCCAACTATTTTCCCAAGCTTTTTCTTAGGAAAAAGACTGAGTGATAGTTACTAGGTTCAAAAGGTGGGATTCTTTTTTGAGAAGGGTTAGGGTCAGGGTTCTGGGAAGTTTTTTTATTTTGACCATTGGTTTAGCTGGAATTTTTTATGTAATTTTAAATGATCTGTATGTTTTCCCTAGACCTTTGGAGAGGCACATTTTAAAATCTAAAGAAATAAATAGAATAAATAATGGGATATATGTTAAATTCTTCAACTGGAGGCTTTTTTTGAGAAGCCACTTAACCTATTTTGGTCTGGAAACAGTGATTAAAGGTTAAACTCTGTTGTAACATTACTTTTGTGTTTGGTTGGGTGTTTTTAAGATACTAGTTCTCATGGTGACTGTTATGTCTGTCTTGTGCCTATGCAGCTTGTGACTGAAATTTTGAGGTGATAGTTAATTTCTTATAGGCATTCCTATTGTTATGCCACTACTGGATATTTGCCAAGAGCTATTTGTCCACTTTGAGACATGTCATTTTGTTCCCATTGATCCACTCCTTTACATTTCAGTGTGTCCCCTGTGTCACCTCTGTGATGTGAGTGCATCCATCAGTTTCGTGTCATGTGGAATTCGTGACGTTGCTCCCTCATAAGATTTTCCATGTTAGACTCCTGAATATGACATCTAGGTATTCAGATACCAAGGCTGTGTTCACAGCATCACGACTCAAATAGAACAAAGTAAACCTGTTATTGATGACAGTTACAAATGATGAATTTGTATGAATTTTTGTCTTTGATGTATTTTCCCCACAACTTCTCAAAGTCTTTCAGGTGCTGTTAGTAGTACTTTCTTCCCAGTTAAACACACATTTTTATCTGATACGAGTTCTACCCAATGAACTTGCGACTATATTTTTGCTATGCTTCAGAACTGCTGCTGCAAATGCAGGCAGACCTCATGCTGAGAGTCACAAAACAGGATTTTAACCAGAACACTGAGTAAGAGCATCCTTAGCTGTGTGTCTAAGGTACCCTTGCTTCAGATATCATGACATTGTGAACCTGTCTCCGGGAAAGAGTCATTTGGGTGAACAGTTTTAAGGGTTGCGTGTGAGGACTTTGGGACAGATCTGAATTGTTTGTGGCTTAGATGGGGCAGTTTAGTGCTCCTCATTGCAGTCCAGGCTGCATGCAGCTATCTTTAAACCTGTTACTGGTGAAGGAGAGATGCAAACCCCTGCATAATCTTTTCCTGAGTAAGCTGGCTCAGGAAGCTTTTTGTGGGCTATTGTGGGTTTTGCTTTTGTGTGTGTGTTTGGTGCCTTTTTTCAAAGACTAATGCACCTTTGTCTAAATCCGTCACATTAAGAGATTTCAAGGGCAAATAACTCTGTGTGCTTTCTTTCTATTTCTCTGTTCACTTTTGACAAGGCCAGAGTAATGTTTGTCACCTCAGTACTCTATTTTTCTCTTCTCTAAAAATTAACCTGTTTTCTAGAGAATCAGCAAGGATGAGCACGGCAACATTTGAGAGAGGTAAAAGGTCCAAAGTGATATATCATCAGTCAACTAAGTAAAATTCACAAAAAAATCAAAAATGTGCCTATTATAAAAGTTGGCTTAAAAAAAAGTCAAATTTTTAAAACATGGGGTTGGGGGTTTTTTTGTTTGTTTTGTTTTTGTGTGATGGGGATTTTTTGGGGTTTTTTTTTTAGTTTTGTTTTTGGGCTTTTTACACCTGTAACTTACTGACACAGCTGATGTCATTTAGGCTCTGATTCAGCAAAGCACTTAACCATGCTACTTAGTCCCGTTGACTTTAATGGGAAGTAATTACATGTTCCAACAAACCACATGCAGAAGTGCTTGGCTGAATCAAGGTTTTAGACGACATAATGAGAACCTGATTGGGAGGGAGGGGGGAACTGAATAAATGCTGTGCTCAAAATCAAGCCTATACTCTCCAAAAATATACAGCAGGAACTCATTTGTGGCAGTGCTCTCCCTATGTTGTGGCACACACTGATATCATTTCTACACAAAAATGAAAAAAGTGTAATTCTAATGACTGTATCCATGCTATTGCACATGAAGTCCACATTTGGATTGTCAGACTGTAGCTGTGCATCGTGATTTAACTCCAAATGATACTGTTTCTTTCTTCCTTCAGCAATTTTCCTCTTTTTTCAGTGCTCCATCTACCTTCCTTTATTTTTCATTTTCAAGTGAGAACAGTATTCCTATCTTGTACTTGAATGTACTGCCATTTTGATTATGTTTGTCAGTGCTACTGTTGATGTGAGCTGTATTAAAATAGCAGTTTGAAGTAACACTGGCACCAGACAGTCACTGCTCATTAACATCATCTCCAGAAAAATCTTACAACAGATCTACTGCCTGCTTTATAGTCCTCGAAGAATAGTGTGGTAGAGACTGTCCACATAGTGCCACTGTGGCTTCCAGTCACTCCTGTTACATTACATTGAGTCCAATTTCATCTCCTTGAGAAGACTTTATTACTGAGCATGGACCAAATCCTGCTCACTTTGTATCCCTGCTGACATTAATGGTCCTTCTCACATAACAGATTTGGTCAAGGGATGTAAGGGTAACAGTATTGTTTCTCCTTAAATTCTTATGAAAAGATGCTGCTTGAGATATTGTGGCTGAATTTGCACAGGTGATTTTCTGGGGGAATGGGGAGTCTTTGTTTTGGTTTGATTTTTTTGGAGGGTTTTGTTTTGTTTTTTTTTTAGATGCAACTAAATCTATTGCTAATAAATCAACAAGGGAGAAATATTTCTTTGGTGTGTGTCTGTCTGTGTAGATGGTGCAGCATACTGTGACCTAAAAGCCAAGCTAGCTAATTCTTCTACTGTGAATTTAAACAGACTGTTTGGGCCAATGGGATAACTAGGGTCTTGAAATGCCACCAAAATTCAGTGGAAGAATTCAGTCCAATCCCCATCCACCTGTTTGCTAGTGGGGACTTGAGTAGCCAGATAAGTAGGGGCTACTGTGTGTATTTATGTAGCTTTGGAATTATAAAATATTGTTGAGGGAGTCATTCCTAATCAGTGATGTTGTCTGTTAGACCATCCTGTCTGATAGACACAGTCTTCCTACAAGGCTAAAGAGAAAACCAGGTCACAGCCTGGTCCTGTCGTCCCAGCCCTTTAGCACAGAAACAATTTGTGTCACCCAGCAAGGGCAGACATGCCCATCAAGGCTGGCCCTGGCCCCGCTGTCCCTCTTGGGGAGCGGTGGGGGGGTTGCTCTCACTGGCCCTGGTTCTGGTGAGAGGTGATGGGAGGTGTTGGAAGCTGTCACCTGTCCCTGCCAGGTGTGTGAGCTCAGAGGGAGCGTGGCCCAGTAAAGAGCTCTGGCTGCGGCACCTCCAGCGCTGCTGGCTGCTCCCAGGGTGAGGGCCAGAGTCTGGACTGTTATTTGATTCTCCTGTCAATCTCCTGCTCTTTTAACACCCTGCATATGCTCTTTAGTCCCCTACAATATCTTTTGAAGTCTTCCAGTACCTTTCTTTTTTTGACATGGAGAAGAAGAGTTAAGGGGGTGTGACAGCCACCAGCAGTCCTTTTCTGTTAGCGCAGCAAGGACATCTTCATCTCACTGTGACCAGGATGGGACAGTGCTGCAGTCACTTTTCTCAGTGGAAAAGTCCTGGCTTGTTCTTGCAGGGTATACCATGCTCACCTATGGAGTGCTGGGGGCACTGGAGTGGAGCTTGATTTTCCTTGAGGAAAATTATAAGAGAGTAAAGCTGAAAATATGGGATTCATTGATTTAATTGGTGGAATGGGAAAAAAATCCCCAACTCGCCGCTTTTGTTTTTAGAAGGGTGTTTGCTTGTTTTTTAAGAATAAAACACCTTGGGAGAAAGAAATAACTAACTTGAAAGGTTTTCAGGAAATCTGGGGCTTGGCTGCCTTCCCTACAAGCCTCCAGGTCTGAGCTATGTCCTGCTTTGCTCAGCTGGGCTGGAATTTGTGGGAAGCTGTGGGCAACTTCATGAAACTGGGGGTATTTTTCAGCAGAGATTTAAGATAGAAAAATAAATCTCAGTGACATTGAAAGAATGACTCTATCAGCGTATTCAGACAATCACGCAGGGCCATCTGTGCTGGGCTTTACATCCTTAGGCAATGCAAGCATGATGGGGGAGGACAGGGATTGGGCACAGGGTGTGTGTGCCCTTGTGCAGTTATGGTCTCTTTGTTATGGTCTCTTTTTTTTTATGCTCTCTTCAACCAACAAGGTTCTTGTACCACTTCCAACAAGACAGTGAGCAAGCAACTCTGCAAGTTATTTTACTTTATCTCACCAGAAAACATTTTGTTTAATGAAGGGTGTTGTGCACAGCTTCTGCGTGATGCTCAGGATAGTGCAGACACTGCTGGTTTGCTAAATGGGCACTGGCTTGTGTTTCTTCATTTCTTCCCTGGTACTTATGGCTCTGCATATGTAAACATTGCTGAGGGCTTGCTGTAGATGTAAGCTTCTTGAAACAAGGATGGTGGCTCTTGATCATATTTTTAAAGCTGTTAAACACATTATATCCTAGATATTAAGTGACGTGAAAATAAAGGAGTGACATGCTAGCAAGCATATGTGAAGCATCATTCTGATTTCATCAGTCTGGTTTACAATGTTACTGTTAGGGGGTTTTTTATAATTGGTGCAAAGCTTGAGTCTTTATCTTGATAGGTGTTTGCTGTGGTGTGTGAGAGTTTTGGGTTTTCCCTTTCTGTCAGATACTATTGCCTTGCTGCTGCAATAGATCAGAATGAGAGGACAGGCAGCTGGTGCCCTTCCCTGACTGCTCTGGCTGACATTCCTAAAAGTTGAATTAGGGACAGTGTTATTTACTCTATCTTTTGCTGCACTGAGAGAATAAATTCCAGAGTCTCTACCATGTGTGTTGTCTTCACATACTGGAAAAAGAGGCTGTGTCCTTCTGAGGCAGATTCTTTACCATTGATGGGAAATTAATGATAGCAAGTTGCTTGTTAGATATTGCTTGTTAGGATTAACTAAAGTGATCAAAGCCTGAAAGTTGTTTGCTTCCGTACTTCTAGACTGCTGTGAGCCCCTGGATACACAAGTAATTTCTTTTTACTTCAAGAGATCATTTTACATAGGGAAAATGGTATCATGTTCCACTGCAAAGTACTCTGCTACCTATTGATAAAAAGTACTATTTCAGAATCCATTTTTTTTGCTTACAGTTCTGTATTGGCAGAACCAATTAGGCTCTGTGATTTGAGGAGAAAATGAAAAACAAGCTCTATCCTTGTATACCATTATTTCCTCAGCAATTTAGAATCAAAATCTTTTAATGCCAAATGGCAAAATCCGGCCCTTGCTATGTTGTAGCCCTGACATGCAAACTTCCCACTTAGTTAAGTGAAGTTTTGTGTAACTGCTGAGCATGACAAGGTCTGATGTTTTTTAAAATGCTCATGTGAGAGCTGAGACTGCTGCAGTGCCCATCAGCAGGAGCAGAACACATCTACTAACAAGGCAAAAATAAACCTCAGTTTAATGAGTTGCAAAAAGGCCTGGTCTCTTCGCCCTCTGAAGTAGTCTATTTTAGAATGGCTGTTGGCATTGTCAGGAGGGTACAGCGCAGGAGACTTATATGGTTAAATTTTATAGTAGTCTAATAATGAAAAAAGCATGTGTAAGGCCTCTTGGCAAACAGTCCACAGTCGTGGCAGTATTCCTACAAGTAAAGCTGCAAAAGTGGAGAGAGAGAGATAATTAATGGGGACTTGCTTTATTTGTCAGGAGAGATTATTCTTATGCTGGGAGCAAAGGGTATGTGCCTGAGAAAAATGTAGAGAAAGTAGATTTGTTTTGTGGTGCCCTAAAATGCAGTTTAATGAAAATGAGAAAATAATGGGAGGAAAGTCTATTCTGTAGTCTCTGGCCAGCTGCCCAAATATGAGTGGAGATGCACTGGCCCTGGGCTGTGCTTCCAGCTCAACTCACAGAAAGCTCGTTGTTCTTGCACACATTTGCTCTATTTTCAGACACTCTATTTGAAACCACGTTTTCTCTTTTGCTCTTTGCTCCTTTCTTGCTCTCAGCTGGTGGTGAATTTCCACCTCAGAATGTTATTTCTTGAAATGTTTTCTCTTTGCAGAGCAGTATCTGTTGTTTTCCATTCTCCCTGGGGGGACAGTAGGAGTCTGATGAAGCTTGAAGGTACCTGGAGTTATCTCTGATTTCCTGCTCCTCAGGCAAACCTTGGCAGGGCTTGCCTGAGCTGCAGAGATCCAGCTTTCAGCTGTTTCTCAAGCAACCAAATCATGCCAAGCCTCATTTTATTTATCCATAACTTGAAAATATTTGATTCCTTGATCTGCTGTATTAAACTCAGGTTGTCTTTGTGACATCCCTTTCTACTTTTTCCCTTTTTCAGTTGTCCCTCCTGGATATTTGCACAAAGGGGAAGGGACAGTATAAATAGATATTATTGTAGATTAGCTCTCTGACCCCTCTTCCCCCCATACTATGTGTAGTCATGATCCAAGAGTTTGCTCAGAGAAAATGTTCTTATTTTTCAATGGACATCACTTTCTGGAAGGCTACTTCAGGTGATTCCTGGCTTTTCCTCTTTCAGAATCTGATCTACCTCTCTCTTTTCCAAAGAATATGACCGCTGTCTGGAATCAAATTTGTGTTATTAATTAGCATATTTCAGGGCATTAATGTCAGAAATATTGCAAATGTGTTAGGCTTGCCCTTCTCCATGGTTAACTATACTTTAATATCAAGGTTTTCAAGAGATTCATTACTGAGACTTTGAATTCACTCTTTGCATGTATTGTTCAGGACAAAAATTATACATCTTTTGCTTTAGCAATAGAGAAATACCTCCTAATGTTATTACCTGAATAATAGTACTGCATTAATGGTTATTGGTTCAAGGAGAAATAGCTGTGAAAATATTATGAAGTACCATTGATAAATGTAATAAGTAAAATTTTGCCTGGCATTTCACTTGTTGGGCTTCTACTCAAATTTCTCAAATTTTTAAAATGTTCATAAAGAAAAGATGCAAAATTTTCATACAAATAATAATAATAAAAAAGAAATAAAGCTGATGGAAACCATAGGAAAGAATTGTGTCAAAAATATCCTGTTAGACACTTTTTGTTTGTGTGGGGTGAACATCACTGTTTCTGAAGAAGTGAGCCCTTCAGATGGCAGAGCCACAGAAGACACATCTGTGTTAGCTCATACTTCTTGCTCCATCCCCACATCAAACTTCCATGACAGGTAAAGTATTAAATATGAGCTAAAGTAGTCTTAAATATATATAATTATCTATTTCGTACCATAAAATCTGGGATGTGGAAGACCCGTTCAGTCACCTCAGCAACTCAACTACCATCACAGGGTTGTTTCCTTGAGATTTGCTCTCAGAAAGTTATCTGGCCCTGTTGCTTGTGGGATGTGGCCTCACTCCCAACTATTCCCAACTACTGAGGCAGAACAATTCTACTTAATATGGATGAACAGTAGTAAAAATCTGATTTTACCGAGCATATGCTTGCACATGTAGGGATTTTCTAATTTAGTTTTCTCTGAATGAGGAAATGTATGTTCCCATGTCTGTGAATCATTTTGCAAATGAAGCTCTCCTGGGTTTTATGTGCATTTCTTCATAAGAGATTTGTGTTAGTTCTTTGAAGGACCCAATAGACAGAAGGACCCAATAGTCTGGTCTGATCCCAGAAAAGGTATTCTAGGAATCAAGATCAGAAGGCTAATGGAAAATAGCCAAGAACTGTGTAACAGGGCTGATAAAGCCTTTATTTAAGGCAATTTATATGATTTATGCTAAGAAAAAAACTTGACCCAAAAGGGGTTTCATCAAGATATCTGGGGCTTTGTCTTTAAAAACAGTTACAGCAGACTTCAGCTTAACTGTGGAGCCATTCTCACTTTATTCTATTTCTGTACATGTTAACAGAGATGTGGAAAGGTTGTTTGGTATTGCCACTGTTTTGTTTAGGTTTTTTTCATGGTTTTCTGCTTTGTGCCATATCGACCTGCTGTTCAAAATTGTCAACTTAAGTTTTGGTCTGATTTAGTTACACCAAGGTGCAATCTGCACAAGACCAAATTTTCTTTTTATGTCCTCTATCTGGGTCATTATGCTTACTTGTTCTAGATGTTCCTAGGAGGGCTTAAAGTTTACCATACTTTGTCTATTTTTTTATGTATTCAAAACTATTGAAAACTAATATATGGTCTAGCGAGGACTGGGTTACATGCTTGTGTGAAGGCATTCAGTCTGAATGTCACTCTTGACCATAAAATTGAGTTATAATAGTTCCCTAACCTAAAAAAAAATTCACAAATATTTGCAGTCTGTACCAGCACTAAGGTAACAAAGGACCTAAATGCTTCAATGAACAGATGCAAATTAAATGAGAACATTTACTTCTGACTTGTTTTATATTTGTTTAATTGAAAGTCCAAAGGAACTTCAAAGTCTTTGAGGCAGTAAGTGGCCCTCTTGCTGATTCTATTGTCAAAATCTCCAGGATCTTTTCAGGCCGCCTGCTGAATAATCTGATATAA
Organism: Gymnorhina tibicen; assembly: GCA_013399875.1. NCBI lineage: Eukaryota > Metazoa > Chordata > Aves > Passeriformes > Artamidae > Gymnorhina > Gymnorhina tibicen. The sequence goes on from VXAZ01001315.1 coordinate 145,818, forward strand.
AGTGCTCTATCCCAAGAGCTTCTTTTTCAGTTTTATTTTTGAAGGTTCTGCCTCTTTACCTCACTCTGGTAACGGCTCTGTGTTTTGTCATAGCAATGAAGTATTACTGAGCTGAGTGGTGCACTTAAAAGTATTCTCAGCTGAGATTCTGTAAGAAATAAGTCTTAGGTGAGTTGCATGAATTCCAATTAATTTGCTTTCTGCTTGCGAACATACCAACGAAAAAAATAGGACCCTATTTCCTATGCTTTGATATTTGATAGTCATTGTACTGGACACTTAGGAGAGCTGATTTAATAAGCCATGTTAAGCAGTTGCATCATAGCATATGAATCATTTGAATTCCTACTGTCCATAAGCTTGCTATCTTAGGGAAATGCTAGACATATGTTTGGCAAACGTCATTAATTTTTGGAAATATTTGAATGACAAAGTGAATAATGAATTGCCTCTTTCTGAGTTAGCGTTTACTGTTCTTTGGTATGTTCCCCCAATTTGGCTTGTGTGTTTTGTGGGATGTCTTTGTTCTTGGTCATATGCTAACATTGTCATAGCTGCTACTATTATTATTTGAACTGCAGGCCACAGCTGAGATCATCAGCGTACTTGGCGCTGTACTTGTGACAGTAAATGTCAGCAAGTCTTTAGTTCATTGAAGGCAGAAGTTATACTCGAAAAGATGAGAGGAAATACTGTGTTTCCCTGGTAGAGCTGAAACTGAAGCAAAGAACAAGAATGATGCAGAAAGGCTGAATTTTCTGGGTCCTCTCAAGGAGGAGGAGCCTTCATATTAATATTTCTTTATCAGGCGTTTTGGATAGATGACACAGATCCTTAGTCCTTGCGTTGTCAAGGATTTATAAAGGAGACTTCACAAAACGTAAACCAAAACACAACAACCTAATAGTGGTTGGGAAATACATTTTTGTGGCACAGTGTTCCTTGGTTTTAGTCAAAACTATGAAATGAAGAGCAAGCTCAAAGTGTAAAGAGAAAAACAGAAATACATTAAACATCACCTTGGTTTTGAATTTGGCTGTTTACAGGAAGAAGTTAAAATCAAGTTTGAGCTCCAAGCTGTTTCTACAGTCAGTGCTGCACAGAGAAAAGATGCTGGTTTGAAAAGAGGTCTAATTAAACCTTAACTTCTTTGCTGATACCTGCTTTATAGGTACAGTTCTATGACTTGTGATATGTTTTTCCTTTGGCACTTTTCTATGACTGCTTTGTTTTTGAGTGTGTGTGTTCATGCTGTGTGTAGTTTTCAAGCAAGCAGTCAAAAAAAGTCATTTGTAATTGTGAAAGATAAAAGATGCCACAACAGCTTACCCAGAGGACCTAAGGCAGGCAACGACAGAGATTTAGAGAAGAATATAGAAGTGAAATGGGTAAAAAAAATCTGAAATCCAAACTGCAAGACTCAGAACTCAAAGGTACTTCCATGCGATGAAAGAAAATGCAGAAGTAAATAAATTAATGAGGTCAAGCAGAAAGTATAAGCTCTGCAAATGGAGCAGGACACTAAGTGCAAGTCAGCTGAACCAGAATTATGGTGGAATTGGTGGATGTCAGGAGAGGGAAGACACATTTTCTTAAGTACCAGGTACTTGAAAGAGTGATAAGATTTTAAGGGTGAAAGTGAGTGTTTCCAGGCCATGTACTCATCGTATATATTGGCTAAAATAAGGCAATAAAAAAAAAAAGGTGTTTGTACATCTATATATAACATTATCTTGACAACATTTTTCTGGACAATAAGCCAGAGAATGAAGTTGCCCAGCTGGTTCTGATAAGTATTCTAAAGCTCAAAAAAGGAAGACAATAATTTTTAATTCCCTGTTCTAGAAATAACACTTTCTTCTCTGGAGGCTGGAAAAAGATAGGTGTTACCTTTTATGCTGGTGAATAATGGTAGATAAGGCTTAAACACAGTGCTAGATATCTTTAGATCCACTGAGTCTTAAATTTTCTTTAGTATATTTGTTTTACAATGAAAACCTAGTCTTAGGAGAGTGGCAGTATCAGTTTGATATGCTGCAAAACACTTTCAGGATAATGTGAAAACAGGAGGTTACTAAAGGTTTTCCAAGCTGCGGCAATAAATTGTAGCAACTAAGAGAGAGGAATGGTTTAAGAACAAACTCACAGGAAGACTTTGCTTTAATAGTGGGATGATAAGAGGTAGCACAAGTGCAATTGTTACTTAGGCGTGCTTTGTTATTGGGAGACTTTATGAGGAAATGTCCTGTGGCATTTCTTTTTGGTCACAATCCTGATTTTGTGCAAGTTTTGAAGGGAATAGGAATAGGGAATAAGAGAAGTGATCCTTCTCACCTTCTGAATCCCTGAGTCCTCCTCCTGTTGAGACTTAGATTTGTATGGGACAAAACTGTCTTGACTTTGCCGCTTGAAAGGACGTCTTCAAATCAATTCATGCTCTCAATTAACCTAACAGGTAGAGTCTGTAGTAGAATCAAACTTTGTAAAGTAGTTAAGCTATTCCTTTCATAACTAAATAAGAAGAAGACAGAGAAAATATTTTTATTGACAAGTGTTTATGGAGGCACTTCAGTATTTGCATCTCTCCAGATTAAATAGAGAAGGGAAGGGAAATTTATTAAAATAATAAGAGTAGGAATTTGTGTTCAGATGGAGTCAATTCTATGTGATCAATGGGCAAAATTTCCAGGCTTGATGCTGCAGAATGGATTAGCCTTACCAAGGTGCAGACGTTCCTTCATGTAGACTACACAGACTACATGAAGGTCGTCTTTGATCAGGCGTTTGCAAGAATGGCTCCTCTCCAGACAAATGCAGGTGTGTTCACATAGGGCCCTCTGGAACTCTGAGCCCTCCTGCAGCCTAGATAGCACTGCAGGTCTCAAGCTGTCTCTGCCACTGCTCTCTGAGGTTTGAAGAACATAGCTTTGTTCAAACGTACCAATTTCCAAGAATAGGTAACTCCATCAGTTACATGAGTGGTTAAATTCATCAGTTTCTCTAGAGACCATTTGCACCAACTCTTCCAGTGTATCTAATACAGAGCTTCCCAGGGTGTAGCGCCCCATTTCAAACAAGCTGTCTGAAGCCACAAGCCTAAAAGCTGTGTTAGTAGAGATAATGGCTTTGGAGACTGATGCTTGATGGCACAGTGGTGGTGCTCTGCTGCTTACACACTAACACGTTCAAAGGGAGCTTGCGTTATCCTTAGCACCCAGTCATAGAGTCATAGAATAATTTTGGAATGGACATTTAAAAGTTCATTTCTCAGTGTAGATATACCCCTCTTCCTAATTACAGAAAATACTAATTTCAAGAGATTATTGGTTTATTTAAAATAAAATAATTTAAGGTTTTTCCACACATTTATGAATAATTTTTTTATTTTAAGTTCCTGCAACTCTAGTGATTTAACTGACTGTGGTGGAGTTTGTGGTTTGGTTTGGTTTGGTTTGGTTTGGTTTGGTTTTGTTTTGTTTTGTTTTGTTTTGTTTTGTTTTGTTTTGTTTTGTTTTGTTTAGGAGTTTTTTGTTGGTACTCTCTATCCTCCAGATAGAAAACTGGTGAGGTTTAAGTGCACCCATTTTGTAAATCCGGTTGATCAAATGCATAAATAAGTAGTGGAGAAAGCAGGCACTTTAAAGACAGTTTATTTTAAGGAACTCGACATTCTCATCATGGAGGAGGTGTATCCTGAAACAGTTACAGAATTAAACACGAGGGTAAATGTAGAGTAATTTTTTCAGTGCAGTGGTGTTCAGTCTAAGTAGTGGGGATCTGTTTCTCTTTTAAAGGCTCCATAATTCTCAAAAGTTTTATGAATTCAAAAGCAGTCACTCTGGTGAGAAAAGTAGGTAAAATACAAGGGTATCTGGAGGATAAATGAAAAATTTTTTCCACTTACAAGGTAAAATTTGTAACCAACACGAGAAAATGTAATAAAATCAACTAGCTAGACACCTAAATCTGAGCCCATCGCTATGGTCAAAAGAACATCGGCCCAGCACTGCACACGAGGTGTAAACAGCCCCTGCACAAAATAAAGGATATTTAATGCCATCTAGTGGCACTGCGGAAAGGCGGCGGCAGCTTTGGGAAAGCCAGAACCTGTTGTTTGCCAGCGTACGTTGCGTCTTTAACCCTTTGGCCCATCACTAACGTGGATGTGGAAATCCAACTATAGCAGCACTATTTAGGAAACTCCGCAGTTTAATTTGCTGAAGGTTCCAACTGAATATACATGGGTACTTTTCAGTATTTTTGCGGTTTTGACCAGTTTGCCCCAGGCCTGCCACAAGTAGTAATACTTCTAATTTAGATTATGGTTTATACTCCTAGAAAACCTGCCAAATTTCTAGGTTTAAGAATTAGGTAAAATATCAGAAGGTGAAAGTAGCAAGCAATTTGAAGTGTGACTTCTTTAAGCCTAACCACACTTGCTGAAAGATTAAATCTATTACATTTAAACAAATTAGGCTAATTAAGTATTAATAATATATAATTGCCTTTCTCAGGATAAAATATTAATATAATTGTCAAAGAAGGTGACATTTCCAATTTTATCTGTGTAATATAATGCTATGAGCCTATTGACAATTTCTCTTCATAAATCATGTACATTCCTTGGAAAAAAGATAACATCCAATTTTACAATTTCTAGTGCAAATTAAATAGTAGGTTCTCCTGCAGCCAAATGTGAAGACACCACATACAAACCACCAACCACTGCCAATGCCAAACCACACGTGTGTATGGTGGGGAGAGAGTGCTAAAGAATTGTTGCAGTTCACTATGTGCTGTTTTAGGGTCTATAATCTGAACTGTCTTTCTAGAGCGCCACAGCCCAGTTTCAGAGGAGCCTTAATTCATTTTGGCCTATGAAATCAGCCTAAAGACCTCCAGACACTGCATTGTTAAAGGGAATAGTGCTAAATCAAGCAGCAACTTCCAGGAAGGACTGCCTCTCTCCTTGCTGAAATATGCCAAATTCCAATTATTTCTAATCTGACCAGCTGGAAGTCAAATAAAGACAAAATAAAGCAAACAAACAAAATCTAAGAACCAAAACCAAAAAACCCCAAATTCATGAGGTTTTTCCACCAAAGATTTCAGCTGTCATTTTTCAAATACGCAGTATATGAGTATTTTCTAGAGCAAGAAGTGAATTAGAAAGTCTTTTCTTTTTGGGGCTGATGGGCTTGGGTCTAACTTTCTGCTTTGCAGTTCTCTGTGTGAAAGTTGTAGCATAGGAAATGGCAGCAAATAAATACCAAAAGAACATTTTGCTGAATGAGCTTTTTACAGACAGTGTGGTATGAACTTTCTTTGCAGTACGAAAGGATGAAGCAGCTGATAATGAAGCGTCCATGTGGACAACTAGAAATTATTAGATGTTTTCCCTAGGATGGGCCAGATCTTGTGTGAAGTCCAGAAAAACAGGGAAATTTAATGCCTTGACAAGGGCAAACTCAAGGAATGTAAGTGGCTAGAGTACAAGTTAAACTGTCAAAGGTACAGGGTTGGTATTGTTTGCTGAGTGCTTCTGGACCTTCCCATCATTGCTTGTGCAAACAGGCAAAGCACTGATCCGAGTTCAAGCTTTGCTGTTTTTGGCTGTGTGTTCCAGCTCCTGGTTGCTCTCTCTGTGAGCGTCTCTTCCATGGGATGTTTGGTCATAGGGTGGGTAAACCCTTTGAGGTTGCCCATTGCTGCCTTCTCCTTCCTCCATTGTGGTACCAGATCGGGTTATGATGTCTCCAAAGTGCAGAACCTTCCAGTGGCAAACACAGACCTATACTTTATGTTGCCTACAAAGGATATATGCAAAGGTGGAGGGAAATCTGCTGAGTTGGGAAATCTGAGTCCATCTCCTGTGACAAGAGTAACTGCCTGTTACTTACGTGACAGAGGTTTCTGTTTCTTCTGCCCTTAAGTGCCTGTGTGTCTTGAACCACCAGAAATATCCCTGCCCTGAGGAATTCACAAGATGCAGAAGGAAAGTAGGTATCAAACTCCGTTGCTTATCCACAGGTAGAGAATTGAGTTAAAATGAGTAAGTCGTTCAAAACAGCACAGAGAAGTCACTATCAAAACTGGAAACTGGCCCTGCAATTTGAGGCTATGGGTTGAGAACATCCAGCATACATGGATGTATTTATTCAGTCATATAGATATTTATCACTTACTTATGAACACTTCATCTAACAATTGCAGAAATTCACTGCTGCTCCTGCTCAGCTGTAGTATTTGACATCAGGATTTTAGTCACTTTACAGCTTGGGTAAATTGTATATCTCTGTATGAGTTCCAGGGAGTAAGGATGGGTATAGAACATACGTGCAACCTAGAAACTAGAAGATGAATTTCACTGGAAGAGACTATGAAGTCAAAATGCATTATCAGTAGTGGGAACAAAACTGAAAATGGTTTTCAGATGATCTATAATCTTCCAAAAGTCATTACATGGTATGGTGTCCTTCAGTAGCAATGACTTAATTTGATGGCCAGGATATCCTAAATTACTAGATAAAACACCAGATGATGATGTGATAGAATACCCAGATTTCATTACATGTGTCAGGAGTGGTCTCTTCTGAATGGCAAACCTGACTCTCATCTCAAAGCCTCACAGTATACTACATAGTTTAATTTAATGACCCATGTATCTTTAGGGGGGAACTGTTTTATATGTTTTTGAGATAGCATAAATTCAGGTTCTCATTTCTTTATGAAGTCAGTTGATTCAGAGGGAGAAAATGCTGCCAAAACTAAAGGCCTTAAAAGTCATCCAAACAGATCCTTGCTCTCTTTCTGGAAGCAGCTCATATAATAACATCTTACCGCTCATTTTTTTAAGACTTCTAGTTCTCAAGGTTTTTTGTTTATTTGTTTTCTCCAATGGTACTAGAAATTCCCTGAGGTGCTGTTTTCTATTAATTGAAAGAGAAGCTAAAGACAGCTCCTTTCAGTGCCAATTACCTTGGATATATCAAGCAATTTATTTGTTTTTCAGGCAGACAGCCTTCTTCCACTGGATACATATCAGGGGAAACCAAACCTTTTTCTCACATACTGCAGATTGCAGGTCAGGTCTGTAGTGGCAACAAGTAAGAATAGTGGAAAAAGAAGTTCCAACATACACACACACACCAAAAAAAAGCTGATGCATGCATGCAAAGATAAATGCCACTGCTTAACATGAGAAGTGACTTGAGGGTAAATTTTTACTGACTTTTACAGGGCAGCTAACATGCCACACTTTCCCTGGATCCAAATCTAAGTCACTAGAAAGGAACTCATGGTTTACTAATTTTTGGGTGTGATTTTAGCTTAATTGTATCCCTCAAATTTGGTTTAATCACTAGGATTGGGTCAGCCATGGTTCATCTATGTGGGTATGAGAACATAATGTGCGTTCTTATTTTTCTTGAATAGATTTTTCCTGCTGATTTGTGAGAAACTGGTCCTTTAACCTCTTATCTCTCAGGCATGAAATCTCTCTTTATCTCCTATTTTTATTCACGAAGCTGGCTACTAACTTACTGAAATCAACCCTTTCTTGCCAATTTCCAAATGCATCCTAGCCTTCAGACTCCTTTTCTCCTATCCAAGCCTACTTTTATTGCAAGAAAATTCGAGTGGGCTTAACTGAACATATGTCTGTTAGATCTAGCTGAGACGCAAGCCCTAGTAAACCAAGTTACTTAACCACCCAGCGAGTTTCTTGTGGTGTTGCCTGTGGCTGTGAGAAAGACTGAAAAGATCTGACTGCCCACAGTGCAAAACACTTCTTTCTAAAAGAGGAAACTGAAAAACTTCCTAGCTTCCACATCTGCCTCTAAGTTACCCTTCTGAGTACTATGATGAGCAAGGAAAAAAGCCAAGGGTTAATGGACTACTCTCTGTGCAACTTCTGTGGGAGCTTACACCACCAGTTGCAGAAATCTGTCAGCAACTGCTTAGTTACTAGAGAAACAGCTGAAGAGGGTACCTGCTTTTTGACCTAGAGATTCCTTACATCCCCTCTGATACATCTCAAGGAGACACTATTGGTACAGAAAAAGACCAGGAAGCAGATCCTTAATACCATCTTCTAAGTGCAGTGAGAAACAGAGTCCTGAGTTGAACCTAAAGATCCCACAGAGAAACTTGAAGAGTAAGGACTCATTCCAGACTTAATTCCCTTTTCATTTCAGTCCATCTCTCAGTAATTTGAGCACACATGCAACTCTAAGCAGGATAGAATGACACTGAGACCAGTTTAAGTGCTGGACATGTGACAGAATCAGGCTAGGCAATGAGATACAGGATCCAAATAGGCTCAGGTCTAATAAGAAGCCAGTCTGTCAGGAATCTCGTAACTAGTGTGACTTAGAGGTGCCTTTTCAGTGCAGTGCATGGCTGCAAGCTGTAGTGTGAGATGTTGTAACTGGAGCTGTCTGAAGATGGGAACTAGTGTCCGCAGTACTTGTCACTGGAGCAAGCACTGATTCCCAAACCTCTCTTGACCTGCATGGTTCTGTGTCTGGCTTTGGTAATACCCTGAGTCACATGTGCCTTGCACAGACTTATCCTGGAAGGATGGTGCAGAAATCTAGCTGGCTGGATCTGAGTTCATCAGGGCAAGGAGTTTCCAACATTATAGTGCAAGAAACCATTTGCTGCCAAATGCTGGCAGTGCAGGACAGGGATGGAAATCCAGGTCTACACACAGCCATGCAAATATAGGGCTGCTGGTTTTGTTCACACTCTGAAAGAGGGGATATATGAGCTAAAATAATGAGTAATTCCAACTAATGTGCTGAGAGTCCCTTCTGAAAATGGGGTGAGAAATATGCATTCTCAGTCTTGGGCATAGAGATAGAGATGTACCAGACATAGCAAGCTAACATCTACAAGCATGGGCAAAAATTTTCCTTTTCTGCATCCCAAAATGGGGCAGAAATTCTCTGCAGCAAGTATAGGCACTTCCAAACACTTCAAATCAAAACAAAATGCTTTATAAAATTAAGTGAAAAGGCTTTGACACACAGATAGTATACAGGACCCACTGACTGTACTTTCATGTGATGTTTAACCAGCTATTTTAAATCCCATATGTAGGACACATGGCTTATTCATCCATTTAAAAATAGTTAAACTGTGTTTGGGAAGCAGGATGCTGAGACTAGCTTGAACAGTACATGCTTGATGCTAGGTTGTATGTTACCTCTCATTTTTAGTGGCTTGAAAGATTTTTGCAGTTAAAGAGATTTTTCTTCGTTATGTTTCTGTGGAATAACAATGACATCCAGTGGCTGGCTACTTTAATAATACATATGTATCTTCTGCAGGTATAATAGGCTATGATAAAATTTCTGTGGGGCCTTTTTGTTGTGGTAGCGGAGAGTTCTTTCTTGCTGAATTTGTCAGCGAGGGTTTTGGGGTGGGGGACCTGAGGGATGTAGGCTGGGCATGAAAAGTCACAGTGCTTTAATAAGGCCCTAAAACAAGAAAGTGAATTCTACTTTACTGGTACCTTGATGCCAGTTTATCTTCAGGGAATAACAAGATATTTTAGTTTGTTCATTCCCAAACTCTTCTAAAGAGACTTAAACCCAGATTTCTTCTGTAATAATTGAAACACAGAGTGGGCTAGACAGCTGCTCTATCCTATACCCCGTTCTCTTATTTAAAAGTGTAAATCTAAAATATAAGTGTTTTGATATCATCCTGTTTCACCTGTTTTCAATTTTTTAAATACTTTTTTGCTGACCCATCGATGTTCTTTAGGCTGCCCTGAGGCATCCTTAACTTACATACCAACAAAGTATATTTCTTTTAGGTTTTTTCCTACTTAATAAGTTACCATAGCAACTACCACTCACATGGTATTTATTGCCATGGGATTTAGTTGCATTTCCTTTTAATAACAAGAGCCTTAAAACAGTTGCACTTTGTGCAATTTTACTTTATTTTGTAGCAGAAAATTATATACCTTTATATCTTTCTTGAGGTGACTGCTTCATTTGTGTATTAAAATGTAGTTTGTCTTCCTTTTAAATAAAGTCTTCCAAGAACCTCAACAGGGCAAAGATACAGGGCAGAAAATAATTTCTCACAGAAAAAGGCTTAGGTGCGTAATGGACGGAAGAAAATTGCGTGTCTGAGTGGGAACATATTTGAATAGCAAACATGGGGACTTGGTAGTTGATGTAAGGTACGTTCACTCCACTCCCACCTGCTTCCTTTGACTTCCCTGGGGTAAAGCCATGACTCCAGTAAAGCAGAAGCTAAAATGCCCCCTTTTTGTGATAGGCTGGGTAGACTAGTTTTATGAACAGTTCCAGAATTTCAATATGGATGTAGGCTGAAAGAGGGGAAATTAATTTGTAAGTGATCTCCAATATGTTATTTTGCCTACTAATTAGACAGTGCAAAAAGAACAGCAGTCTATGGAGCCTAACAAAGCATTTTCATACAAGTACTAAGCTGGGATCTTCTTTGGAGCAAAAATGCTTTTGTCTATTATTAGTCCATTTCTTGTCTCATGGAGTTAGTATTGCTTGAGCACAGATCTTAAAAGAAAAGAAAATCAACCTGGTATAGACTTATGGCCAGAACCTTCAGCTCTTACTCATTTAACAAACATCAGTCTTATTGCAGTCAGGAGATCTAATGATGGAGCTTCTTGCTTGAACAGGTCTAGCTGCTCAGGGAGCTGCATTTATATAGAGACTGCTGCTTCTTTTGCTACACAAATGCAATTCATTGCATGCAATATGACATGCAGTAACCAGTAGCAGTGTGCTGAAAATATTCTTAGAAATCAAAGAAATTTTGTTTTGAGTAAACAGGAGACATTAGCTTATCTAATTCTCTTCTTGAGATGAACTAGGATTGCTCACAGATAATTTTATAACATTCTTGTATAGCTCCCCTAACAAGGATGTTAAAAGCAGTTTGCTCATGTCTGCGTAAGTATAATGTTGCACACTAACTAATATATCTGCAAATTAATCTCATTAAGCCATCATCCTCAACACTACTTTGTTTACCTGAAGATGGCTGTTACAAGTCCTTCTATTACACCTTGAGTAATCAAAGCTAATCCTTTCAGCCATTCCTCTAAACAACCTGTTGTTACTGTTTTCTTGTGGATTATCTCTACCCTCCTTACATTTTCTTTCAAGTGTAGTGTCCAAAACTGGGCACAGGATTCCAGCTGTGACCTCCCAGTGCTGAATGGATTTGAAAAATCACCCACTCTGTCTTGTTTCTCGCAGTCTGACTAATCCTTCTCCAAATTACATTTTCTTTCTGGGTCTCTATTCATTTTGTGGTCTGCTGCAGTCATTCCATTTATTTATCTTCAGTGCAGAATTTTGCATCAATCTTTACTGAATTATCTTATGAATTTCAAATAATTTCTTCAATTTATCAACATGATCTTTCATTCTAATTACATCCTCCAAGTACCAACAGCTTGTCCTGTTGGTGTTTCTTTCAGTGAGTATTTGCTGAGTGTTATTTGCAAGGATTGCTTGCAGTGGTAGAGACAGGGTAGATGCAGTGATGATAACATTTTAATTGAAGCTTTTCCAACCATTTGAGGACCCCTGTGACAGTAATTTCAGTGAGACAGCATTTCCCTGGTGTGTCAAGGTGTATCACAGCAGATTCTTCTGTCAGAGCACACTGACTTGATTAAATCAGACTTGTGTCAGCTTACTTTGAAACCTTTGATGGGAAGTAGGCAGCAGCCACTCAGAATCCACTCAGTCATTGCTGGGAGTTCCAATTCTCATAGTGTCTATTTTTCTTTTTAGCTGTCAACCAAGGAAACTTAGAAACCTAGAGTGATGGGTTGGATTTTTGAAAAAAAAATTAAAAGTAAAAAAGTCTTCAAATTAACAGAAATCATTTTTTTAAGAGGGGAAATGTAGGAATGTTTTAATTCCAAGCCTGACTAAAATGTAGAATTTCCCTGAGGTGGGAATTTTAGGTCTTTACCACTTTATTAATCAGTATTAAAAGAGAACAAAGCCTACTTAAATTTTGGTTTTGTGAAATCTGGTAGTCCAGTGAAGGAACAAGTGCCCTCATCAAAAGGAAATATCCAGACTGTTTCCCATTATGTCTCAGTCTTTCACATCAATTTCTGGCTTGTAGCTATCTGAACCATTCTCTTTTCTTTTTGAACAATGATTATGTTTATTATCTTCCTTCTCTGTTGCCTCACGTACCCCTGTTATATTTAGCACTGACCTCTGAAGGGGGAAGGTAGGAATAGTAGTTTAAGAGATGCCACAGTATGACAGTGGTGTACCTCGTATATGAGATGTGTTTGGAGAGGAGTTACTGTAAACATGCAGTTTTGCAGAAGTCTAAAGGATGTCTTTGCTATTTTATGTATCAGACAACGGAGGGTGAATCTGGGGCTTAGAGCGATCATTTGAGTAGAAATTTGGGAAGCTCCAAAATGAAAAGGAGTGTAGAAAATTAGTGAAAATATGACTAGGGCTTCATTTGAGTAGGAAGAACTGAAAAAAAATTGTTCATATTTGTAGTAGTGAGACCACAATTAAGTACCCTTACTGCAACCTGCTTTGAGATAGATGGACACAAAATACCAGGAGATGTGGAGGTTCTTACTTTTAAAGTAATAAGCTGTGTCCCAGTTCCACTCTTGCTTTGGAGATGAAGTGTTGGATGAAATTTTCAGACCAAGAGAAATTTTTGCCTAGATTTTTCTTTTTGCCAGTGCTTAACCCTATTTCAGCTTTTTTTACCACCGTTTATTTTAAAAAAAATCTGAAAACTGTTATATCTTATATTTCTATGATGAAATATCTTTACATAGAACTTAAAAACCTTTGTCAATGGTTTTCTTTTTACATTAAGATTAATTTTGGCAGTAAACCAAGCACTTGAATGGAAAATTTCTTCAGTCATTTGGAGCTATTTGGAAGCAGCCCACCTAAATTTGAAAAATTGAAAGACATTAACTGAAGATGAAGATATAACCAGAAACAAAAGTATTTCTCAGGGATAAACATGATTATGTTATTTAAGCAGAATAAAAGTATCTGTATTTTTATCCTAAAATTAAAAAGGATCTGCACTGATTTTCCATATTCAATTACACAAGTGAAAATACAGAATAAATGTATTGACCCTTCAATAAAATATTCTTGAGGCCATCACCAAGTGCAAGAGTCCTGTTAGCTTAAGGAAACCCTCAAGGCCATTCAGCTGGTGTTTGGAGGAGCATTATTGCACAAGTGCATGAGCCAGGGTCTCCCAGTTACTTATCCTGATCTGTGAGGTTTGAGGGTCACACTACCTTTCAGATTTCCAACCAGACTGTTTCTGGGAAGGGGAACTATATACACATTCTCTCATTTGGCTTCTGACGCTTTGTTTGCTGCAGTGGGATGTAACTGTATTGTGCAGTGCACGTGGAGAAAGGAGCAACGTGTTGTCTGTGTGTGAGATTCTGTCAGATAATTTGCTAGGTTTTGTTTCATGTTTATGACTTTCTTATTTACTGGAATAAACAATGTTTGGTACAGACGTTTCAGTGGTGATTCCAATGTTCATCTATTATTACAAATTTGGTTCCATGCTCTTGCTCTCACTGTTTTCCTACTTTCCATGATTTTTTTAATCCCATAACATGGTTACCATAGCAATTGTTCCTGCTCCCTTCAGCTTTCCCAGATGCATTTGAGAGCATTTATTTTACAGAATGCATTCCAGTTCTCTTTAACTCTCTGGAGAGACAGTAACTAAGTTAAAATCTTGATGATTAATTTACTTTCTTATATTTCATACAAATTATCACAATGATCTCTGAGGTGTGTGTATATTATATATATATATTATATACACACACACACACACGATAGCATGGAAAAGGCGACTTAAATGTAGAGACTTGTAGCCTCCTATAGATGTCACCATACTCCATGCATTTAACTGAGAACAACTACGGCTTGCTGTAAAATGTGAAAGTAGTTTTTCATAACAAAGTCATGACAACTAGTATGTCTTCCAGAGCAAACTGCCTTGCTGAAAACAAGATTTCAGCCTTGAGAAAACTGATCCTCATCATGAATGAGAAAACCAGAAGTAGTTATCTAGTAGTAGGTGCATTGATAGTATCAAAAGAGCCTAAAAATTATTAATAGAAATGATAATTTTTAGGCTCATTTGGGTAGTCTGTGGCCTTGCTTTTATAGACCAAAACTCCTGAGAATTTCAGTTGGTTTTGTTGCTTAACTTGAGGAACACAGAATTGAATCCTAGATTAATAATTTGCATTGTTCCTTTGACCTCCAATCTAAAATCCTGAAAAAATAAACTGTTCATTAGAAGAGGAAGGTGTAGCCTTGGTAAATAGCATCTCTGATCTTGGAAAAAATGCAGTTTAGAAGAATTAATTGTTTTTAATAAGTTCCACAAAAATATGTCATCAAAAACAGGAAGATATCAAGCTGACACTTTCAGAATTCTTCATTGAATCCTTTCCTTCTTTCCTTCTTTCCTTCTTTCCTTCTTTCCTTCTTTCCTTCTTTCCTTCTTTCCTTCTTCTTTCTTTCTTGTTTTTGTTCTTGTTGTTGTGTTTTGTTTTGGGGTTTTTTTGTTTGTTTGTTTTTGGTTTTGTTTTCTTTGTTTGTTTTGGTTTTGGAGGTTTTTTGTTTGTTTGCTCTTTAAATGCACAGGAAGGATTAAACAGCAAGAATTAAAGCCTAAGCTTTTCAAACCAGGTCCACATTGACCTTGTTAGTCAATCTGAGCTGTGTTTTTGAAAGTTTTATTTTACTATAGAAATAACAATTCTCCATCTTTGTTCAACATGAAGAATTTTGGTTTTTGGTTGCTTAGTCTGACTGCCATCAGTAAATGTTATTGGTTCCACACTTCTGCTGCATCAAAAGCATGCTTCTGAATCATCTGCTTTAGCTGCAACAGTCCTTTATCTCCTTTTGATTTCTTTTAAACTGAAATTGTTTTCTCCATACAAACACTGTGAGATCTAAATCATCTGGAATATGATAATGAACAATGTAAGTCTAAGAAGTTACAGTATAGAAAACTTCCAAGAGATGGTCTTGTCTCCTCTTCAGGCTCTTTGTAGAAACCATCACAGCCGAGAGAAACTTTTCCGTTTGGTTAGGGAGCACCTTAATCCCTTTTCAGAATGAAATAGGTTACACTGCACCTAACTTTTCTGGAAGCCAAGATAGTCATAACAGCCTTCCTTTTTTTTTTTCCACTGTCCACACACCAGCTTTTATTTGCAAAACTTACACCGTAGCTGAGCCATGAATACAGTTTAGGTAATTCCTAAGGAGAAAGAGCACTGAGGCTTAAGGCCAAGGCTTTTCTGTGACTTGCTTTGGACATGAAAATCTAGAACTATGTGTATTAACCAAGATCTTGTAGTGCAAACGTGCTTTATTAGTTTGACCATTTAAATTTGAACCTTAATATTTTGAATGCTTAAAGAAAGAAAAAGGAGGGCAACGGTATCACAGTGGAAGAGAGCCTTGTTATTTGTTATATAAATATTTTTATTAATATTTCCATCACATTTTTGCAAGGTGATCACAATTAGGGATTCAAAGCTTTTGCCCTTGCTTCCATAGCAGCTGAAAATGGCCATGATCTGCTGTGATATTGTGGACATAGCTGTTGAACTGATTTTTCATCTCCTTTGCAAAAAAAAGGCCATTTTCCTCATGAGCTGGTAATGTGCTGCAGTTGCATATGGCCATAACCTTTCCCTGAACCCCAGCCCTGTGCAGCAGGTTGCAGAGGCCCAGAGTGGCCAGGTGACACACAGTGCCATCTGCACTGCTATACTGGTCATCTGGCCGGAGCTCTGACCTTTCTGAACATGATACAGCGAAATCTAACTCCTGAAAGCAGCTCGGAGGCAAAATCTGTTCTTCACCGTCAGTTGCACTACTCAGTCACTTAATTGTCCACTGCAGCTGATAAAGTTACCATTAGACTCAGGTCATGAACTACAGTTTATCATTCACATGCAATAATACACCCTGGCTAAATCATAGCAACACAGGCTTATTCAATAAAAGAGATTTAAAGTACCTGGAACTTAGTCCTGTGCCACAAAGCAACAGCTGAAAACAGATTGTTTTGTTCAGGGAGAAGCTGCTGTGATCGATGCGTTCTATGGTTTGCACTGTGTGCCAGATAAAGACTGATACCACTAAACAAAACTGTAAAAAATGTTTTAGATGGACAATAAGGCCTGATTTTACTTGCAGTCTCGCTGCTGTCACTCAGGGTAGCTCTGTGGTGATGCTGAGCTGCGTGGGCAGAGGGGTGGTGGTGAGAGCTGAGAATGGGACTTTGGAGAAGGGACATGCTCCTGCCAAAATACATTTTCCTGTTTAGTTGTGAATGGGAAATGAAGTTATTCCCGGATCAACTTCTGACCTCTGGTTTTAGAGCTGGTATTACAGAAGTGCAAGCTTCTATCACTCTGTAAGTTATACAAATCCCTTGTCATTTTGAAAAGCCTTTCATCTGAAGATCATAGTTAGCTTCATAAACATTAATTAAGACTTGAATGAGTTTGAGGCTAATTTCCTCATCATATAGACAGTCAATTTGAATTTTAGAGAAGTACAAAACACCTGAATTCCTCCTATGTCTATTCTTTGTCCCTCTGCTCTCCTCCCTTCTTTCTTCCAACCTCAACCTGCCTGGTCTTCCCAGCGCAGGAGCCACATCATCCTTCAGAGCTGCAGGGCTGGGAATGCCAAAGAGGCTGCTGTGCAGTTAACAGGCAGGCTGGGACCTTACAAAGGGCCCAGTGGTACCTATTTATCCACAGTGGGGAGAGTCCTGTCCCTGTTAAAGTTAATCAGAGCTTTCCAATTATTTCTGTGACAACAAGGTCTCATCTACTGCTTCTGGGAGATGGAGGTGAACAAGGTGTCTCTAACATAGCTTTAAAAGATAAAGGATATATTTTATTACTACAGTGAGTGTCACACAGTCTATGGAGAGCCACAACAGTGTTAATTTTTCCCAAAATTCAGTCTTGTATTTTGTAGCACTGGAGTTCCTCCTTTGCAGACATTTAGAGAAAAGGGATTATATTCACAGGTATTGTCACTTCCATTATAAATTCTTCCCTGTGTAAGAAGCTTGCCATGAAATATAGAATTTCAGCTAAAATAAAGAGAAATATAAAATATATGTAAAGAGGGATTATTTAGATCAATTGAAAATTCTTGAGAATTACCTCATGAAATAGGTTAAATGAATAATTTCCTGACAAAGTGATAGAACAAAATTGCAATAGCAGGAAAACACTATTTCTAGGGAATAAAAAAACTCTCATTAAATAAGAGTAACTAAACTTCAAAAACTTGAACTCTGAAGGTGGCTCATTCCTCATTTTCTGCTCTCCAAGGGAGAAGGTTCCCATCTCTGGCATCTGCTGTGTTGAGCAATAGAAACCTTTATAAATAAATATCTTAAATGTAAGTTCTTTTGAAGATGTTTGTGAAGTCTTCCTCTGTATGACACTTTTGGCAAATTCTTCCCTCTGTGTGTGTATATACATACACACATCGTTGCTCAGAGAATGAAAAGCAAGCTAAGCCTTCAAAAGAATCAATTATACATGACTGAAAATTCTCATAATTTGTGATCCTCATTAATTGATCCATTATTAAAAATAAAAAAAGATTTCTTCTATTTTAATTTGGAACTTTTATCACTTATCTTGTATCTCTTCTGAAAAATATATTTCTAAGAGTTATTTTTGTACTGCTGTCAGAATCTAAGAAAAGACAAAGTGAGTTTTGGCATCCTGTGAGCTACCTGACCAGGAGTTTTATGTTGTGATCCCCTTCTGTAAAGGCTCTGCTGTGTAAACACAATAGATCACAGAAACCCACAAGCCTACATTTAACGTCATGAATTGTTGCTTTGCAACATCGGACACTGGTTGGAAATATATTGTAAAAATCAGTGAAATGCAAGATTTTTTTTAAGGCATCTTCAGAGATCATTTGTACGTCCTTCAGATGAAACTTTTTCTAAGCATTTTTCATATGAATATATGGCAACATCAGATTTTTATTTGTAAATTAATTCTAGATTTTTTTCTGAACATTTGTTATCTCCTTATTGTTCTTTTAATCTAATCTATTAATCATATTACTCTACATGATCACAGGGAATTTAAGATTCTTTCATAGGTCATTGTGAAGGGGATAATTTGATCTCCCACAGCAGACTGCTTTCTTTAAGGAAAAACAAAACAAAACAAAAACCACACAGGCCAATCTTAAAAAAAACAATTTCAAACATGGTTAACTTGTTAACTGTCTTAAAAGTGAACATGTCTTCCAAATTACTGATAATTTTGTCATTTTCTAAATCACTGATCATTTCTTTTATATATGGAATTGACCAAGATGGAACAAGTTTCTTTGTGAAGTGTCAAGAGACCATGGTAATAAGTTTTTCCCTGGTGATGCAGAATTATCACCAAATATTTTGCATTTTACTTTGTCCTATATGGAATTCAACTAAATTCAGCAAGAAATATACCTGGGAATAAAGTATAGCTACTTTCACATTTTTAAGACTGCACATGAGAAGATGGAAGTGATTGAAATGTGGCCAAAGAGCAAAGTAGATTCAGCAGAGAGACTTGGCCAAATATAAAGCAGACAGAAATTTAAATCTGTGTTTTTCCTCACATCAAAGTAGTAACAAAGTCTAAAATGTTTTGGTTTTCTACAAAATCAGGTAAATGGATTAATATCTCTACATCTTTTTATCAGTGCTTGAGGAACAGCATGTGATTGTTTGTGTTTCATCTGTGTGCTCTGAAAAGTATAGCCTCATGTCTACGGATTCATCAGTACAGCACAAATAATGCAGAAACTTCATCCTCTCTGTGTGAGATGTAGTTAGAAAACAAGAGAATGTGCTAGAACGAATAGCCAAGTCTATGTCCCCAGATTCGTGCAAGAGTGATTTATTTGTAGTCTTTCTGCACATAATTCTTTAAAATACTTAACTACTCAAACTTTTGACCATAAGCATTTTATTCACTGTATAGAAGGCTGTATCAACCCAGAAGATTATTTTTTGTTCAACAGCCTCTCTGGTAGTTGCTCAAATTTGTTTCTGTGTCAGGCATCTCTGAGTAAAATCATTACCCTTCATTGTGCAAATTAAGCCGTGACTCACACAGACAGAACCTCCAACATGATGGGGCTGTACCCAGGCTGGGTAATTCATGGAGAGGGTTAAAAAACCAGAATCAAATGCTGGCTGTGAGTTAAAGAGAATAGGGGATAAGAGCTTAGGCTTAACCTATAGGGGGACCTAAGGAATAAAGCAAACCAGAGTCCAGTGTGGGGAAGAAAGGAAAAAAAGCAAAAAGGCTAAAAGAGATCAGGCCTAATGAGCCTTTCGAGGAAAATGGGAGACTGGAGCCTCAGAACGAAACAGTGGCCCAGCAAAGCAAGGATAAAATGGATCAGCCACAATGTCACCAAATTGATCCAGAGTTCAAAAACCATCAAATCAACGTATACAATAAAATAAATTAAAAAAGAAGTTCAAACAGTGTCAGGTTCCTTAAAGCTCACTTGCTGACATCAAACATAATAAGAAAAAGACCTGTTTGTAACATAATGTGACTCTTTTCTAAACACAGCCTTTGAAATGTATGTACTGGTCTGTCATTTTCTGTTGTATAGTTCTTGCATCATATATTTCTACATCTGGCAGAATTTTTATATGATATAAAAAGAGAAATAATCATGGAAGAATTAGAGAGATATATGTAGCCTACAGGGGTTTTATCCTGCTGTGTTAAGGTGCCATACTAACATCTAGACTGATGGCTTGAGAAATGAGCCAGAGAGGGGAACAGAGGGAAATTCTAGAGTGCAAATTAAACCAAACAAATTCTGTATGTAAAAACACAGTAAATAGCTATAACAAATGCACACTAAAGGAGCAGAAGGTATTAATTCCTATCAAGAGCATTTCTAATGTACCTATTACTCTAATGTGTAAGTGACAAACAAGACAAAGAAAAGACCCTGTGTGTCAAAGCGTATATATCTCTTCATGACGTAAAGAGGTGGTGCTACCCATATTTAGCAGGTTTTATTTAGCCACCTACGCACCTCTGACTTGGTAGACTTATTTTTGATAAGTGGTGCTTAAAAGTGTTGGTATGAAGCATAAGTAGCTAATGCAAATATGTTACCGACCCCTACCAGAGCCAGCAATTATGTAAATTTTCAAAGCCTTCATCTTTTATAATTAGATGTGGCTGGCTTAGAGTGAAGGACTTCCATTGCTGGCCAGCTCAGTCCTTATTCCAGTATTTCACCAGAAATTATATATTTGAAATCAGAGGAATGTTATATTCTTTACTACAATTTAAGATATAGCTTGGAATAGCTGAAAGACCTTTAGTAATTAATTTCTTGTTTGCTATGCTTGAAAGATGAATAAAAGCAAGGAAACACTTGGTGAATAACATCTTGTAACTGATTATAATTAAACATACTTCAGTTTCTTCTAAGTGTATGAAATGCTAATTACTTTTCACAAAATCCAGAATGCAAGTTTTCTTAGCTTAGTTAAAGGAGAAAGGCACAGGTTTATGTACAAGGCTAGAAATCTCTCTATATGTAAATCCTAGCCATCTTCCTCATTAGAAAGATGCTTTCCCTATAGGTCAGTTATTGTCAGATAGCTTCAGGGACTGATCCAAAGTACACTGAAGCAAACAGAGAGATTATGGTGATTTCAGTTTGGTTTGGATCAGGCCCTAAAGGGCTCCTCAGGCTATAGGGGCAAAAGCACAGTGTATATCATTGACAAATTTCACTGTCTTAAAGGTGATGGGTTTTTCTCAGAACTTTGTATCTAGGAGTAGCATTAGGGTACCCCTGTGTCCTTGTGCACTTCTTTTTGCATATTTGTGATTTGCTGTGAGAAGCAGAGGCTCTGGTGGATCTGATGTCTCCTGCTGGCATTAAGGTAGAAATAAGTATTGGTACAAGCCCCAGCATACAGAGAAGGTCTATGGCTGAATGACACCAGTTGCCAAACTATTTGCAACAACATAGTATTGGAGCACTCAGACCCCTCTGGATATACTCAGACTTGGGGCAGAGTGGCAGCACCTCACTGCAGTGCTGCATGCCTGGACTTAGAGCTGTCTCCCAGGGCTGCCCTTGGCCCTTCTGCTCACCTGCCCACCCACTGTGTTAGGATATATTTCATGAGACCAGAGCAATTCCCCTGAGTTGGTCACTCAAATGGCAGGAACATAAGGGGGGAAAAATCCTCTCCGATATTTCCACTGCTTTACCCTTTCATCTAGCCGTTATTGCCTCTGCAGAGTGTGAAATCCAGCCATTCAGGTTCAGTAGTGATTTATGTCCATTTTATAGTGGTTTAAATAACTCCTGCAGTGGCAAGACAGTGAAGAATCAGGCCACGGGGATGCACTAGGCACAAGGGTGTACTTACTGCCTTCTGCAGCAATGGGATTGTGAAGAACACCATAATGACTCTTTACGTTCAATCCCAGCTGTACTTAAGTGTGCACGCGTATGAAACAGCTTCAGAAGTGTATAGCAAAGAGCCTGGAAAGATAAAGAATAATTCAGAAAACTTCTCTAGGTTAATATGCTAAAACTTGCTAGATATACCCTCACAAAAAGAAAGTGCTTATTAGAAAACCTCGGTGAAATGCAGGGTGGATGTGGTATAAAGTTGTTCACCTCAGACACTGCAGTTGAGGTGAATGGGTACGTGCTTGTAGTCACAACAAAGCAGGCAGGTGTGGGCACATCTTTTCTTCCAGCATTAGGGGAGAAGCCAATATATTAAATCCTGGGATGCGTGCACAGGCAGTTAGGACCTGAATAACTTCTGTTATATTCCAAGGCAGTAGGTTTATTTTCACTGTATTATTTGACACTGATTTTCCTATACTAAAGGCACCTATGTCTGAACAGGTACCATCTCCAGTTTGCACCAACCTAACTACAGGTGAGGTAGTCCTGGGACTCGTTTATTCCATTGATGGATGTATTGCACTTGTCCTTTCAATAAAGGGAGGACTTTAGTTTCCTGCACCTTCAACGTAACACCATGAACGGCAAATGTGATTAAAAATAAAGCAATGTAACAAAATTAGAGGTGAGCCACAGCTATGTGCTCAAAAAGGGGAAAAATAGGATTAATAACTGATGCAGTGAGAGAGGTGAAGCATGCTTGCAGGGAGTAGAAGTAGCAAATGTTATAGATGGTACTATATACTGTGAATGAACATCAAAAGCCTTGGAGGCTGGGTTCAGAAGCTTATCAGAAGTTACCTCGGCCTATTTGATTGAGAATTCATGCTGGTAATTTCCAAAGATTGGATTTCCTTGTGAGATCTTTAGTAGTTTCTCGTCTGGGTCAGATTAAAGGACAAGAAGAACAGCTCTGCTGGCACTACAGTGTTTCTGCTTGCTAGCCTAGTTAAAGCTAGGAGGTATACAGATATTAAAAACACATAGACATAAAATACTCAAATAAAGCCAGATTTTTTCATGCTTTAGAACAGTGCTGCATACACTATAATCATTTCAAGTACACAAAGAAAATCTAGACACACTCTTTTATCATTTTACTGGTTCCTAAATGGGTCAGGCAGAGGCCCATTTTCATGGAAAGCTCCATGCCTTAAAAAACATGTGGCCAAAGTTAGGTATCTAAATTCATAAAACCTAAATAAGTTTCGGTATTTTTATATGTGTATGTTGGGAGGTTTTTTTAGCATCAAGGCACTCAGAATGCTCCCAGGAAACACTCAGCACACTCAGCAACTTTGCAAACAAGCAAATTAGATAACTGGCTTTTAAATACATCAAATTTCAAGTAATTGGCAGGTGTGTGGCATTGATCTTTTTTCTGCTGTGCATTTTTGTTACAGAAAGGATACATATTTCTCTGTTGTCACCTGTATTAAATAGGGGTGGGCTCTCAAACCTTGTCCTCTAAACAGCCTCAAAGGACAGTGATAAAAATTCAGCTGACCGCTGACTGACACACTGAAAGGAATTCTACAAATTCAGATTTGTCATTTGAGCCAATATCACTCTGATGATGTAACTGGAGTAATTTAGGGAAAAAGAATACTCACATTGCCTATCATTTAATTTAAAATCAGAAAAAGACAATCTTTAGGAGCCCTTGAGCTCAGTGATAGCTCTGGCAGGCCAGTGGCAGCAGAGATACACCCTGCAGCAATCAGTCAGTATTCACTCTTGAAGGCATGGAGATATTTTGGGGTTTTTCCCCCAGATAGAGAGACGGAGATGCGGCTGCAGCGGAGCCAGAGCTTTGCCACCGGCCTCTCACTGCTGGGGATAGATCCGGTCTCGACACAAGATGGCACCAGGGACCAGCCTCTCAGGAAAGCCTTCCAAACCTTTTGCCTCATGGCCTGCAGCAAGCACAGGTGTTACAAATCTGTTCTTTTCTTTGAGTTACCAAAAATAGTTAGTGAGATATATTTTCAGATGGACAAAATTTCTGTCTCAGCGATACTGCCAGCCCTGGTTGTGCTTGCAAGCACACTGTGCTGAGAAGGGCTCCTTGTTTCGCACCATGACACTGGCTCCTCTCCTAAAGAAAGGCTCTCAGAGGAAGTCCTGCATCTTACAGCCTCTTTGAACACCAATGTGAGAGCCTTTCTTTTTGCTCTAAACCACCAATCTTTAAGGTATTATTCCCTTTTTTTAACTCTTACAGACTTCCTAGCAAAACAGAGACATTCTTTAGCTTTTTGTGCCTCAAATTGAGGTTAGGATATCTGATTTCCAGTGCAGAGGCCGGGAGTGTATTTTGCTTAAATACGTGCTGTAATGATTGTAATACTGACAAATGTGAGAATACACAACAGTATATAATAAGACCTCACCATAAAAATAATTTCTCTTTCTGTTACTGCCTTTCAGAAATTAAATTAACTTAAAATGGAAATGTGGATGTTCTAGCACGAAGGGCACATATTATTTTAGAAGCTTTGTTCATAATCACTACTCTGTGGAAAAAAAGCATGCACTGGGAAAAAAATGGGCAAGGTTCAACTTCTTAGCTGTTAAAATTCACTTCAGAAAGGGTATTAAAAATCCATAGTTTCCCTAACTAATTTCTTCTATGTGAATAACTGTTGGAATCACTGACAAGTGAATGTAAACAAGAAGGATTACAGTTTAAAAATGGTCCCTTCATTAGTCCCTGGCCTGCAGTCCAGGTGCGTTTGGGATCCCCACGTAGCTGGCTGGCAGTGTAACCTTGCTGCGGGGCTGTGCGTTCCACAGCCATCACACAATTAAGTAGCAATGACTGGCAACACTATTGCTCAATTAGTCTCATACAGTATGTCAAGCTAGAAGATATTTCACAAATAGATCTTTCAGAGATACTTGCCTCGGCAAATTCAGTTTAAGGCAAAGCAGCATAAAGAGTACTTTTAACTGAAATACATTATACCATAGCATCCAATTTTGTTTTTCTGGTGGCTAAAAGCAATGGGTCAGAATCTGTGAGTTACACTGATAAAGACCATGGAAGTCAGTACATTTGGACAGATAAGAC
This sequence comes from Gymnorhina tibicen, assembly GCA_013399875.1. NCBI lineage: Eukaryota > Metazoa > Chordata > Aves > Passeriformes > Artamidae > Gymnorhina > Gymnorhina tibicen. Next base: position 170,481 of record VXAZ01001315.1, read on the forward strand.
TGAGAGAAGCACTGAGCCCTGTCTCACAGTCAGTGTTTATAATAATCTGCAGACGCGGACCATGCAAGAAGGACTATCACCCTACTAGCAGCTTGTCATGAATTGTCATTTGAAATGATAACATAATTGTGCGCATGTACCATCATAAGGTGGCCTGAAGCCAGAGCCTGAAGCAGCCAGATGAGCTGTTAAAGGGAGGTGATGTCTTCCAAGTCTGAGCAGGTGGAAACAAGATACACATCTCACTCTCCCTAGCCCATAAACATGCTACTGCTTTTCTACGTGCCCTTTAGGGGTCAACACTTGGGATGAAAAAAGACTTGGCTGTTCTGTCCTGAGTGTCAGACTGCTGGGAGATTACAGGTTGCCATGATCTGAGCAACCACATGGCAAAATCACAAGACATTCACGCAGCTCTGCTGGTAGACCAAAGATGTCCTGTGGCAGCAAAACAGAGCTGGGTTTGTGCGGTGACCCTATATTGGGACCAGGTTCCTCTCTGCCCTAGTGTGCTGGCTCACTGCAGCTCTTTATTTCAATATCTTTGACATCCTTTTCATTTATGCTCAAAATCTGGAGAGGTTGCAAGAGCAGATTGGGAACCTAGCACAACTTTATTTTTTTAGGTAAAATAAGTATGAGAGATGATTGTCCCAATTTTCTGAGAAGGTATAGGAAGTACATTTAGGACACTGTTTTTGGGGAAATGACAGGAAGCACTGCCCAACTCTGTCATTCACTGCCCTACTAAAATCTTACAACTTTTCCATAATACCATGGCAGACTCAAACCCGTGCCCTCCTGCCACCTGCTGACTATTGTCTTTCATCCCCTCTGACCTTACTTCTGTTACCATTGTATGTGCTTCATTCCCGAGGGCTGAAAGTGGATTCCTTTCTGTGAATGTCTCCTGTAATCTGTGTTGGAAACAACACAAGAGCTCTCTGTGCAGTGGTCTGTGGCTGTAGGACTACCTGGGCAAGTTCTAAGCTATGCCCGTCCTTGGCTGTGTGCTTGGCTTTACTTTTAGGTAAGCCTGTCAAGATGACTGTTGTGCACTGAAACTAGTCCTACATGTGGCACCTTGCTGGATTTTGGACTTTGTAGTTCTAGGGAAGAGCTGATCAGGACTAGTTGCTCCATTTTAAGAGAAACAAGATTTTGGAGAGTCATGGTGAGTACATAGAGACAGCTAGTTGGAAGGCTGCAGTTGAGAAAAGGCTGTGCCAGAATATCATGGAAAAAAGACAAAAGGAAGACTTTTCACAGAAAAAGAAAAACCAGAAGTTATAAATTAGCAGTTGAAAAGACACATCCAAGAAGAAAAAATCCAGTGTTTATTATAGCAAGTGAGAGGGAAAATTTAATCAGGATGAATTACTTGATGAGAGAATTTCAGATAAATACGGCATTTGGGAAAACTAATTAGATAATAAATTAAGAGACTGTATAATAGCAAATCAGGGCAAATATTCCTGTTGTCAGAATTACTGATGAATAATTTCCTAATAGAGATTTTAAATCTTTCTCAGCATATACATCTTCTAGCACATATTTTCTAAATATACAGTCAAAAGACATCTATTTCTGTAATGTCTGTAAATTATGCCTTCATACATTTGAAGACCCTTTGGTAATTTAACAGGACTGAGTTTAATCTGCAGTGGAGTCTGAACTCCAATTTGCTAACTTTAGTGAGACCAGCATTTCGGCTGTAATATGTTATTAACCTGCTTTCATGCATATAATGTAAAGAAACTTTCTATACTTGGGAAAAGAGAGGTGGCATAACTTCTTCATTGAACCCACCTAAATCTTTCTCATTCACTCCTCACCTGTTTTGCATATTCTGTGATCTGTATAGTAACAGGACAAATACAAAATCTGCACTTATATGAAGGAGAAGAATACCTAAGTAGAAACCATTTAAAGTAGGAGCCAGCTCTATTTAAAATGCATTAACATTGATCTTGTGTGTTCACCAAATGACAGAAAAGTGTGGTCCAGAGCATGTCATTTACCCATTTCCTTGCTTTTACCAGTCTGTCCTAATGCTCTTCTTGAAAACAAAGCCCTTGAATTTGGTTTCTGGTAAACAAACTTTTCTGGACTCATTGAATGGTGGTTCACATATCAGTCATTGTTTGCCTGTTAGGTTTGCCAGTCTTTATCAATGCTATCTCATGCCTTTGGGAGGACCTAAAAATGGCCTGTGCCATATTAGTAATACTATACACTTTAATGTTACACCTCAGATCCACAGTGAATTAGATACATACAGGAGTCAGTGAAATAATGGAAATACGCCAAGTTCATCTTTGTTTTTGTCCTGAGTGGCACTTAAATCTATTCACAAACACAAGGCAGACTGCATAACTCAGCCATGCTGAGGGATCCAGAGGTTGGCTGAGTCAGTAGCCAAATAAGGGATGGTGGATTTGTGTCATGTACATTTTTACACAATTGATTGAGCTCTGAGAACTTGATTAATCACTTTGACTTATAAACTGGAGCCAAGAGAAAGTCACATGAGTTAGAGATAAATGCCACTACGCCCCCAAGACAGCATGCAGCAGTTCTGTCTAGCTGTGAAACTGTCCCAAAGGAGGTCAGAGTCCCTTGAAAAGCCTTTAGGAATGTCTAAAAATATAATGCCTAAGAACACTCTTTTTGCACGAGGAAAATAGAGAACGACTTGGGTACAAGTACTCTTGTACCTAGTAGAAACCTGCAGCCCTTTTTCTGTAAGAGGTGTGTTTCTGTCATTACAGCTGTGAGGAGGTACATCTGGCTGTGGTAGAACTTATTCATAGCTCATCCATTTAAATTTTTTCTTTTCACCTTCAACTTTACTCCCCTTGTTTCCTGACCACAGCATTTGATCAGAGATTTATAGATAAATTAACACTTCTGACAGCCATTCCCCTGCCAGCCTTGCTGTCATTAAGTGGCGGCTACTTGTCAAGAGTTCAGGAGCAGAGACAACAGTGTGGCAGGACAGAGGGAAAAATAAAGTCAGTTCAGTGTTACCCTGCTAAAGTTAAGCATCTGAGGTTCTAATGTGGTAGGGAGTGGAAAACAGTGCATGGTGCTGGTCTTAGAGAAATCATTACATCAAGGGTTTGTCCAAAGAGGTTCTTATAGCATTTGAGCTTCCTCTTTGCCTGGCCTCTCACTGTGTGAAGAGGCCCTGGTGAGACCCAGAGGTGGAACAGACCCATACAAGACCGTGCAATGCCAGATCCTGTCAGAATATGGATGTTCCTTACAATATCGTCTCAGTACTTTGTCCAGATTCAGAAATCAATTATTTCAAAATTACCTCCTTCTCTTGGTGTTTACTCAGTTTGATTGCAGTTTGTTACTTTAACCGGCTAGCATGCATTAACCAACCTGTTTTGTGCATACCAGATATGACCTTGGCCCCTCTACGTTCAGACAGAAAGGCCTAAAATATTTTTAATCTTCACTTAACTCAGAGGGAAGCTTGAGCTCGGCTCCTACCATCTCCTTCTTTCACCGCACCATATGAATCCCTGAAAAGTTTGAGTTATTTCATGTAAGTTAGAAATGTGAATGTGTTACGAGTCAGCTTTGAATATGGCCTCGATTCCAAAAGGTGTTATCATCAAATCAAAATTATTCACACATGTCAAGTTAACATTTTATTTTTATTCCTTACTCAATTTTTGGCAAGCTTACAGGAGCTGTCAGTGTTTCAGTATTTTGAGAAGAATATTTTAATAAAACAGTGATGTGCTGAAAGGGGTTCACAAGAACTCACTAGAGGCCCTTGTTAAAATTCTGCCACCCTTCAAAAAATTATTCCCTTGCCTCTCAAGGAGTTCACCCCCTCTCTGGATACTGCTAAATCATTTCTGCCAGGGATGAGTTTCATCCCTTGGGGCTCATAAAGATACTTCTGAAGAGCAAATTGTTTGCCTTTGAAATAGACCAGATTGCATGAAATAGCAGACACTTTAAAAATAAATTCCTGGGGTAGCAACACTTCTCCGCTCCCCCCGCCCAAGCATCCGATCCTATCTCCACCACCCGTACCTCTCATTGTGTTATACTATCAAGTACTCAATCTATTTCTCAGGAACAAAGTATAAACAGTTCCAGCAAGTGCACTTAATATAACTTTTTTTGCTAAGTGGCATTGCCTCCCTGCTAGGCTGTGGTTAAAGGAAAGCATTTATATTTAAAGGTAAAAAACCAAAAAAGCCAGGTTCTCCCCATGAGCATATTGGGCTTGAGTTTATTTCAGTTTAAAAGAGGAAATTTTTGTAGGACTCTTTTCAAAAGTATTTTAGCATATGACTGTAATAAAAGAAAAGACTTATTAGGTGCTATGAAAAAAATGTAGTACTTAAAAATGTGAATTCTGGTAATCTTGCCAAAATGGGTAAATTCTTTTTTTCTATTGCTTAAGTTGATGTGATTGAATGTTTAAATTATGACTGTGTAGACCTAGATGAGTTTTCCCTAGAAGAACTGGTGGGCTGGGTATGCCAGGGCTTCTTTTTAAATGGTGAATCGAGAGAAAGTATCTGAGTAGAAATCTTCTTTCTGCTGAATGCACTTTTGCTAGTCACTGAAAAGTAGGGTCTTATCTGTATAGGATATGCATGATTCACATTTAATTACCATAAAAAAAATTTCCAATAAGATGCTCTTTGTTTTAAAACAGAAGTAAAACCTTGCCTATGTGTTTCAAGTATGAATTAATACGGTTGCATTTCATTAGCCAAAAGAAAACCTGGAAACTCTGAATGGCCCTTTTTTTTCTCATTGGCTTAGTAATTCTGAAACTCACAGATGATTACTGAAACGGGAATATTATTAATTTCTTTCACAGCAAAATTTAAATGACCCATCTGACACATGGCTTAGCTTTGTTTGGATTGTTTCTGCCAATTCAATGGCTGTGGCAACTGGAAGGAGAATATAGATCACCATTTAAAACAAATGGGCTTTAGGACCCTGTTATATCAGTATAAGAGCTAACAAGTACAGCAGCTATTTCCACTGCTGTATTCTTTGGTTTCACATCTAAAATATTCAACAAAATATCTTTTCTTTTTTTCTTAAGCTGTTATAAAACTAAGCTTGCTGTTGACCTGAAAGGGTAAAATTCTATTTAGTGGAACATCACTCCTGAGCAAGATTTAGATTCACCAACTATTGATACTCACTGCTTTAGTGATGTTTGTCCTGCTTTTAGGACCAGTGCTAGAAAATGGTACCAATGGGTGCTTGTGTGCTTTAGGTGATGTGTTGTCACTGTATGAAAAATGAACCAGCCAAGCAAGATGTTAGGGACTGCTACTTAAAGCCATCTCAAGAAGGTGTTGATTGCCTCTGCAACTCTGATGGTATTCTAGTTTTAACTGGTTTCTTAGCAAGGAGTAAGGCATGACTATCATTGTGTAGCATTATTTGGACAGAACACCAAGAAGGCTAGGCTGTACTCCTGCTAATCATCCACTGAAAGACTTTGGGGAGAATACTCAGACTCCTTATATCTTCATTTTTCTCTCTCTCTTAAATGCGGTAAGATATTTACCTCCTCTATGAAGTGTTCGCACATGAGTTTTGATGAAAAATATTATGGGAAAGTTGGGTACTAACAACATTTCAATGGCCTTGCAAGATGAAAAGTGGCTGAATATCTACGAAAATGAACGTGCTCCTGAGTAGTTGACAGTCATAGTCACATTAACTTTTGCTGACTGGCAAATGACTAAAGCCTGGAATTTCTGGCTTATTCTGAAGATTTGAATTGTGTAATTACTCCCTTAGAAGAGTTAGAGTTGAAGGGAAATGTATGATGTACAAACACATATCAGAAGATGCAGCTTCATATGCAGTTTAGAGTAAGAGGGAAAACTTCCAAAGGAAAGCAATTGAACGTGCTGATACTCGTAAACCCATAGGTCATGTAATTCTGTGGAGCAAAACATTGAAAGATAATCTCTGCTGGTTTTGTACAAACCTTTTTGGGTTTGTTGTTGTTGTTAAGATTATCTTCGGAGCTATAGCTGAAAGCCTGTATCTAGAACTTCTTGTATATAGAAGTCTGCAGTTGTATGCACAGCAGGATCCAGAGGGGTGCACATTGCCTTGTAGGGGAGACAGGGGACTAGTGTTCCTGCACCACATTAGAAAAAAATGTATTAGGCAGCCATACTTGTAAACTTACTTTTCAGTTGAACATTTTATCTTCCACTATGATGGCTTAGTCAATGTGTGATTGTTGCAAACAGTTTTTTCAAGTACTAGTTGTGATCTTCAATTAATCAGTGGTTGCACTGATTCGGCAATGGTGGCAGTAGATCTTGAAGTGTGAAGGTTCTTAATACAACATCCAAGCAGACACCCAAAATCCTAGAAAATTCCTGAAGTGCTGATTTCCTTGAATTTAAGTAGCTGGAAATATTTGTGATGTGTAATAGCCTGACACAGAGCTTTATCACTGAAAACAAGCGCATCATGTTACCCTGGTGAGCAAGCCATCCTTTCTGGGAGGAAGTGTAAGTAGGATTTGGGAAGCAGAGAACCTGCAGACGTTGCGGACTAACCTGGTATGGGAATCAGGCAAGTCCTGACTGAGGATGTCTGAACATCCATTTGAACAGAATACTTAGTTATTAATACTTTCTTATCTCAGAAGAAACTGTTGAGAAAAAGAAGGGCCTCTGCCAAGGATCTCTATGGACCATTCAGCTTGGTGGCAGTCAAAGAGATCCATTTTTTGTTGTTTTGACAGTACTTCTATTGAATTAGCTTTATCTTGACTTTGCATGTTTCCTGGGACATATTAAACGGAGTGGGAAAGCAGTAGATATGTCTTCTGAGTCAGCCAAGATTTTAAGGAAAATTGAAAGGTATTGTTAATTTGGATTGATTTGGAATATATAGTGCAAAATCCCTAAAATACAAAACAGAATATAAAAAAACTGAGTAATGAAACTTTCCCATTTAGAACTTCAGAGTCCAGCTGCCCAGGGTACAGCTTCTATTTTGGAAGAAAAATTTTTGATCAATCCTAGTTGATTTAAAGCGTGTATTTCTTCAAAATATAGCTGTGTGCACATTCAGTTCTGCATATATATATATTTTTTTTTCATTTGTGATCTGCATTAAAATCACTTGCAGAAATGTTGGGATTAATTAGAGTTATTAAAAAATACCTATATTGCTGAGTGTCGAGTGGAACAATTTCTGTTGGTATGTAGTACAAGTGCTATGGAAATATGTATTGCAATGTTAGATGAAGATTGTACACTGATGATACTGAGCATACATTTGCCAACTTTTCAGATGATGGAAAGACAGAGAATATTACTGGTGTTCTAATAATGAATTTAGAGATGAGTTTGTTCCTTTGATATTATATATCACATAACAGCCTATGCCCAGTCCCAGTCTGAAGACAGACACCAGAGTTGTTATGTGTATTTTATTAAAGTTTAGATGATGTGTTCATGAAACATCACTTCATACTAGCAAATCAAAGGAATGCATTTTGATAAAAAAAGAGACCTGTTTGACTAGATTTCTCTTTATGTTTGAATTGTTGCTGCATAAGGCCGTGCTCTTATAGTCCATTAGCACAGTGACTAGAATCTGTTCAGGGATTTATGGGTCATTTTGACTCTGTAGACGTGGTGGCTAAGGTGTGAAGTAGCCACAGGAAATTCAGTCTTATAGAACAATTTGTATTGCCAAAAACCCGAGATGGAACTACAGTAGCCTTCAGCAAAGGTTGGTGAAATAGTTCCTTCTTGAAGCAGAGAAAGAAACTATAAGGAAAGTGTCAAATCATAACTAATTATTGTTTGCAAATTCTGGACATCCAAGAGGGCATAGTGGAGTAACTTAGATATAAACAATTACTTTATAATTGAAAGGGTATATAGGAATCCCAGACTGATACAGCTTCAACTACAATGCAAGAAGAGCATGGAGGAAAGACTGAGATGACACAACACAGAGTCACAGCTAAAATACCTGTTTTACTCTGCTGCAAGGGGAAGGTCCTTAGGCAAAGATCTTGTTTTCTTACCTGTACTGTGTGATGCTTTAATCTCTTCTGCTTTCTTTTTATACCTTGAAATGCTTTCCTTTACACGTTTGAAGTAATTGATTTCTTGTAACTGTAGTCTCTTCTAAAACTATTGCTTTTGTGAAAGAGGCTGCTAATTCTCAAAAAAAAAAAAAGAGAAATAGAAAAGAAATCTGCAGTACTGTGGATTATGTTACTATCTATGGTCAAACGTTTCCTGTCATACTTTGTTCCAAGAAGAAGCAGTCTGTGTCCATGCTTTGGCTGTGCTAACTGGAAGAGGGGCCAGGCATGGGAGAGACTGTTGGTTACACTGCATAATTCCCAGCCCATTTATGGACTATGCTGATTTAACTTTCCAAGAAAATATCTGAGCAATGTTTGAGGAACTTGATGGGTCATAAATCTTTCCCAATGGGAAGTGTGGAGAAGACTGATCAGAATAGCCTCTCTTCTCTGTACACCATCCTCCAGCCCGACTGGCTAGACAGGCAAAAGAGAGTGTGCAGACATGAAGTTTCCTTTCCAGTCGTGCAGGTTGGTCGAGGAGAATTGTTTTAAACACTGATGATGCATGCTCCTGTAGGGCCATAATTATATATGGCTAAAGAAAGAAATTACAAATAGCAGGTAAAGAGATATTGCAAATGTAGCTGCAAGTGACTGGGAGGCTGTGTTGACGGGAGTACTTATGGGTCAGGAACTGGAATCAGCATTTTTCAATATATTCATTAGTGACCTTGAGGACAAAATGAATTCCATACTGATTAAAAGTTTTAGACAACACACCTTAGAGGAAGAGTAAATAGAGAAGATGGTAAATTAAAAATCCAAAGGGGTCTAAATGCTTTGAGGGTCGATCAAAAAGAGATGAAGTTTATGTAAAGAAATCAAGGCAAAACATCAGAAGAAGTATTTGAAGTTCTTTTTTGTTGTAAGCATCAGAGAGTTTTGGTGGATTTTTGCACCATCTGTTCTTTCATTTTTTTGACGTAAGACCATTCTTTGCCCTTGAGTCCCCTGCAGCCACACATATAGAACAACAGGATAATATGATGCAATGGCATCATTTAAAGGTCTGAGTAGCCCAGACACCTTAGAGGTATATATGGATTTTTAGTCCCAGATCCATCCCACCTGACTCCAAGAACTTAACTGCAGTATCTAGATTAGGCGTCCCATTGTTTCCTTTCCCTGGGTTTGAAATTAAAAGCCAAATAAGAGGGGAAAAAAGGGTTTTACCTCGGTATTTATTTAAGGATCCTCAGGTGCACCACATCCAGGTAGAATGCACTGAAATGCATCCCAGAATGCACACCGAAAATGCACAGACACAATGATTCACATATACAGTTACAGACCTTGCAAGTTAGCATATCTCTCAAAGATTCCCCAATGAGAGGCTCAAGAGAAGCCCCCATCCTGAGGAATGTTCTCCCTGGATGGGCCTGTCTTGGTTTACAGAATGTGTTCTGGAGAGGACCTTGGTATCTGGGGCTTTCTGACCCAACTGCAAGGTTTCCAAGATGTTTGGTCTCTTGGCTTAACGGAATTTTGGGTCTAAGCTCGTTATCAGACTTAGGGAATTGCAAGTATGTGGGCTAAAAGCACTAAGGACACATAAAAGCTGTATAAAAGGGTATATGAAAGGGTATATAAGCGGGGCATATAAAAAAGCAAAAAATCATCATGGCATCACCGGCATAAAAGTTAGGTAGGATGAATCCAAGCCTCACTGGTGACCATCAGAAGAGCACAGACAAGGTGACTTTCATCATCATCTTCTCTCTGAGCAGCGCTGTTGTCCCATCAGCCATCTTGGAAGAACATGTTTTATAAGTAGGGAAAAATAAAAAAGGAAAGGTTCACAGAGAAAACTTTGAGGAGTTAGAGCACTGTTCCCATTTCATAATAAGAAATAAAGGCAATAGCACAAATTTCTTTTCTGATCCAAGTGTCCAAATGAATTGGATCATCAAAGGTTATACTGCGTAAGTGTTAAGCAGAATATGGTTTGAAAGAAATCACTGCCTTGTAATAGCTGTAAGGATAAAAGAGTCTAAAATATCCAACTATATATAATATCTATGAAATTAAGCTGCATAATGTAATGACATGTTATGCTACCATTAACACATTATAACTATGTAATTTGGAAGGCTAATTTTTTTTTGTAAAACCACTTAACTACATAAAATTGAAAATAATGATTATTGTAACTACTTCCATTTTTTGTCTTTAGAAGTTCAAAATTAAATATGCCATATACAGTTATTTTATGGTGATGTGTAATTTTATGAAATGGTCATATAACATGTACAGTAATTATTGACATAAAAATCCTAAATACATAAATCATCGCATATAAAATCTGTTATAACACATTAACTTTACCAGCAGCCAAGGTAAGTCATTCAGCATCTCATTGACTTAACACCCAGAGTTGACCAAGGAACCTAGATAAGATGACAGGAAATTGCAAATCTCTGCTAAGATATAAAATAATCATATCAAGGCAGCCTTGGATCGGAAACTTCTCCATTCTGTTTTCTTCTGACTTTCTAGTACTTCAATTCTTTGAAGACCAGCACGGAAAAAAGTAAAACCTGGCAGGTCACCCAGATGGCCCTCTTAGTCTAGTTGTAATGTATCTTGCAGTTGGGTTCCCATCAGTCCTTTGGAGACTATTCAACTGCCTAACTCAGCTCATTTTCAGGAAATTTTTTTCTAATATTCAGTCTAATTTTTTCTCTATCGCTCTTGCTAATATGCTTTAAAAATTTAGACTGTTATCATTCTCCCCATATGTCTTACTTATGACTCTGTGAAATTATATGTATACATGTCTTCCAGCCTCGTAACCATTTCTATTAGTCTTCTCGGAATTCTCTGTAAATTGTTGCTATCATTTAGAGAGGTCTTCTGCTCTGACTCATAAATCCACATATATTTCGGCTACTTGGGGGAAACCAACCTTTCCTGATAATGAATCAAAATTATTAAAAGGAATATTTATTTCATGCCAGGGTTATGTGAGAGGGAAAACTCAGTTGTCAAACCACCAGTAAAAGTGTGAGCTTATGATAAATCAGAGTTGATCAAACAATATAAATTCTCACATTTTTAAATTTTCCTTCATTCTGAAGAAGTTATTTTTTAAAACTCTTCCCTATAGCTAAAAACTTAGAGAGATAAAATAAATATTTCGAAAGGTAATCTGTACTAATAACATGCACTGTGTTTGTAACGTTACTATATTTTTTTATTCAAATAAATCAAGTAAGAAAAAATATTTACAACAGTATAATAATACATTTCTATCAACACACTTTGAAGTTTTCTGTTTGAAATTCTGAAAAATCTGTGCATTCACAGGGAAAATGTTTCACAGAAATTTTTTATAAACTAATTTTTGAGGATATAGAGCTAGAAAAGCTCCATTCTCTCATGTATCTCCTTCATTGCACAGACAGAAAGATGATTGGCAATTTCAAAGCACTTTTAATTCTATTATACCGTATATCCTCAGAGAATAGGGCTGATGCACTAATGGGCACAGAACGCTTTACAGAAAAATACAGCAAAAGAGTTTATATGAGTAATCTCATGTGTGAGCTAAGCTTTGCAGTCTAACAAGAGGGGTAGATTTTACATGTTCTTTGTAACCTAATGTTCCTAGGAAATGAAATGAGTTGCATTAGATATAGGCAACTTTGTTCATCCTGGGAGTTTGGAAGAACAGAATAGGATAGAAGAAGAACAGAGGAGTAGGAATGTTCCTCCCTTCCCTGGACCTTGTCTGAAGGTGTGTGTTGCCAGAAGCTGCACCCAGTTTCCTTTATGTGCCTGATTTCTTTCCACTGAGTTATTCTGGTCTGGAAGCTGTACCTCACCACAGAGCAGATCTGTCTCAGGCTCATTCAGTGCACAAGGCTGAAAGATACAACAGTGTTAAAGAGCTCCCCAATGAGAGGGAGTGATAGTACAAAGCCAGCGTAACCAGTTCAGCATAACAAGGTCACTGTTTCTCACTGATCTGAGAGGAGTTTGCGGTATGGTGAAAACATGAAGGATGAGAGTTCCATGCTGCAAGATTTCTTTAGCAGCCAAAGAGTGTTTACAGAAGCAGTGGAGAGCCCAGAATTTCCCCCCAGAAGATGGTTATTTGCTGCTCAGGAGCCCTTATCAGTACTTCTTTCTTCCATAAATCTGGTTGCTCTCTCCAGCATCTTTAAAGGATGCTTAGACTGCCTTACAAGGCACCCTTTAGGTATTTATTAAGGCCAAGTATCAAGAGAATAGTGAAGTATTTAGATGAGATCTTTCATTAAATGCATTGCATATATTCAGAAAAATCTGGTGCAAGTAAGTTTACTAGCATTCTCAAACTCTTATACACCTGAATAATTTTATTTCGTCATGCACAAAATTTACTCCCAGCATTTATTTTTTCAAGAGTTCATATTTAATGTGCCCCTTTAAATTCAACTGAAATGGTGGAAATCAGGAAAAGTTAAGTTTTCTTTTCAGCAAAGTAGCAATTATTTTAAAATCTTCTAAGAATGGAAAGCCGAGGTGTTAGCTAAAAAAAAGAAATTTAGAAAAGAAATTTTAAAAAAATAAAATTAAGTAGTTTTGAAATATTGTCAGAAGGAGAGCTTACTGAATTGAAAATTAAAGCTCCTGCTCAGAATGTCTAGCCTACAAGTGTGGAGGTGAGTGTGCTTATAATACTATTGTATTTTAATACTAGATTTTCCGAGTATTAGTCCTGAATATCAATAGTGTGTTTTCTTTTCCCTATGCAGTGTGCACACACAAGTCCCATTAATGTCAGTGAGAATTAGTATCAACAGGAGACTATAGATCCCTGAGATACTTTTTCATAATGGTGAAGACTTAGTTGAAGAAACTATGGGAGATCAATAATGCACTGAGGACACATTTTCTTCCTAGGTGTGACATACTAGAGGCTTTCTAATGTCAAAACTCAGGAAACAGAGGCAACAAGAAGTGGAAATAGCAAATCATTTGGCTGGCTTTGAACTGGTTTGAACTGAATAGCTTTTTACAATGACAATCTGGAGCATAATACAAGAAATTTATCACTGATCCCCATTACTACGTTTTTGTATTTCTTTCAGAGTAATTGTGACATCCTACTGCTAACTGGCAATGTTATCTAGTGTCTGTTCTGCAAACCTGTCTCTTTGGCTAACAAAATATTAAATGGCAGGGTAACGCCAAGAAAAGCCCAAAGGGAGCTAGGTATGGTCATGATGTGTTATGTGAGCAGCTTGGAGTTGAAAGGTATCCTGCAGTAACTATTCCATTTATACAGAATTTCTGCAAACAGAGTTAAGTAAGTGTTTCATACCAGTATCCTGCTGGCTTTTGACTGTAGATAAAGATGTTGAGTGTGGTACCTTTGAAATATGGGCTCTAATTTATGCAATTTGCACTATTTTTAGTGTCAGGCAGCTGTTATGTCTTTTTTTCCCCCCTCTTCAAATAAAGGACATCTGGGATTTTTTTTTTTTACAAGTTGTTAATATTGGTTTACCATTTTGTAGTATTAAGCTAAGGAAATATGATTATGTTATAGGAGGAATAAACTTGAAATTCTAGAGAGCAATATGTGCTATAACAGCCCTGTTTTCCTTAGATCAAATCGAATAATAGTTATGGAAGGAAAACCTGCTTTTGAAACTTGCTACTTTCTTCCAAAGACGGTGAGAGTTGCTATTGAGAGCAAGGTCAATGCAAAAAAAAAATAAACCAAACCAAACCAAAACAATAAGAAAAAGCCCCAAAATAAAAATGTGAAGAAAATCAATAAATACCTAAATTATTTAAGTACAAAATACAATGGGGTATCTTACTGTCATGCACCATACCCTGCATCGGAGAGCAGACAGGTGGATTGTCTCTAGCCGGAGCTGGGCTGGACACTCTCTCCAGCATGCTCATTAGTAGCTCCGTGCCTGGGCTCCCTGTTAGTAGAAAGGCAGGGATCACAGCAGGGAAGTGAGATCTCAGGCTTCTCACATTCCTGCTCCATCTTAGCAAAGCTTTGCAAAGCCTTTTCTGGCAGCTCATTAGTAGGTGCACTGATGCATAAGAGAAAGTCATTAGAAGTGTTTTTCAACATTGGCTTTTGATCAGGTGACTAGTAGCTTCATAGAGACATTTACTTACATTGTTTTCTATAAGAGATTCTGTTGCTGTATTGAGAATGACACACATATAAAATGTGGAAAACTAGCTTGACCTTTCTATGACAAAAGGAAAAAAGCTCCATTAGTTCCCTGAATCTTGTCTTTATATTGTCAACTATGACGTAATAGAAGCATGGAATACTCACTCTTTTAGCTTTAATAATCTATGCCAAGTTCAACTATATAGTTTGATTTAAGATTATGACAAAAAGGACACTGCTACGAAAGAATACAGCTGGCATGCCTTAAGCTTTATGATTTACTTTTAGCAATAAGAATTAGCTACTTTCTTTTTCCATGCAGACTGGCATTTTTAGCATTTTAAGACTAAATCTATCTGTAGGGCAAAGTAAAACGCACAGTAAAATTTTATTGGATCAGATAAGGTGGACTGCTTAAGTGCCCTGAGTAGCATCTCAGCTGGAAGGATTCCTTGTTGCATGGGAATCATTTTACTAAACCCTAAGAAAACTACGCAAGTTTAATTGGAAAGAGTTCTAACAGAAAACTGTAACTAGCATATTGTTTTCTCAAACCTGCTTAAATAGGCTGTAGAAAATGAACTTGTGCTCAGAAACCAAAGAAGTTTAGTGTAAGAGTTATGCTTCGATAACAAACTTGCTTCTTTTGTTGCTGGCTCTTTCTAGACACTCGATTATTATGTAATCTTGCACATGCTGGTGTGACAATACTTCTCCAATCCAAAATGCCTGTGGGGACTGTCTAGTGCCTTTGCCCTGCAGAAAAATCTCATGTTAAGCACATGCGATGACACGCAACCAAACAAGAGGAGGTAAAGTGGCTTTTGTAAAAGTTTACTGAAACAAAATACATCAGCTTAATCAGGCCTGCTTCTGGCTATGTACGAACATGACATGCCAATTACATAAAGTTCCAGCTCAGCTAAGACTCCTGCTGACTAATTCAGTGTTGATTGTTTTCCGCTACATGGCTTTGAGTGCTTGTTAAGGCTGAGAAAAAAAAGGGAGAGGGGCAACAATTGTAGGAATTCTTTGCTTCCATCAAACTGTCTTATGATTGCCAGCAATTAGTTAAGCTCCTTGGCAGTAAAATGACAAGATGGGACTTGACCAAATACAATGTGTGGAGCACATAGGCATCTGCCCCAGCTGAAAGACATTACAATGTTTGTTAACCTTAAGGGTCATTCCTGATTCACTTCTGCAGACAGAAAACAAGATTTATATAACACAGATCAATACAGCCCTAAGACTTTCGCCATTGAGGATGCTAGATTGAAGCACTTCTCTTTATCAGTTTACCATGACACTAATGTATTTTGCCTGTTTTGCCTGGGCAGTGATGAATCTGTTGGCAAGAGAAAACAAATAAGTTCTGTTGTTGAGAGACATGTTGTCTATGATTTGTCTCAGCAGACATGCCAACTTGCTGGCCAATTCATTTCCTATTTAATTTAAGTGGCATATCTGTCTTCCCCTTTCTGGTATGTCTTTTGTCTGCTGCACACCCATACTGGCATGGCAAGAGGCGCCTGCAGTAGATCTTTTCAGGTAAGACTGACATATCCAAGGCAGAAGCAAAGTAAAGAATCAGAATCCCTGACTTTTAGTATGGGATTTTTCGTAAATGATACTTTTCTCTCTATTTGCACTCTGAGAAAATCACTTGAATTATCTATTTCAGACAGATCATGGTGATTTATTTTGCATACTCATAACCCAGTACCCTTTGAAAATATGCCTTGTAATGTGCTGTACTGATGGGGGGTTTATGATGCAGCAAAACTTAACAATTTTTTGTATTTGCAAGAGCAACTTTTTAAAGATGTTATTTGCTTGGAAAATAAATTTAGGGTAGTCTTTACTGGGCAGAGAGAAGCTGGGTGCCTAAGGACTGCAAAACGAATTCTGTTGGTTGTGAGACCAAATATTATCTGCACCAGAAAGTCCCTTCTCTTGCTTCAGAATGACAAATGCAATTCTGAAGCTGTTATTTCCTGTCTGTCCCAGGTTTGTCACTTCTTCATTAAAGCAATTAGTTTCACAGGCAGTTCATTGCTTCTGGAAATAGAACAATATATAAATAACATGTAAAAAGAATGTATCTTCTTACAAAACCTACTAAAGTGAATGTATGTTGAATGAGCATTTCCCTTAAGAGGCCCTACATCTGGAGGAGTGGGAGCTTGTATCAGAGAGGGCCTTCTCAGCTGAATCCCCTTCAGCCCTGGAATTTTCTTACCCAGTTTGTTAACCTTTAGGGCAGGGTGCAGAGCCCATGTGCTCATTCAGGGCCAGATCCTGCCACTCTTATTTATGTTGAGTGGTAGCATACTCCAAAGGCAGTTAGATCAACTCCAATGGGACCATATGGTTCTACTCAAAGCGAGGAACAGTGGCAGAATCAGGGCCTTGGGCTTTTTCCAAAAATGCATTAGATGTAACAGATAGGCATTTTGTTTTGAGAACAATAATCTTCTTATAACTCCAATCTTGTTATTGTTGTGGTAATAGATTTTAGTAATTTGCATTCCATGGGTAACATAACCTTTTTTTTGATTCAAGAGACTATGGCTGTGGGCACAAGTTACCAGAAACTGAAGAATAAAATAAATAGAATGTTTGAAATGCTGAAAGAGGGAGGGACAGGAAAGGCAATATTCAAGTGGTTAAGCCTGACAACTAGGTAGCAGGTTTAACATATGTTAGCAAGTACAGCCTTATCTTCATCAGCATGTCCATTGTCCACCTACCACTGCACTACTGCAAGTTTCTGGTTTACAGGATCATACCTTAGATGAAGAAAAACTTTACTGAAGGCAGGAAAGCATCATAACTTAAAACTGTCAAACAGTACCATCATTTAGCGAGGACAGAATTCAAGCAGTGGAATAGTTAACATAAACCACACTTCTCAAATGTGTCAGCTAAATATCTGTGGCAGAACACATTAATTATAGCAGTCAGTTTACCTTTATCCTTCACAACATTTCTGATTAAAATTTCACACATTACAATGATATGTGTCTTTTCTACAAGCTATGAAATCTACTCAACGTCAATAAGTTCTTATTTTGTTATTGAAAGAGTTGATGTATGTATTAAAAAAAAGACTTTTGATCCCTGACAGTGAAATCAAAAACTTAACTTCTGTTTTGGATATAGTCGTGCTACCTGCATGTATTATGTGCCTGTGCAAAGCAATCATTAGTAGCATTGGATAAAAAGGAATGAAAAAAGTCCCTGACTTTGCTGCCAATAGAGGGTATGTGGTTTCAAATTTTATATTTGCTGAGCTTAATTAAGCCATAGATTATGTTTTGAAAGGTATGTTCAATTAACTGAATCCCTCGTGAGGAATTATATACAGGAAGTGATAATCACAACATTTATCTGGTTTACAAATGTATATGCTTAGGTTAAAAATGTTCTGAATTTTTATTCCATAGGGATATAAAGATTGATAGAAAAATAATGTAAACCAATAATTGCAAATACTTACACAGTAATGTGCATAAAAAATTCTAATTATATTCATTATTAAGCATATAAAACTATTTTTATTGGTACATAATTACTGATAAAAATCTCTTATTTAACATTGTATTTGCGTCTAATTCAGGAATTCATATTTTAAATAAAGTTGCATGTTTACAACAAGGAGATCTGTTGAGGCACATAAAGTATCTAAATCACTCTGCAGAAATGTATCCCGGTGGAAAGAGGAGGTGCACAGCGTAGGTCCAGCGTAAACTTTTGTAATTAAAGCATAAGCAGTGCTTGAATTTGGTTCATGTGTATTCTCCAATCCAGCTGGATAAGCCTAAAAATACATTAAGCCAATCCAAAGGCAAATATGTGCTGTGATGTACTGGTAATCTCCTGCATCGTCATGTACTTGTTGAAAATGGGTGTGTGATTCCATGTGTAATAAGAGAAGTTTGACAAGGGAGCAAAATCATACACTGTCAAAACAAGTGTCTGGACTTTGCCTACACATATATCTTTGTTAATATACTTGCTTCCAAAGTGACATTTATTTGGTAGGGCAGCGCCACTCTTCCCTGACAATGCATTGACTGTTTTGATTTCACTGAGAATAGTTTTGACTGCGAACATTTTCTTTTACTGAGACCGTTGCTCACTGACATAAATGAGATCTGATAGCCAAGGCAGGCTCTTGGCTTGGCAACAAGCCACTGGCTTGATTGTTGGAAGGACAGAGCAAAATGTTACAGAAGCAGTCCCATAGGGAGAAATCCCTCCTCTCTCAGTGGCACTCTCTGAGGAGTGACTATGAGTGCCCATCTCTGGCACGTCCCTCCCTTGCTGGTTGGGTAGTGAAGGGAAGCGCTGTGCCTGGGCTGTGCCCTGTTCTGGAGGACACCTCTAGACATGGGGTTAGGACACAGCATGGCACTGCTGGAGGGGAAGATGGTACCATCCAAAGAAAAATGCAGAGGTAGAGAAACACTCACTATGTGGAATTTTTAGGCTGCAGAGCCTCATTGGGGTGAGAGTGTCTAAGACTGCATGTGAACATGTTTCAGCATGAATGTCTACATTACTGCATTATAGGCAAGGCTGAGCCTGGACAGCTGTCTAGTCCAGTGCTGTACCTATGCTGCTTTACGTGTTACATAAAATAAAATAACACAAAAAATTTATGCGTTACAAGACAAAAGAAGTAACATAAAACAAGCTCTAATGTTGTGTCAAGGCAGCTTGGGGATGCAACAGGATCATGTCTTGGTCAGGGACTGATTATTACTCAATTTTCCATTGAGTTTCATGGTCTGCAAAGTGAGGAAATAAAGGCCAATGAGATGAACTCTCTTATACAATTGATTCTTAAATAAAAATAGTTTAGGTAGAGTTCTTCATTCACGTCTCCTGGGAGTAATGTGTCCAAAGGAAACACCCAAAAGGCTTGTCTTCTATTAAGTTCACAGTCTGTATTATCCTCTTTCTATAAGGCATTGGTGTTCTAAAAGCCTCTGAGTTTCAGGTTAGGAATTTCATAGTGCAAATTAACAAAGAGTTTAGCTATAGAGTGATTCTCTGTTTCCCCATCTAATCAAGCCCAACAAGCTGAATGAGTTGCTTTTGACTTCTGGTAGATAAACCAATGTATGTTAAAACCTCTGCTTATGTGAACCTATAAATAATAGTACAAGAGAAAAACTTGATCAAACTTGGCTGTATCAGCATACAAAACCAAGATAAGCACTTCTTACTTGTCTCTTCACAATAGAAGGCATTTCCCGACAGGTAAATGATGTTAGAGCATCACAATTCTACCCAGTGGATGTCTTCATAATGTGTAAGAGTGCGCTTCCCGAAGAGATTAAAATTTTGTACAAAAAGATCAGTATTTTATCATGATAATTTTTCCACAGTAAGTGTTTCTGTACATGCCTGACATTGACCCTGTGAGTCTTCAAAAACTGGAGATAATCTGAACTAATTTTAAAGAGGAATATACAGTTTCATCTCCCTGCAAGCACTACCTTTCCCAAATTGTTCAAGTGCTTTACATAACCCATAGCAATAAGAGTTATAAGTATTAGCTGCTCTTGCGCACCAGCATGACATCACTCAAACTTTCAACACCTATTTATACGTAGACACAATCCATACATTTTCAACATGCAAAACACATTGGTCGGGGGATTTTTAAATAATCATTGTATTTGTGAACATACAAAGCTCGGAGGGAACATTTGGAGCACCAATGTGGTGGGCTGTTTTGGGAACTCCCCTTCTTGTCTCCCTTCAGGGATGAGCCCCCTCCTAAACCCCCTGACCCCTCCAGTGTCTCTGCCACATACCAGGGAGCCAGAGTTCAAAACTGGACCTGCTATGTTCATGTTTTGAATACCATTTATGTTTACCTCGTTTCAGAGTGCATGTGTTTATTTTTACAAGAGAAGATGATCATGAAATAGAGGTGTGAAAATTTAGATAGCAGCTAATTAGTTTTAGTCAGACTGTTACAGAGCATAATGGATTTTCAGCTTTCTCTATTCTTTATCCTCTGACTTCAGGCAATTATTTAGCAGTGCTGAAGAACAAGTTGTTGGTCATAATTTCACGACGTAGAATGCATGCGTAAGACCACACCAATTAATTGAATTTATACAAAAATGGTTACTCAATTTTAATTGGATTGAGCTATTTTGTGGCCATATTGAATTAACTTAAGCAGTGGCTTCTCAGTTTCATTGTTTTATTACAGTGTATACATTGCTGCATCCTTTCCCCAATTCTTACAAAAAAGGAAAATATACCTCATGCTCCAGATAGCTTATAATAGACTCAAAAGGCCAGGTTGATTTTGGTTTAATGTGAGTGATGTTGAATGGAAATGTGGAACTAATATTTGGTATCCTGCACACTGGGTTAAGCTGGAGAGTGGAGGAACAGTCCCTAAATTCTCCACCCCACTGAAAAATGACTCTTTCTGCAGCTGAGTGACTACAGCTGCAGCAATGCCCCTTTTCTATTTATGCTGATCAGTGGAGCTACATAAAAGCTTTCCCCCAGATCTTCCCTGTGTCTCTCCTATCTTCTGCCTCCCAGCACAGGATTCCTCTGGCAATGCTACCTAAAGTGTACTTCCAGCAAGCGCCTGAATGTTATAAGTAATGTCTTACTCTAATCTGGGAAAACCCAGGGCAGGAACGAAGTTTCTGCAGATGTAATATGCAGGTTTCTTGTCATGCAGGTGCCAGGGTGGATCATGGAATAGAGAATAATAGGAGTCCAATTTGAAAGTGATTCTCTCCAAAGAATGGCATACCCTAACACATTTGTGTGTTCTGTGAAACAGTTTTTTACTCTCCATTTAAATTTGGAGAATTGCTGTATGTACTATTCTTCTTCAGCTAGTAAAAAATTCAGGTCTACCTTTCTTAACTCTTACTCAGAGCTCTCATTTCAATGAGAAAAAGATCTTTTGCAATCTGTTATGTTGATTAGATTTACTGTCAAGGCAACTAAAGTGCACAATTGTTTATTTGTTTGTTCTTTCAGTATAAACATTGACTGGGTTGTTAGCTCTGTTTCTTATTAAGGTTTCCCAGCAAGTCCCTCTCTAAAACTCTGTTTCCCAAGTGTTTGCCAAATTTGAACCATCTGAGGTGCATTTAGCTATGACAACATCTCAGAAGATTTGGATGTTTCAAGAATATTGTTAGGAAAAAAAAAGAACAAAAATGCTGGTGAAATCTGGCAAGTTCCTTTCCTAGCAGATCCATCAACCATCAACGTATTTCAGAATAGCAACTTGAAATTTGGCAGGGAGGCAGCCTTCCCTATCCCTGTGAAAATCTGGCCGTGCTGTAAGCCTTGAAGAGTTACAGATGCACATAATGGGAGACTTCTTCCATTTTAGCTGCTAAAAGTCCTGGAGGGTCCCGGCACATCGCACGTGCTTTTGTGTCCGTGACCCGATCCCACCGGTGTGGTCCCTGCAGCCAGCAGCAGCCCAGGGCTACTGGAGCAGAGCTGGATCCTTCCCGGGAAGGCATTCCCAGCATGGGGAGCTGGGCTGGGGCACAGGAGCTGACAGCAATGAGCCTGTCAGTGCTGTGTTCACACACCATGACATGCATTACTGAGTGGCACCCGGGCAGCATGGAGGAAGCTGTCTAATTAAAATTCAAACAAAGCCAAACCAGAGAAGGAAATAAAGTATGAGACTGGTACAAGGAAGCTGGTGAAACTGGAAGTGACTGGACAAGGAAATTATGTTCACTGTTGGTGATTTAGATTTAATTAGCTGATTCCCCCCCTCTAATTCCAATTCCCAGCACCTCCTGTCAGTTATAAAAACAAGTCCATTTGGTTCATTAAAAATGTGTGTTTCTGTACATTGAGGCATTTGGGAGTTCTTAGAATAAAAGATCATGGAGAATGTATTTTGAATTTTTAATAATAAGATCCCTTTCAACATGTTCAGTGATGGACTGAAATTGTTCTAAAGTTGAAATTAAATGAGAAGGCAGGGGGGCTAAAATTTGTATCATACTTAGCTACCATTGTACTTCTGGTTGGGTATTACTTCACTCAAGAAACATCTTTCAGTTACTACAGTGCTTCAGAGATTATGAGTTCTATTTACCAATTTGGTGCAAGGCATGAATTGTCTTTATTTCTGAGAGGAATTTCTGTTTCTTCTATGAACACAGACTTTCCTGTGTTTCAGTTATATGAAAAATAGGCTTTAATTTTCCATGGGTTGCTCTGCAAAACACCTGGGATTTGCTTCTCAAACAAAAAGAAAGAACCTTAAAATGCCGCATATTTTAGTTAGTTTAAAATCATGGTACAGCATGTCATTCAGATTCACTAACTTCAGCCTGATTTAACAGTGCTTGAATAACATGAATTTCACTTCAACTTAATTAAACAGAGGCATAAGCATTTCAGGAATGATTTTGATGCAGTCTGGACACTTGAAGCCTCATTGTAATCTTACACACAAATGAGCATGCAAAATGTCACTTGAAAGGCAGAGATTTAGATACCTAAATTGTAGAGGCAGCTATCCATTTGTGTACATCAGTGCTGTGTTTAAGAATACAAAATATTTGTGTGTATTCACCGAAGACCCATTGGGAGAAAAGAGCTCTTCAAAGTAATTTTCAAACCTTTATTTAAAATGCAGAACAATGAATTTAAAACTCAGGATTATGAAATGCTGATAGTAGAAGATCAACATTTTCTCTTTTTAGTAGTTAAATAGGACAATAGGAATCAGAAAATCAGAGGGCAGCATTGTGTGTATGTTTGCATGAGTAACTTATTTATTCAGTTTGAAATAAAGAGGGGAAAATGGTGTCAGATAATATGCCAAATTTCATTGTAAAGAAGTTTTTACCGTATGATTTTCTAAGCTCATGATGGCTCTTTTCATTCATTTTACCACTGCCATTAATACAGCAAGAGGAGATAAAAATGAGAAATGTTTCTATTATAAATAGAACTAGTTTTGCAAACACAGTCCCCCCAGCCACACTTTCAGCTGCACCTGGGGAAGATGCGACACGATAGCGCTGGGACAGTGACAAACTCAGTTATGTTACAGACATTTGAAAATTACACTGGCTTTTCCCACACATTACCATGTAGCACTGCCTTTGTTACCTGGACACGAAATATTTCATTTCACTAGATCCCAATCTTGTAAGACAGCCCTGTCATTTTAATTTGTCACTCTTTGTATACTGCATCGCACAGCAGTCTCGTTGCCCCAGCCAAGTGCCATAGGCTACTGCTCAGAAGAGAGACCTGTCATTGGGGATAGCAAAGGTAAACACCACAAAACAGAAAGTTTATGGCTGAAATCACTACCCAGGGCTCCATGCCACAGACTTAGCAGGTGGTGTAATCACCTACAGCTGAATTGGAAAGATCCAGGATTTCAGCTGAGAGATAGGCATATATCTCTCCCACCGCCTCCACTATGGTCCCTGTGCAGCCATGTCACTCACAGGAGGTAGCAGGAGGGGACAGAGGATGAAATTAAAGTATTGGTGGTAGCAAGAGAAGTTGTGATTGACATGACACCTGAAAATAGCTCCAGGAACTCTGTAGTAGAGTTGACAGCAAAAGAAGAAGTCTGGGAGAAAAAAACAAACAGACTAGGGATGATCACACATCTCTGAAACAACCAAGTGATCCCAGATCACTGGTGCCAGAAGTTCCAAGTCTTTCTCCAAAGAAGGCACCAGCACAAAACAAACAAGACCATGGTTATGTCAGGTTTTTTGGTGTTACTCTTAACAGTGTGATGAATCTTCCTTGCAAATTGTGAGTTAAAGGGAGTCAAGAAACCAAAACTTCATAACATGTTTGCATCTTAAGAACTGAGATGGTGAAACACAGATCTCCCTTCCCTGACGTGGATTTTTGGCTTGCCCTTTGGTCCACCCCCACCGAAGCAATTAATCAAAATAAATGAGGCAGCAAACATCTGATATTAGCTGACTTCAGACTGCAGCATATTAACTGTCTCCAGGAATTTCATTTACCACACTTTGCAGGGCACACTGTGGGTTGTACTCCAATATTTTTACTCCTGAACAGTATTTTGAAGTATGTGTTATTGGTAAATGACTGATTAGAGAAATGGAATAACTTATCCTTGGTTTTATTGGTTAGGATTTGTGGAATCTCTATGTAGCTATGCAGATGTAATGAAACTCAAGGTGGTGTTATCAATTATCTGTACCAAACCTTCCCTCACATTTTGTGATAGGAGGGCCATCCTGTAAACAGATGTAAATCAAATAGTCAGAGTGAAAACACCTCAAACCTAGGGATTAGTAAGTCCCTTATTGTAAAAATTGTGAACTTACCATGAACCACAAGAGATACTTAAGATCTTAGGGATGAAAAAACAGACATATTCCAATAGATAAACCAAAGCAGCTTATCAAAGGCAATGGATAACGCAAATTTGGAAAGATGAAACTTAGAAAGAAAAGAGGTTCTATTTAAGAGACATTCCAAAGAACTGGAGACAGGATTTTCTGTGAATGTAAAAGAGCTATGCTACTTAGGCACAGCCATGTCATTCTGGGATTATTTGGCTTGATTTGACTAAAACTCTTCATTGCTAAATTGTGCAGGTGGGATTGCTGCCTGCCTGTCCTCAAATCATCTTTTGTGTATCAGCTGGTACTCTGAGAGCAATGTAAGCAGAAGATAGCTACAAAGTGCCCACACCTACAATGTGTTCAGCTGTCAGAGACCTGATCTTGGCCTCCTGCGAAAGCCCACGAAATGAGCACAGGCTATTTTCTCTTTCCTGTTCCCGGGTGGTTTGGCTTTATTAGACATGCATCCCAGAAAAGAAAAGGGGGGGGTGGGGGGGGGTGGAATGAGGCATCAAATAAGAGAGTCTTTGTTTCTTCTCCAAAACTGATCCCTGGACTTATGCTGTAAGCTTTGTCCTCCAGAAGAGCCTTCAAATCCATAGAGCAGTTAATAAGACCTACCTGCTAATACGACTTCAAAGTTATTAAAGGGCATTTCCGTGCAAGGTTTAAGAGCCTGGTGTAAGGATGACTCAGCAGTGTCCTTATGCAGATTCTTAGGATCACTGTCCTTTTACAACAACTAATTATTGAAAAGTTTCTGAGATTTACTGAGTGTCTAGGAATTTTCAGTATCCATTCAAAGAGGTAATTTTGCAAATTTTGCCAAGCTATTATTTAAAACATTAGGAAAGGCAGGAAAATTAGTCAGGAACTGGTGAACATCAAGTTTGGAAAAGGCTTAAGTAGATGTGGAAATGAGAACTTCAGCTCCTACTGTACAAGTGGGAGAAGACAAGCAAATAGTTTTAGTGATTTCAGTGAGGTGACAAAGTCACTAGCAGGATGAAGATTTGTAGCCAGGGGGAATTTGACATGAAATGGTATTTCATTTCAATAGGAATTAGCTAATCAATTTACACACACCATGGCCCCCGTGGCACACCATGGCCATGGACACTGTGGCCACGGCAGCCCGCCTGCCACTGCCAGCCCGTTGCAGCATCTGCCAGCTTATCTCCCAGCTTATCTCCCAGGGAAACGTGATGTGTTGGTTGCCATCTGTAAAGCATTATTTTTAACAGGAAAGGTACTGTGCTATTTGGCATCCCATTATAGCCAAGTCCCTGATGTCAGGGTACAGGGAACCTACATGACCAGCTGGTCCACCTGCACAGGGATGGTGTGGGTCACTCCACTGGAAACAAGGAGCTCCAAGAAGAGACTGAGTGAAGTTCCCCAAGGACTCCATAGCTCATCTGTCCTCCTAGTGTGTGCCACGGTGTCCAGAGTGTGCCATGGGGCCTACGGAGGCCATGGCGGGCCACGGACCATGTGAACTGTCGCAGTGGAGGGTCTTTTGTCCCTGTCAGGGATCGGGAAGGTCGGAGGCGACCACCACGGCAAACTCCGGAAGGTGTCCTCATCAGCCGCTGCGCTTAGAAGCACCGCGGGCAAGCGGTGGAGCACTGACGGGCAGCGCAAAGGAAACGCTGAGAGCAAAATGGAGAGAGAAGCTTTTCCATCTGGAGTTCCAATGCTTCCCTTGCTTGAAGGGGTCCAGGGACGAAAAATCAGAAAATGGTGGCTCTGGCAGTTATAGGGTGTGAGTGGATTGCAAACCGACCAATGAGGGAGGGTAGCGCAAGGGGAGAGAAACGGGATTGGATAATATTAACCAATGGGGGAAAGGATCCAAACACACCAATGGGGGTACAGTTCTGAGGGAAGGTTCTGGAACAGGGGTTTGAGTGACACAGGGGAGGGTACAAACTTAAGATGGACAGCTTAGGGGGAGGAGAATGTGCGTAATTCGGGGGCGGAGGCCTCCGGGGTGATGTCATACCATTTGATCGCCTCTAGTGGCTCTGCCACTATAGGGCACACCGCAGCAGTGAACCTGTGTGCACCTTCCAGAGCCAGGATTCACTGCTTCTCCTCCAGGACCTCCCCTGCACATCCCAGCTCTCCTGCTCCCCTGTAATTATTGATGGAACCATTCTGAACCACACTGTTCATCTGCCCCTAGTGCAGCGCATATGCCTACACCAGCTCTCACTTAATTCCTTTGCAATTTTCCTCCCAGTGCTTGGAGGATTTTCTTCATCTGGCTTAGTTTGCTTTTTGATTCTGAGAGCAAGATCTGAAAGACAGAAATGAACCACCTTCTTTCAAAAATGTCTGCTGAATCCCAGCCCCCTTTCCAACAGATCCATGCACGTCTCCCATGCTGCTGTGTGGCCAGAGGTGTGCTCTGCTCCCTGCACCTGGCTCAGCAGCAGCCTGAGCAGGGCTGGCTGCAACTGACACATCCCTCCTGGGTCATGTCTCTTCAGACTCCGGATATAAATATCCCTACCAGAGGTTTAATAACTTCTCTACTGAAAGAAAGCAGAAGAAATGCCCCAATTTTCATATCCATCCTCCTTACCCAATATCTGTTTGAAAAGCAGATCAAGAGCTGTTCTGAATACCTTCTGTGTTTCCATCTCCATTTGCCTCTCCTACACTTCCTGCTCTATAATTATTAGATAGTGATGCTTTTTTTGCAATTGAGAACTATATTATATAAATATAATAAGCATGTTAAAATATTAAATGATTAACTCTTTGTCTGTACACCTATGAAACGCTCTGTCACAGGATTAGGCTGGATCTCTAAAGAGTCATTAACTTGCATTATATTGAAGTATTTATTATTGTGGCATATGTAATGGATAATATTTGTTTACATTTTTAATTACTCACATTTTCAGCCAAGAAAATCTCCAAGGATAATGTCTCATTTACAAGTGTCCTGGCAAATACAGCATAATGTAATCACACATTACCAACAATTCCATGACAACCATGCAATGGTTTAAATATGAATTTCAAGTAAAGACATAATTATGGTAAACAATTAAATAAACCATGACACCCTGTATCTTTGTATAAAAAACCCTGAAAAACTTAAATGAAGCAAACTTTTCTCTAGCTGCTGTGGATATTGAGCTTGTTCAATGGCCCAGTGAAGTCCAGAGAAAAAAAATTCCGTTTTCATCCACGGTGTCCAAGCATTTTTTACCATAAATAATGTAGCAAGTAAGTGACAATTTGAACCTTCAAAATTTGCCAATGCATTGAGTCCTATGACTAGGGTGGGGAAAACAATTTTTTTTCACAGAAAGTGAATAACTAAATAAAAGGAACTTAAATTTAATTGAAAACCTTCAATTTCTCAGTTTCTTCAGGAACTTGCAGTAAGTACATCCAGCTCTGCTTGGATGATAACCTTTCCTTATCAGAATCAGCCAAGGGATGAGCTATATTAGCCCTGAGACTTAGATCAACCATGATGTAATTTTGGTGAGATTCTCAGAAATATCCTTCACAGTGTTTAATGTCAGTTAGAAAATTGATCCAGCAGTAGTGAATAGCCCATTGTCTCACTTCTTGTTCACTGCAATCCCAATTTGTATAATTTCAATATTTTGCAAGCAGACTTTTGGCAATAATTTTTAGAAAAAAGCCCTTTGGGTTATCATATAGAAAATAATTATGGTTTTTATGGAGACCCATAAATGGTGCAACAGAGAGTTTCTTCCTAAAAACAGTAAGAATATATGTATTTTAGTAGAAGCATCACGAGGAACAGATTTTCGGAATACATCCTGCAAGTGAGCTGAGCAACATAGAGATTTTAATGAATTATATCAAATCTCACATTCCTTAATTGCCAAGAGTATATTTCTTGTGCTTGCTTTGGATAGCTTTCCATCTCCTTTTCCTACTTGTCATCTTCACTTGGTCTTGGTACTTCTTTCTAGACTTTGTAGAAAATTCGGTCCCATAGATATTACTCTGCCTGAGGGTTGTTGCCACATGACAATAAGACAATTTCTTATTCTTAGTACTTTGTTAAACATGTGGCCATAAACAAGAAGGTAAACTATATATCTGACCTTTGCAAGGCTCTCTTTGGGCAGTAGAAGCCTTTAAATCCTTCTCATGGCATCATCAGAACTTAGAAAATTTAAGTCTACCAAATAAAAAATTGGTAGCTGTTTACAATCTTTTCAATTCTTCCTGCAGTAGAGATTTTCTGATTCCTCACAGTGGCTCTCTTTGCAGCTAAACCCCATAATTTCTGATTGGAAATGCCGTCGCTGTCCTTTAAACCATTCTTAGATTGGCAGAATTCTTTGAAAGTCCCATTTCAGCCATTGGAACACACTACCAAGGGAAATGGTTGAGTCACCATCCCTGGAGGTATTAAAAAAACCTGTAGATCTGGTGCTAAGTAGTTTAGTGTTGGACTCCGTAGTGCTAGTTTAAGGGTTAGGCACAACGACCTCGATGGTCTTTTCCAACTTAAATTAGTTCCATGATTCTCTGTTGTGATAGCAGACAACATGGCTTGGGGCTGAAGTGTGCTACAGTGTAACAGGGAGCAAATCCTGGTAAGAGGTGAAGCTTGAATGCTTCACCAATGGGACATGACTATGGCAGAAAAAAAGTAAATGATTGCTCAAAAGAAATTGTTTTCAAACAATTCTAAGGACCTTATAAATGTCAATTCTCTTCAGTCTGCATTTTCATTTCACTCTGTTGCTTGTGTTAACATAAAAAAAAAGAAAAGAAATCTTCCATCTAGAGGGGCAGATAAGGTAGCCACTTTTTAGTTAGGTAACATTTTTTCTTCCTGTGGCAAAATGTACCTTGTTATTCGTCTGGACTACCAAGCCAGTCAGTTATTTAGCATTTTTATAATGTATTTTCGATCTTTACATAGAGAAGTGGACCTATGTAACTGAAATATCTTTGCAGGAAACCCTTTCTTCCTTAGTTGGTTGCAGTTTTTGAAAGAAAATAGCCCAGCAGAACAAAACACAAAGCATTCCTATCATTGTTTGAATAAAAAGATCCATGCACCAAGTTTGTATCATAGTGGCTGCAGTGGAAGGGGTGTATGCCATGCTACTTAATATCTTTGAAACCATACTCATGTCTTTAAAAGAATGTGTAAATCTCTCTCTAATTAATTGTAACAGAGTTTAGTTTGCCCATTGAGAGGAGCATAAACCCTTTAATTGCTACATTCTAGAAGTCTCTGAGTCCCCAGTCAGCGGTAACTATTTGATGTGTATCATGTCAAATGCAATGCTTCAAAATTAGTTTGATTAAAAATACGTAAAGTTAATGAATTGTCAAAAAACCAATGTTCTTTAGAAAGCACAGTTTTTAAAAGATGTCTATTTTAATCTTCATAATATAACTGTCTCTGGTATTTCTGTCATTTGGTAATGCTTCCAGACACATTCATGGTGGTCATCTTTGATCATATAAATTCAAGAGATTCCAAGGCTTTTTCTATTTGCATAAAAAACAAAGAAAGCATTGTCAGAAATCCCCAAATATGCATTTTGAATCAAGTTTCACCTAAGTGCTACACAAAGACTCAGTGTCTTGATGCTAATTTATTGAAAATGCCTTGGCCTTTAGGAATTTCCCATTGGCACTTAGTAGAGCTGAACTCAAAGTCGCAAAAAGCAGCCATCGAAACTGCGTTCATGCTGACATCTAAGCCCTAGTGCTCAAATTATGAGTGCCTTGAAACAAAATACTGTAGAAGGAAAAACAAAGCATAAATGCTTTAGGTGCCAAGATTTCGCTTAAAAGGGGTAGAGGGGAAAATAAGTTTGGGGTTTTTTTAGTGAAATCTAATGTACTAAAGACTTAGCACAAAAAAAGGATTTAACGATAGATGTAGAAGGTTTGATGTTTAATGCACAGCTCTGAAGTCAGTGTTTTATATCTATAATTTTTGCATATACATAACCATATTTAGATTTCGACATATGGTCTGTAAATAACATATGTAAGCTGGATAGTTGAGTGAGATGATTTTTTTCCTGCTGAATGCATGTGTTTATTTTATGAGCAGAGACGTGAAAAGTTCATTCATGTCAAAATGTGTTGCTAAGTATAAACATGCTGCTTCACTTTAGGCAGGATCAGGAAAGACCCTGGGTGTGTAATCTCTGAATTGACTCTATGCTGATGTTGCCCAGGTTTTGTATTACTAAACTACGGCTCACAACAACAACAAAAATTTAACCTTTAAATAGAGGCACCAAAATAATTTAAAACAGATTGGAGGGTTTAAAGGGCTCCAAGAATAAGCAGCTCATATTTCAGTTCCTCCCCTCTAGGGCCTACCTATTTGGTGTTCAGAGTTCATCTCATATTGCAGCTGCTTATGTTCACATTTTCTGCAGTGTGTGGATGAAATGTCCAAGGAAAAGTAAAAAAACAGCAACAAAAAACTAAAATATACAACATTAAAAATATCTTCTCTAAAACAATGGTTTGGCTGTTATTGGGCAGGGAATAGGACAAATCACCCAGAGGCTTTTAAGTAAGAGCAGGGGAAAGAAAAAACCCAGAAAACGGTGAGAAAGTGTGGAGATTTTAAAGGGATTTTTGGTTTCAGGGGATATTTTTTATTCAAAGTTCTTCCAGGTTATGGAGCCCATTACATTTTTTTTGGTTCTTTTATTAAAAATTTCTTTGTAATTCATTTGGACTTTCTTGCCACTGGGCACAGACAGATAACAACAACAAACAACGGCACTCTGTATTTATCACTTTATTCTGTTTTACAGTGTATCTCTGATTATGGAAACAATACATTTTTTGTACTTTTCTTTGGTTACTATTTGTCAAGAGTAGCCCTTATAAACAATATATTTTCCCATTTTAATAAAAGACTATAGCTGCACTAAGTACATAAGATGGGATTTGAAACAAAAACTCATCAGGCTGCTAGAACAAGGTTACACCACACCATCTTATGAATTAAAAAGCCTTCCATCTACTGCATTTTCTAGCCCTACTATTCAAATATAAAAGCCATATATCTCTTTAATTAATGAACAAATTGCACTTTTTTCACCAGAATGCCTTGCCATGCAGTCCTGCAACCAAAGCTATTGCTGTTGCAAACAGCTCACTCACACCAAACAATTTGTGCTAAATAACCAGGCTCTGAGGATATTTTCTTCCTTATATATAATCTATTCCATTTTTCTTTAGCCTGTACTTATGCATATGTAAAGGTATTATTACGAAGGACCCAACATCCTTTGATGACTGAGGAAAATCTGGCCCCTTTGAAGTCTATGTGAATTTGCCTTTTCAGCTGCAGCGGGGGGAACCTCACCCCATCTGTCTAAGTCTCCCTGAGTAATTCACATGGCTTGGGTCCAAAAAGAGGTGACTACTATGTTCAACAGTGAATGGTAACCTCACTGGTTACTATAACTGGATCCAGTTGTAAATCCCCAAAGGTGATAGCAGATATGGTCATAACTGCTCATATGGTCCTTTCCTCAAGTCTACCTAAACACCTCTGTATTTCTCTTGTGCTGTACCTCCCTCCACTCGTCTTAGAGTAGGCAAGAATTTGCATTATTTGGGGAAGGGTTCCTCTTGACTCCTTTTAAAGCTAGCCCAACCAGGCATGGCTGTCATTACTGAGGTGCCCAGAAACAGTCCTGTGGATTTGACAGTGATAATGCCAAGGAATTGCTTTCCTTTTCAGCTCTTCTACTCATTTCTTCAGAAATCTCTTCCTTCTGACTCACATTAATAGAGTGACACATACAGACCAGGAAAGCTAATCTACTGTAGTAATGTTTTAATTAATAATTAGATACAGCTTGTTGTCTCAAGATGAAAATATTTCCATTATGACTAAATCTTTATTCTAGAAAAGAACTAAAATATCATGATTTGTGTTCTGAACCATCAAGAGAATACAAAATCAGGTGTTTAACAGAGTAAGTCTTCCAACAAAGCGAAAGTGTACTTCTGCAGTGTATCAGTGGAAAGGGAGAACAAATTCTCATGAACCGCAATAAGGCCAGCTCAGTTGTTCCAGCTCCTTTTACAGGGCTGGGTATCTCCAGACAGAACCAGCTTGCTTACGTATTCCCCTGAAACTTGTATGTAGTGTGTCTAATATTTCCTAGATCATGTCTATGCTATGTCAGCTATTTAGCAACTGACTTCAAATACAATTTACTACCGTACGAAACTGGGATTTGCATCTGACTTTAAATTCAGCACTAGTTTCAGAGGAGTATCATATGAGAGTCAGCTAATCTCATTTCACTTTCAGAGTGTTTCTAGATGTCTGGCTGAAGATTAAAACACTCATGAAAGCAGCTACAGAACTAAGCAATCATGATAGTACTAAACAAGTTTATTCTTGATCTGCAATATCATTAGAAAATTTGGGGGATTAGTGTTCATTACATATGGTATATATTTGTCTTTATTTTCTACGTACTTATCTGAAAGGTTAATGAAAATGCAGATGCAATGGTTCCTTTATATGGGTTTACCTTCCACAAGTGCCAGTTTTCAGACTAATTGATTATGTCAGAAGCTCTATAAATATCAATAGCATATGGAAAGGTTAAGCCGAGGTCTCCACATAACTGGATTCATACTCTTTATTGATGGTACAACCATTATCCAACCATAATGGAAGTGCTTTGAGTGTGAAATAGAGTAGAACATTGGATAATTTTCACCAATGACTGGCTGGAAGAATCAAACTGAATGACTGACTTCTGCAAACTAATGAACAAATGTATGATGTACAATGTGTAAACTAAAACTAGAATTAAAAAAAATCAAGAATAATATAAAATTAAATATATGTAGTTCTTGTTTTGCCAGTTGTAGTTTAATACTATTTAGGATGCTCTTCAATCTCCTCTGAAATAAACAGTAGGAGGCTATGTTAGAATGACATCTTGCAAATAAGAGAAGGTAGTTGACAACATGCTGCTCACTAGCAGACATACTTTCTTGCTTGGAAGAATATTAGGAGTCAGTTCTAAAACAGAATTTGACTTTGCTACCTTTTTTTAGCACGTTAACAGCAATTTTTCAGAATGGCTTTATTGTTCTCTGTTAATTTTTCTCCTTTATACCTCTGGTGGGGTTTTTTTTTGCTACAATACAAAGGAGTCAATCCAGTCCCTATATGTTATTTCTGTGATAGCTCTGGGTAGCAAAGAGAGCCTGAAAGCAGTGTGGCATTGTGGCATTCCTGCTGCCATCACTCCATGATCGATCTGGTGGCAGTGCAGGAGGGGTATTGCAGCTTCAGCAATTGTTACAAAGAAAGCTGGATTCGTTTATCAAAAAAGTTTAAGTGATTACTGATGTATGTTCTACATGCTGTGGAACAACTGGGGAGGCATATTCAGTCTGTCACATGGAGCCATAACCCCATTTTTGCACTCTAGGCTAGATTGCATTTGGACTGTTCACCCGCCACTCTGTGCTTTCCTCTTTCTGAAATGATATCTGTGTCCAACAGGTTTTGCAGGAAGTGCCAAGCCTGTGCTTCATTGCAGTTAATAAGTTTAAAACTACAGAGTAGTGCTTTGTAAATTAAATCACGGTAAACATGCCAAAGTTTTCTAACCAGCTGAAAAATGCAGCTAAAAATCTTATACATTTCCACATCTGGACTGCTTATTTCAGTAAGTGGTATGGGACAGTGGTTCAGCTGTTTGCATTAGAAATGAAAAGAAATGCTCTTCTCTCAGTAGTCAGTACATTTTCTTTTCATAGAGAAAATACATGGTACCAATTGCAATTCGTTATATTGTGTTTTTCTCCAATAATGAGTGTGCTTAGACCTCAGAATGTATCAATTTGCCATATAAATTTCCCTTAAATGTAGTATATAGCAGCATTAGAAAATGCTGCCTTCTTTTGGTTTTGAAATATTACTACAGAGAATTTAGGGGAAAACTTGGTATAATCAATTCCATCTTTCACATCTGCTTCTAACTGCGTGAAGCTTCATGTGCAAGTAAAATTCCCATACTGGTGAAATCAACAGTGAAATTCCTTTTGAGTTTATCCCAATTGATCAGGCTATTCCTGTAGGATCAGGCTTCTCCACCTTCACTCGCGCACTCCACATGATCTGACCCAAATCAGTGTGCAGAAAGATATACTTCACTCTGACCCCTGATTCTCAAAATCTACCGTGTCATCCAATTGATACAGAGTTTATCTCTATCTTGGACAGATTGGTTTCTCCTACAGTTGAGAAGTCATGAGTGACTATATGCCAGATTTATCATTTGCTAAGCATTGTCCACATCAGCCTTTGAGCTTTGTCAGCTAACCACCAATGAGGTGACCCTGGTTAGACTATTTGCATGAGAAGGACAAACTGCTGCAAGCTGTGATATGTGCAGCCCGTTCCCCTGTCTGGGCGGGAGGTCACCCACATCAAGCTGGGAACAGCTTTGGTCACACTGCTGAGTGGAAGCAGTGACTGATGGGCCAGTTCCAATAGGGGAAATGCCAGAAAATCTTGATGAAACCTATGGCTACAGATACTTCGACATTCCTTCTGCCCAAATTTTCATGGACTCAGTACAACTGTTAAGAGGAGAATTTACAGTGGACACATAGGGAAAGAAAAAAAGAGAGCTGTCTTTCCTACTACTAAGAGTGGGGGGAGGAATATCTTTTAGCTTTCGACATGAATATAGTATGATATTCTTGATGATTGTCATCCAGACCAGTCAAAAATGAAAGGTCAAATCCAGTTCATTTTAGTCATGTAAAGAACCCTACAAAGTCAGTTTGGCTAATGTTCTTCAGGGAGAGAAATTTAGCTCTGAGCACTATCTGGAGCAAAATAAAGTGTAAAGCCGTTGTTTTCTCAGAATTGTTGTTAAGGACATCTTGGTTTGAGACAAATTTGAAGGGAAATGTCCCTCTATTAGAAGGCAGATTTCAGCAGCCCCTCCCCCACCAGGGTCAGAAAGAAATTCCTTGAAGGAAAGTGAAAAAAACTATTTATTTAACAAGCAAAGTGCACGCAGAGACGGGAAAAAAAAATTATGTTAAATAATAAAACCTCTCGCTGTGGAGAGAACCTGGGCAGATTTCAGAGTCCTTTGTGGGTGTGGCTCTCTCCTCTCCAGAGCTGGGGTTCAGCATAGGCCCCTCCGGGCCGGGGTAGGGCATCCTGGTGATGTTCTGGTGTTGCTGAACAGTCCAGAAGAGAAGAAGAAGCCAAAGTCCCAGGAAACTCCTTGCTTCAGCTATGAAGAAGCTAGCTAAAAAGCAAAGAGTTTTAACTCTCCGTCTCTCTCCCAAGAAAAGGAGCTGAGAGCTGGCAAGAAGCAAGAAGGTGCTTTCCTCTGCTACACCGCAGGAACGCAGGGGAGTATATATCTGTGTCCTTGAGCAAAAAAACGCTAGGCTCTTTTTTTTCTCTTTCTCTCGGACCCAGCTTAAGGACACAGAAAGGCACCGGATTCATGTCTGGCATAGAGCAGGCAATAGGGGATACAAAATCATAAAGTCACCCCAAGACAGGACACTAAAAAGAGATTTTAAAATGGCTTTGAATTGCTTCAGTTTAAAAAGTGCTAGAGTTTGACTGAAGTAGCTGAAGAGTACATTAAGACCCAGATTTTCCTGAGGTCCAGCAAAGCTTTAATCCCAGTAGTAACACCATGCACTCTCAAGGCAAATAGTATGGTCCCATGCAGACTGGTGCTTCATCCACCCTCTAAATGGAAGTTGCTGGAAATTACCTCTATCTAAATCACCAAACTACACAAATTATCTAGAAAAAGGAGCATAAATAAAATGCTATTTTATTAAATGCACTTCTGTTTTCCACTGAGAAATGTCAAGGTCGTGGGAATAGTCATTGCTTCTTCAGATTTTGAAAATAAAGTGATTGCTATGACATGAGTCACTTGATTTCTGAAAGCACCTCCAAATCCTCATAAATAGATAATACAGTGCTTCTGTTGTGAGAATGTCCTTGCTTATGAACTGTGCTTAAATTACCTTGTACTACCCCAATTATATTCACAACATCCCTATACTGCAAAAGGCTGTTTTCACTCTCAATTAGTTGAAAAGGATTAGACACACTGATAGATAGTACTAAATGCTAATGGGTCAGATCCTAAAGCCATTACACTGTTTTCATGCTGCATTCTGCTGGCATTGATTTCACTGGAGTGCTGAGGAAAACCCGAATATGAACATCAGTATTCAGCTCAATATTTTATGGGTTTTCTAGTCTTGGCTTTTAAAAATATTCTCCCTCTGCTATTCTTTAGCCAGAAGAGCAAAAAGAGCTAGTTCCAGCCCTGACTTCAAAAAAAAAAGGCTGAGTGACAGTACAGAGGCTTGAGGAAATCACAAGTTTATATGTGGGCTTTTTTATCATCTCTAATGGCAAAATTAAAA
The DNA here is from genome assembly GCA_013399875.1 of Gymnorhina tibicen. Lineage (NCBI taxonomy): Eukaryota > Metazoa > Chordata > Aves > Passeriformes > Artamidae > Gymnorhina > Gymnorhina tibicen. Next base: position 207,595 of record VXAZ01001315.1, read on the forward strand.
TTAGTTCCCAATTAAAAGCGAAAAGCACAAGTACAATCTGAGAACAGAAGATAAAGGGTGGCATGAAGTGAAGATTATTAAGCAGCATAGTATAACAGGACCCCAGGTGCAGAAGGGCCTCATTATACTCACATTCTTGTGCTGCAACATACGGATGTACAGTAAACCAAAAAAAAAATATTCCAAAGGACAGTTTTACACAGTGGCTACATTTGAGATGAGTACATGTTTTTTGAAGACAGACCATAACAACTTGGTTTTTACTTCCAAAATACAGTGGCACATTAATTGCTTGATCAGCCAAATGAAACTAAATGTAATTAAGACTAGTGTGGGGTTAATTTGGTCCATAATTATGTTATATAAAGTAAATGAAAATTGTTTCCTTCCTAAATTGCAATTCATTACAATTACAGATATTAAAATAAGATACTATAAAATTACATGAAGCATGTACACATTAATAGCCATTAGTAATAGCTTGATATTTCTATCCAAGCAACAGTTTATTAGAATGCCAAAAGGTTATATTTGACAACGCACATGACTGAGTTTTTTACTCATCCTTTCTACTCCTCTAAGAAATTCAGTCTTCTTACACACAAAACATATGCCATGTCATATTTGTGCATGTTAGGCATATTAGTTTTAGTCTAAGATTTGTTTTAACAATACTGTTTGCTGTTCATTAAAATAGTTAAGGTTGACAGCTGTATCTCTGGAATGAGCTAGATCAGTCTTGGTGGAGAGGAGCTGCCTCTCCCAACACAATACAGTGCTTTGTTTTGGGTACAAGAACTTCTTGGTAGTGGGCAAATGCAGACTTAGATCCTCTTGCCTTCCATTTAACTTAAGCATAAATTTAAAGCTAAGCCCATGCTTAATGGTTTTGCTATGTTTTAGTAGCTTTTTACAAGGACTCGAGTATTCTGCAGGATTGGAGCCACTGGCTCTATACACTGAAATCAATGGCAATGGTCATGGTGTGCAGGGTCTGACCTGTACCTCTTATGAGACGAAATATCCCTAGGTATTTCTACAAAGAACTGTAAACTTCAGGGTATCACATTTTGACCACTCTTATGAATTGATTTCCTACTGTTTCTTTTTCTGAAATTTTTTCTTTCGGGGACAGAAAGTGTCTAGCAACAACATTTTAATATCAGACAAAAAGACTGACAAAGCAGTGCTTTTGAAATCGTAACATCCATGTGATTTTTGAGCTGGTGCTGAATGATGGACACTAGAAATATATGTAGTATTTTAAGTTCTTGTGTATATCAGATAAAAAGCTACAGGCACAATAATAATTTTTATGCACCCAGGATACTCACTAAAATGAGGAGACAAATAGGAAATGAAGGATGAATCTTGTTATTAGGGTCCTTCAACTCCAACATGACCAAATTTAGAGTCAAAGACATGAAATCTCTAACTGCATTGCACAGCTGGGTATCACATTTAACCACAAGGATTAGGATGTAATCCTGCGATTTCTGAACATCCTGAATTTCTGAAGTACTTCATACTTGCAGGCTCAGGATTTTATGTTCCCTGAAAAGCTGTGAGCAAATAATTTTTATTCAAATGATCTACAGTTGTTTTCTTCCTTACATGAAATAGTAAGACATCCTTTGTTAAAGGAAGAGACCACAACTAGAGCAGTGCCTTTATTTCTTTTAGAATTGTTTTGTACGTACTGCTCCTAGATTTGCAAACCTAAAGTAAAACGTATTTTAAAAATAAACTCACTATTTCTCTTTATAACAACTCAGACTCAGGACATTTAGTTGCTAGAATTAGGTTATTGCCACTGACAGTAAATATATTTGTGTCTTAACCATTAATTCTGCTAATTGAGCATTTCATAAAAGTGGTTTATAAACTGATGATAAAAGATCAGCACCCTACAGTGTTGGTTATATCTGTACACAACATTAATACTCATTTAATAAGCTGACCAATAATAACATTAGGTAGAATATCTTAATGATGATATCTTACTTTCAACAAACTGAGAGATATGTTTTGCAATATTTAATTGAGCAAAACTCCCAGTGGCTTCAGTGAAAGGTGTTCTTGATTAAGGACTACAGAATTTCACCTTAATAATATTTATCATTTCTGCATGGAAGTGTAGGGTGATAACAGTTATTAGCATTCCAGGTAAAGTAGCTCATGCAAATTATTCTGCTATTAAATAGTCAGCCACATTGTATTTAATACCCCCAAATAGTTATGTATATTTAACAGGGAAATGACAATAGGAAAAAACAGATTTAGTTCAGATGTTGAGCTGCTATGTAAACCAATTATCTGTCCTGAGGGAAACAGCTCTGTCTACAACTACTTAGGCTCTAGGGCCTATTACAAATCCTGGAGTGGGCTGTTGTTTCAATTCTCAGGGGAATCTACCACGTCACACTGGAAATAGTTGACAATAATTAGAAAGCCTGCTTCTGCCAGTACTGAGAACATTTTTAATACCTTTCTAAGTGTTACGGGAGATAATATATAAGGCTTTTAGAATTCCAGTCAGGCTAAGGTGAACCATGGAAAGGACAACTACACAATAGCCCCAAACTGGACTGTGACAGGCTAATTATTGTGGCTTCATTATAAAACCTCTTCTTGCATAGGTCACCTGGGAAGTGTAATTAAAAATGCATTATTGGTGTATATTTTTATTGAAGCAATTAAATTAAAAAGCAAAAAAATAATTATTTGATGAGCAAATAATAATGTTGGTCAACAGCTTTTATCCAAGAAAGAGAGAACAAGTTAGTGGTTCATTAGCAGTAAACGTGTTAACTGGAATGCTGTTTGAAATATGAGCCATAGAACAGCTTTTAAATACTCAGATTAAAGGATTTATAATGTCAAGTTTAACACAGAAATTATAGATAATATTACATTGCCATGAGTAACAGCACCTTTAATCTGACTTAGCAAAAGGATTTACTACACACGGTATGATTTTCACAATTGGACACCTATAAATCTATCTAGTATCAAACATCTCTATTGGCCATATAGGGGTATCAACACACATGCATACCTAGGTGGACATGCTGTCATGTGTGTAGGAATATGTAGAATAGGATTCTGTAAAACTGTGCAGCATCAGCTGCAGAAAAGCTTTTTAGAAATTCCTGCCTCAAACAAATAGATGTCAGGGAGTCCACTCTAGCCACTGTTTAAATTTTCCTGACATGGAGCCATAGGGATGCCCTGGAAGCATGAGGAGATGCAAGGGATCCCCCCAGGAACTTGGCAGGATCACCATGCTGACAGCACAATTTTCCTGGACAGCAATGTGTAGTTATACACTGCTCAGGAAAGAGTAGCTCTGTTTACACAAACCACCCATACAACACACACAGAGTAAAGCCAGCTTTTCCCAGAAAGGATTAGTTAGTTGATAGAGCTACTTGATGGTTATTCCTCACGGGAAGAGATATGTCCTGAGCGTATCATGTTGGCTGTGCTGCTCAGAATCTCTACAAGGAAGTATGTATAAGATGGGTGGTTTTACACTAGGCTCAGTTTGCAGGCTGTGAAGTTACCAGCAGTTGCACAAAAGACATGTTTGAGACTCTCAAAGGCATGTTCAGTCTTTCTCTCTCAGAAACCGTTTGGTGTTCCTCAACGCTGTTCACCCCAGCTCTGGGGTATGCATGTACCAGAGACATACACAAGCACAATGATATTTCCTATCTTTTATTCTTCTTCTGGTAACTCCTAACTTCTTCCTTGCCTTTTGTTGTCAATAGCATTGTTCTGGCACTGCCAATAGGCTCACAGTCATCTAAAATCTCCTGAGGTGACAATGTCTCCTCCGGTATATATTAGGGTTGTTTACCTCCAATTTTTTACCCTTTATTCCATCTGTTATTTTTATTGTCAAGTCATTCATAAGACCTTTCTGTAACACATTGCATCATAGATTGAATCCTGAATCATTCTCATAAACGGTAGTGATAACTTGCTACTTAACATTTTCCAGATAATTTATGAATACGTTGAACAGCAGAATCCCAAGAGAGCTCTCCAGAGGATTCTGTCAGTAATTGTCCTTCTCTGTGAAAACTGACCACTTACTGTTTCCCTTTGTTTCCCTTCTTTTCACTAGTTGCTAATCCTGAGGAATACCTTCCATTTAGCCCATAACTAAGCTTCAAGTTTTTGTTTCTGTAAGAGTCTTTGGTGAGGGATTTTGTTGAAAGTCTGTTGAAAATCCAGTCACACTGTATCAACTGGCTGTGTTATCCATATGCACAGTGATGTGGTCTAACAACTATAAAAGATTTTGGGGCATGACTGCTGTACAAAAGTTAATCTTGACCATCTTCCCATATGATACTAATGTTTTGTTACAGTCTCTACTTGTTTACCTGATGCAGAAATAAATTTCCAGGCCTGCAGTAACTAGCACCATAGGAACTTTAGTAAAGATCAATGTTGCATTAATCACATTTTGTTTCTCTGCCTCTGTGGATGCTTTAAACCAAAGCACCATTACTGTTTGATTTCACATGTGAGCTCTCAGACGACTTGGGTAAATATCATCTCACCTTGGCAATTTCTTCTCATCCCCATCTGCTCAAATGTCCTAACATTTTGTCTGTTGTACTGATACCGTAATCTGCAAAAAACTTCCCAGTTCCCTGCCTCTCCAGACTGGCACTGGTGCAAGCCTTCTGATGTGTTTTTAAGAATAAAAATCAAAATAGTGTTATTTTGGTTTTTGTTTTAAATTATTATTTGTCTCTGAGTTCTCTTTTTACATTTTCTCTGCCCTTTTTATCTCTCTCCCTCAATTATGCTTTCAGATTTGGTACAGTAATCACTTTCCCTTGGCCTGGCAGAACTTTGATAATTTAGGGGTTACTGTAACTTTGGGAATTAATTCAGCATTCCAGGAGGAGGTTGGTCATTACTGATCCATGCACAGACTTAAGTAGACCAAGTTCCTTATTGATAATATCCTTCCTTATGACCACATTAATTTTTTTCTTCAGGTATATTTTATCCCATCCTAAATATCGTCATATTTTCACAATACAAAACCTACAGGAAAGTAAAAATCTACCAAAAAGGCCATTCTGTGCTCAGTACTGTGAATATGAATGTATTATGCAGTGACCTTCAAACCAGCAAGGCCTGATCCTGCTCCCAGTGCAGCCAAGGGAGTTTGCTGCAGGCTCTCTCCCTCACAACAGGATGCTGTTACAGCTGGGCGCAGGAGCGTCCTCATCAATAAACAACAAGTGAATGTTTTGTTACTGCATTGATTTGAAGACTTTTTCAACAGTAATGAAGGATGTCTAATGGTTATATACCTCTAAAAATAATATCTTCCAGACATTCCTACCTCTCTTTCTCTCTACATGTTATATATGGATGTATGCATGGATGCACGACTGTACTGAAACCAAATATAAGTTTCTGCCTTTTTTTATTATTTTCATTCCTAACATGAGAGCAGAACTTATGCCCCAATTTGAAAAAATGCCTAAACCTAGGAATGAATTAAACACACATAAAGTTCTGTTACTGGTCAGACCAAAACCCTAAGGGTTGCATTCTGTATTCAATTACACAAGTGTTACTCCCGTTGGAGTCAGGACTGGAGGGCAGAATTCAGCCTGAAATTGTAAACAAGAAAAATTTGAACTGAATCAGGTCTTTCCTTAATATGCACTAGTATGTACCAAGATCCTGTTGAATATAAGGTCTCTTATTTGGGAAAAAGGGCAAGAAGAAAAAAAAATCAGTGAGAAATTGGGGAAAGATTTCTCCAGGATGAAATTTGCTGTCTAGGTGCTTTGGCACAAAAAGGTTTGTTAAAGTGAGAAAATCTGTGTTTTTAGACTCCCAAATTAGCTTGTTTTGACTTATTCCTTTCTGCTGTGTCTTAGCAATTCATTTCTGCAGCTGCATCTCCTGTACTGGTCTGCAGTTTTCTCACCTTTTCTGGGTGAGGAACCCAGACCTGCTCTGTCCTTGACACCCAAAATAAATGGGACAGCAGCTGACAGTGATTTTCTTGCACTTTTTTCAGGGTTTGAAGGTTGCTTGTTTTTTTCCTTGTGAAAACTGTGGCTTTCCTTTTTTTTCTTAGTATTTTTTCTCAGATGACACCCTCTCTATGCCATAACCCAAGCTTGTAATCTCGGGGACTGGTTTACTTTTTTGGTGAAGGCCTTATCACATTGTTGAGTACAGCAGAAATTTCAGCAGAGGGTGCATAAAAAATATAGATGTGCCAGGAAGATTTCATTTTCACAGTGCACCAAGTTGTGACTGCCCTCTGCATGGCTCTGCAGCTTGGGAAGATTCCTTGGTTAAATCCACTCACAAGCTGGGCAAGTCTATATGAGGAATCAGCTGCATGGCTCTAGAAAGAGGGTCCAAAACTGGAATTAGAATTTTGTGTTTCGAAGAGTTATATATGTGTAGCTAAGGTACAATTAAAATAAAGCAGAAATTATATGAGAAACAGTGCCCAAGACAAGGCTGACATTCATTGAGTTGCATCAGAGGATGCTGTACAGACAGTTGCCATTTCAGTGTGTGAGTGGTCTTCCTGTCTCATAGAATGGAGCCATTGTTGGCAGTGGCTGAAAAAAGTGCAGCGTGTGGGCATGAGTCCCCAAAAGACAGAGCTGGGAAAAACAGGGACTTGCTGGAGAAGGCTCTGCAAAGCATCTACTCTGAACTGCTGATGAAGTCAGTGATTCAGGAAAAACTTCTCGTGAGTTGTGCCATATTTTTCCATCTTTTTCCATTTCACATGTGAACAGCTGTAGCTGACACAGAGTATTTTCCAAACAGATTATCTGAAGCTTAGTAAGGATGTTAATAACACTCGAGTGTGTTAAATTATTATTTCAGCTTGTCTGTATGCCCATTTGGAGCTGCAATACAATTTAATATTTCTGTTTATAAAAGACAACTCCCGTAGAACCAAGATTTCTGATGGTCACCTCTGTCTCCCATGAAAGAAGTTTGGAAAGCTTTGCAGTGTGATATACTGCCTGGTTTGCTTGGGCTTAGGATCCCTCACACATAGCACCATCCTCTTTCCCAGTGAAACTTGACCTACTGGCCCAAATACCTCATCTGATCTCAGCTGCTACAATATCTTAGAAATAAATAGGACTGTACTAGCCATGCAGTGATCCTAATCTGTGAAATCTTTATATACCGAGCTTCATTCTGACATTAGAGAGGGTCTAGCGACCATGCAAAAAAATGTTATCTATCTCTAACATGTGATAAAACTATAATAAATGTAGAAATTGATGAAATGAGGAACAAATTATTATGGGCATTGTTAGGCAATGCACAGGTTCAAGGAAGATGAACTTTTCTTTTTCAGAAGTTCTAAAACTACCCTTAAAAGTTTAACTGGCAGCAAGCGTGAGCAGGCTCTAATTCTGAGTTTTTATTCCTGGAAATTACTGGAAGAAAAAATGCTTCAAATAAGAGGTGACTATAGAGCTGCAAGTCAAGGGTTAATTTTTCTTTTCTTAGGGAAGCAGTAAAAGCTGACTTTTTCCATTCTGTGTTATCTGTGGCATTATATGTGGCAGCTGCAACCTATTTCTATTCCTAAATTCTGATAGTTTATTGCCATTGTGGGAGATGAAGGATTTGGTCCTTGGTCGAGAGTTCCAGGTGTCTGAGAGATTTGCAAGAACTGTGAAAAAGAGGAAAATGACGCAAAGAATATGACATTTCTGGAAATATAATTTAGATTTTGGTCAAGAGGGAATAGGAATGGCTGGTTCAGGTCATCAGCTGAACTGGCATTTCAGTGCTTGTGCAAGCAGAGAATCAAGCAGACAGACTTGTCAGTCATGGGTTAAGTTACTGCTTTGAAGTGTGGAGCCATCATGTAACTTACAGGTCTAAGTAGATGTTTAGTTCTCGCCCATCTACTTAAGCTAGCTGTTTTCATTCTCAGTTATTTTGTTTTTTATTGCCAGCCCTGGGGAGCACAGGCAATTTTTTCATAGTTGAAACTTCGTGCAGTCACTCAGGGAAGTGCAGTGGATCCACAGTGGAGGTTGAGCTGAGGTATAATCTTCCAGCTCCTGAATAAATCTGGTCAGTACTCGTGCAAGTCTGCCCAAATATACTGGGTAGAGTGTTAGCTGCACAAAAGAGAGAGAAGTGCATACACAGATTCGAATTTCTCACTATGTCTACTTAACTGAACTATCTTTTCCACAAATCTTTTGCATTTTCTCTTCTCTGTTCGAACTCACAGTTATGCACAATTTAAGGCAAAATGCCACACTATGATTATCTATTCTATTCTCCTCCTTTTCCACATAACATAAGCCAAAGAACATCCCTGAATTAATTCCTGTTTCTAGTCTTACAGCTATGATTGAGCTGAATATACCTTTTAGAGAAATAGCCGATCTTAACATTTTCTTGTGATGAAAAATCCACTGCAGTCCTGACTTGCTAGTTCACAATGCCTAATTACCCACAATGTTAAAAATGCAAGCCTTATGTCTAGTCTGAATTATTCTCACTTCTGTTTTCAGGTGTTGGATCTTATATATCTTTCTGCTAAACTGAACAACTGTGCATTCTTCAAAGTACTCTTCCCCATGTAGATAGCCACAGATTTGAGGAAATCTGCTCTTTTGACCTTCTTTCTGATGAGTTCAAAGTCTTACCTCTGCTGCTTGGTAGCAATGCCCAGATTCAGATTTGAGCAAGTAGCTTGAGCCAAGATGGTAGTGCTGTACAAGGTCTTTCCTTGCCTCTGTTTCTCATCACCTGCCTCCATACTTCCTTGTGGCAGAGGCAAACACAAGCCTGCCCAGCTGTCCAGCCGTTCTTTCTAACACCAGGGATGTTTGCACAGAGACAGACTTATGTATAGACATGCTTCTGAAGGCAAAGGGGAAATGGCTATATTGTTCATTCCTCAATATGTGCATAAAATACAGCAAATTACAGGCCCTAATTGTGTAGATGGCTTTATTAGCTAAGGTGACATTTCGCAACTTTTTATCTTGACCTAGACTTTGGGCTTAATCTTTTGCTATCTTTTTCACAGGAATATTGAGAGGGGGAAAATTGCAGTCATACAGTCAGTAGTGGTGAAGCTGAAGAATATCAGATCTTCTAAACCACCACCAGAAGAAATTATTGCATCAGCATAAGTAGTAGATTTATCCTAAACTATACACAGAAAGTGAGTTGAAATATGGCATGGATGATCAAGACTGCATATTCAGGTGTGAACTGATCTAGTGATCAGTTAATAACATAATTTTACCACCATTTTTAATCTTTGCAGTCATCTTTGCAGCTTTTCTATTTGTTTCCTACCTCTTTTCTGAAGCCTCTCAGAGTTTTTTTGAACGTCTTTCTTAAAGTGTGGACAGCCATGTTGGACTCTAACAGCAGATGCTCCAGTATCAAGACACTATAACCCTCAAGTGTTTTGCTTTTTATTTCACTAAATCGTATCTTTACTCATAGAAGCCACAACGGCTACTAGAAACAACACATATTCAGGTGTCTGCCATGAATTCTCCTTCTTTTATTGGAAATACTGCCTGATAATCTTACAATCTAGAATTTCTTTCTTTTTAGTATGACATATATTTTCTTTTAGATAAAGAGCCTTTTATCATTAGTATTGAAGCGTGTTTATTCTAGCTCTCTATGCAGTGCAGATCCTTTTATACTAGTGATCTGCTTTTATCTTTATTTATCACTTTTCAGTCTATCCTTTATATGAAAACTTCATTGGAAGTTATATGATTAGATGATTTCTATGCGTTATTAATAAAAATATGACAAGGTTGGAAAAAATTCTAGTGAGATCCTACTCAGTGATAACTTCCCACTTATAATTAGATTTCAAGAGCGATGAGCTGATAGTTAACTTATATAATATGTAAAATAGTTATTTTATACGGTTCTAGATCCCCAATTCAAATCTTCAAAAAGCACATCAAATGCTTCATAGATCTTATTGCATCAACAGTATTGTTTTTACCAAGCAAAATTTTATTTTCATCAGATAGTTTGAGAACATCTTTCTGTCAATAACTGCAGTTGATCAATACTCAAATTATCTTGTTTAATTCTTCAAAATAAGAGAGGTTTCACCCCATTACTGCTTGATATAAGCAGGACTGTCACTTGTAGTATTTTGTGTATGATTTTTCATCATAGTAATGTCAAGCTTTACTAGCACTTATTTAAGCCTGAGATAGGAATTACTGAGATCTTTTGCAACCAGGCTGAGAAGAAACTTCTAAATACTTGGCTTGTTGAATACTTTCTAATAATCTGACTTTAAGGTTTTTATGGCTCACTCCAATATAGTGAAAGTAGTGTATCTTTTAAATAAAATTGCTTCATTCCTTGTCCTTTGCTGAGATTTTGTTAGTGGCTTGAAGGCTGAGCTCTTAAGTGGAATGGAGAGGGGTGCAAGGGAATATTAGTGATAGCTATGTATTTGTATGTACAGAATATTTATGCAGTGCAAGAATACTCAAAGGAATGCTTATTACTGGAATGCATATGACTTACCATATGTATCCATAACATTACACACGTGGAGAGAGGTTTGTGCACATGTATGAGCAAGACCCAGCAGGAGAGCAGTGCGTGTAAGCCAAAGAGGGAGGCAAAGCACAGCATAGTCCTCTGCCAGGACAGAGGAGCTGGGCCACTCTGTTAGTGAGGCTGTGTCTGTGGGAAGTGCTGGCCACTGGCACAGAGGAGTAGGGAGTGTGATATCTTGGATTCAGACAACTGGAGCTTATAAAACATGGTCTTCCAGGAGAGAGCTGCCATAAACTGCACGTGCACTGTGCCCCTTTTCTACTAGGGAGCCCTAAAGGCTGTAGTTCCCACTGTCAAGGAAAAGGCAAGTGATGAGAAGGCATCTCTGACCATTCATCCTCATCTTCTGAATACTTTTCTGTGAATGCTTGACCTGAGCAGTTGAGAAACTTTGAGACAATAGCTCAGGAGTACCAGTGTTTGACGCTTTTCCACTCCACTCATACTGCTAGGTCTTGCTGTATGTTTTCATTCTACTTTTTAGCAGTGGCCTCAGTCTGCTGCTGACTAGTTTGCCCAGTCCTGGATTTCTTCAGCCACCTGTGGTTGTTTGGCCGACGCTCTATGACAGGAACTGTACCATATTTGGCAAACCAAACTTCACCACTGGAGAGCAACCCACTTAAACTACCAGAATTCAAGATGGAGTAAATTACTTGCAGCCACTTTTATATTTCATTACATGTACCATTCACATCTAGTCCCTGAATCAAATCTGACATAGGCTGTGAGAAGCCAATGTCATTAATATCTAGTGCATCTCCATGTGCAAATGTTCATGGAGTTCTGGCTAGAGGGGTCTACTGAATATCATTGGTTCTGATCTTTTGCCATCCGTCAGTGTAATCCAGCATACTACAGGGACATCAGAAACCACTAAACTCTACCCAGTTACCTCTGTAGTAAACCAAATAACTTCTGCTTGACTAGAGCGTAACTTCTTTGAAAATATCCAGTTTTTATCTAAAGATACTAGGAGCTTTTATAATTTGGAGAAGAACTGTGGGGTTTTGTTTTATACATAGTTTCTTGCTTAGTTGAATTTGTCCACTTCCACTTAAAACCACAGTTTCTTGCTCGGTCTGCCTATACTACACTGAAGAGCTCTTTAGTGTCTGGTTTTCTCCCTGTAGTCAAATTTGTCACCTCAAATTATTGCATCCAGAATAAAATCCATCCATAGAGGTAAGAAATTATCAACGCCTTTGTCTCCACTCTCAGCAGAGGACAAAAGACAAATTGAGCATGGAGATTCAAACAATAAAATCTGTTGAGCATTTGGAGTTCTGCACTGAGATGCGGGCTGATGTCCTGCCCTTGGAATGCTTGAAGGATCCTGCTGAAAGTTACTATTACCGAAACAAAGTGCCTCACTTTCAAGTGCAGGTGGCCTCATAAGTCTTACATGCACAGAAGCATCATATAAATATATATATATGTATATATATATTGAACAAGATAATTCAGCTCTATGTCATATGGCTGGTATAATTTTAATTGCATGGTAAAACATGAGAGTATTTCTAGAAGCAAAAGATTCTTGAGAACACCTGCCTCCTTATGTTCAGTGTATAAATTTGTTCACTTTCAATATAAACTGCTTATTGAGGAATCTCAGATAGCAAGTCCAAGAACCGACTTCACAATCTGATGATCTATAGACTTAGTTGATTTTAATTTTTTTGTTTGTTTTTCAGAATTCTGCTAAGTCCTAGTAAAAATCATTAAAAAGTGCTATCCCATATTTTGCAATGGAAATTGATTTCAAAGCCTTTCCCAAAGGTAGCAAACTCATTCCTGTAGTTTTCCTTATTTAAACAAGGTTGGACATGGCACTTCAGAATATCCCGTAAAAAATAATCCTGTACATTCATGAGGAAGAGCAGAGAATATAGCTGAGCTCTTGCTTTTATAGTTTTTCAATATCACCCTGAGGTCACACAGGTCTATGGAATGTCTTTCATACTGTAAACCAGAAAAGGAGGAAAAAAGTAAAAAAAAATGTAATTTCTCAGATACTTCTTTATAATGAAGCACTGGCTGTTGCAGCACTGGCAACTCCCAACAGCTTCAACAGTCCCCACGATGGAGCTCGACCCACAGCATTGGTCACTTCAGCAACCAGCAAGGCCTCCCCACCAACAACAAATGGCCGTGATTCCCACTTTTCAAGGATTCCTGTATCTTTCAAATGCTGACACTGTACCTGAACTCAAACTGACCTCTGCAGGCGACAGGAAACTGTCAGGGAATTTCAGTGCATTGCCAGGTGTGCTGGGAGATGAAGGGTTAATCTGACCAGCGACCAGCAACTTCAGTATTAGGGTTTATGTTTGTTCACAGGGTGGGCAGCGTGACTGGACTATCCATCACCACAAATACACAATAAATACAGACACACACATATTGTATGTATATACATATATACGTACACACATACATGCACTAATACGTGTTCATGTTCTTACACTATGTACAATACAGATTTTAAAATGCACTATCTAGAATGCATAAACATGCACTTCTAACTTATAAAAGGCCAAAGTTGAGTCATAGATGAGTTGTTTGTTCCCACTGCTTTCAGAACTGATTTTCACAATCAGATCTGCAGCTCCACACAGTGCAGACCTGCATTTTCTCTGTCTGACCGCTTTATATGGAAATAACACCTAGAAACTCCTAAGTCACTTTTGGTCTCTGTTGAACAATATAAGCTTGGTAAAAAACATGAAAATCATTCTACTGAGAAATGCAGTGCAAACGGCACACAAGGAACGCACAGCAGCTCACTTGAGGGCTGGTCTGTGTATGGCAAGCGGCTCCTCGGAAGGAGGGGAGCTCCTTCCCAGGGGAGCAAGTCCTGGCTCAGACACCTCCCTGTGCCCCAGAAAGAATTTCCTCTGTGGTGAGAGTGCATGCAGTGTTGATTACATTTCTTCAACTTCCCCAGCCACTGCACCCCATCAGCTCCATAGGGAGGGGCTCCCCTCCCTCCTCTGCCTGACTGGGCTTTGTACTTGGGCACAAGTGTAAAACTCGCCTGCACGTTAGGCAGGGCACAGCTGGTCTCGGGAAATATTTCTCTCAAATGCCGAAATAGACATCACAAATAGGGAGAGAAACCAATGGAGGACAGCAAGCTGCAGAAAGGAACAACTCACATTGCCAGGAGACGTAAATGATTACATATTTCCTTTCACCACTGGATTAATTTTCCTTTTTCTTCTTATAAAAAATGCAACATCTTATTGCTGATAGCTTTCAGCATATATAAGCTGAAAAGCAGTACTGGGAAGTATCAAATTCTTCCTTTCCAGCAGTCCCTGGGTGGGTTCCTGTTTGCTCTCGCAGCCGAGCTGGTTTTCTCTGTAGTACGGCTCCTTTGGCAGTAGAGGGCACTTAGAATATGGACAAAGCAAAAAGAAATGCCTTCTGAAACTTCCCTCAGAAAGCTTTTGTTTAGCTGTGTGAAACCTTCAGTGCTGTCAAATGTTCCCTAGTTTAAAATAAGATTTTTAACAGTGTTTGACTTTGGAGATTATTTAATATCTCTGCTTTAAACAAAATTAAAAAGTTAATTTTGCTTTCTGTTTGAGTCAATTTTTAGCATTGCAAATAGTCTGTTTAGGTTTATGGGTTTTGTCTGCTGTGCTATCAGCAAAGCAACAATATTTTATTATTTGCTGACACTAGGAGTAAAGGAAATCATTTTTTCCTTAGAAAATGGTGAAAATAATTTAGTAATATTTTAGGTTGTTCTGGGGTCAAGCGAACCCATTCCAAAATAGGGAAACTCAATTATACAAGTGGTACAGAAGAAAGATACTGCAATGAAAACCTAAGAAGTGGAAAAATATGCCCCATTACTACATTTTGATTCTTCTAGGACAAATATGAAGCTTACATGAGAGCTCATACTAGGACTGTTTCTTCAGGCTGTTAATCTCTCTTATCTTCCCTGAAGCACTTAGAAAGATTTTGACCTTCAGGGGACATGTGACATCATCAATATTTGGATGTGAATGTTACAGCTCTGCTCATAGGCAAAAGATATATTTCAATTACTCCCATTAATAAATTGTACTGTTGAAGTGGACTGTACTGCACAACTGTACAAACTTCAGCACTAATCCTATAAACTTAAACTCAAGAGAATTGTCCTTAAAAGTCAGTAGCATTTACTCATTTGAGGTGCTTATTTTAGGATCAGGCTTGCATGACATATTTTCCACCACTTATGGTAGTTGTAACAGTAATTGGTGAGAAAATTATGTCATATTTGCTATATGAGAAAACATAGGGAGCAGATACTGTGAAGCAGGACAAAATAGGCAGAAATCTTCTCCTCCTGTAGCTATTTGAAGGTGTTGGATCAGGTCCATAAGTGGAATAAACTGATGTAGCTCCAGTGACTGAAATGAAACTGCAGATTTAGAGCAACTGAGGAACTGGTAAATTGTCTGTCAAAACACAGGAATCAAACAGTGTGGGTGGGTTCTGGTTATATTAAATTACTGTCAGTGTTCACAGAGCTTTAAGAACAGGACAAGGAGAGGACCTTCCTTTCTAAATCTTTCATATATAGTAACACAACATTTAAGTGGCTCATTATTTTTGTTTGGCCTAATTTGTGGTATCACTGGCAGTACTCCTACAACTTGTACAAAACCAACAGATTAATATCTTTGCAAGGATAAACTGGTGTGGATGCACTCATTTACATCAAACAATAATATCAGCCGAGAAATTGATTTAGCAAGGCCAGATATAGAGCTACCAGCTAACTTTTTCCACTCAGTTCATTTAATTCTTCTAATGACACATCTTTAGGGAGTTTCAGCAGGGATGGTGTCTCTGCTTACCAACATCCCATCCTTATGGTCCTTTGGCTCAGCTACTAATAGATAGTGCAGAGATAGTGGTTAGCAGATCTTCATCTTTCAGTCTTTCAGATCAGATCTTTCAGTCACAGCACAGCTACAATTAATGTATCCATCCTCTAAGAGGATATTACCAATACCATTTACCTGGATGCAGGATTCGTGCACTCCTACCAATGTAGCTATCAAGAAAACAGACAAAGAGGAGAAGCAGGGTTTCTCACCACCAGGAAAAGGATCTGCCAAGAGGGCAAAAGTTTATCCTATCCTATTTGTGTAAGAGGTAGTGGAAAATCTGCTACACCTGTCCTTGGAACAACTGCTGCTGTTACCCCTTCACACCCAGTGGTTGCAGTTCCTGCCCACAGTGTTTTTGTACCTACATAAGGGAAGCCCCTTCCTTCTTGCTTGTTGTTTCTACCAAAAAGGTAGCAGCAGCACCTTTTGTGTATCTTGGGAATCAAAGGCACTCTGTGAAGCAGAAGTAATTGCCATGCATACAGCAGAAACCAAACACTCATTTTCCTCTCCATTTCCAAAGGCTGAAGGAACATGTTAATTACCTAAGAACACTCCATTTGACAACTAGAACAACAGGAGAAAGCAACCACTGGAAAGTAAGAACCCAGCTTTTGTCAGCCAGGTATCGAACCTGTACAGTGGTTCGTGAATGTTCCCCCAAATAAGTAAGATTCCTTACTCCGTTTTGCTCAGACTCTGAATGCTGCTTATCACATGGTTAAGATTCAACTCATAAAAACATGTCTCAGCAATTGGAATTTACCCTTTGACCTTCGTCCCCCTCCCCTTTGTTCCCCTGCTGTGATGAACAAGTTTTGTCTTCACTAAACATCACTGTTACACTGGTGAAAACTGCTTTTTGCACAAGTTCAAAAACTCAGCAAACAGCAGGGACAAAAGCATATGTAGATATAAAAATATATATGTAGTTGTTGTGTTGTATCTTTACTGCACCTAGAGAAACATCAGAATTTAATGGGTTTTGCCATATATTTGGCAAATATTTCTGTGCAATGATGCATCCTGCAGAAACAAGAGATAGGAGCGGTGAACTATTCAGTAGGGTGAAATATTTCTTTTCATTTAAAAACTTTCTTGAACTGTGCATAGGCATGTGCATGACTGTGTGGGGCTAGAAATAGGTATCACCCTGCTCCCGGTCTCTAAACTTCTCGATGGGGTCAGTGTGGAGGAACAACATAGCTGCTTATGCTGGTTATTTGATGACATATGGTAATAGCTGCAGTGTTAGAGCTGAATGTGACACACCACAGTAAGTTTAGCAAAATAAACCTGCTAGCCTTTCCCCCCACCACTGCATTTAAAAAAAAGTGTTTTTCTTTTTTTGTGGTGAAGAGCCATTATTAGCTGTGGAAAAAAAAATTACAGCTGAGTGTTTCAAGTGCTTGGTTTGTGTATATCTGTGTGCATGTGAATAAAAGCTAACCAGACAGGCAGATCTGTACTAGTAAATAGGGTACTTCATACACACAAACCAACATATGAGTACACACATGTTCGATATTAAAGCTTTTATGTAAAAATAATACCCTCAGACTAGAATCTGAGCCCAGTTTTAATCTATCAGGCATACAAGAATGGTTTGTGGTGCAATCTGAGGATAACTCTACTGCACAATTATGAGATTATATCCTCTTTAGAGGGTATAATTATGCCATCTCTATATATCTTATTTAGAAGGCATAATGTTTCTCCCCTAATAGTGGAAAAACTAGTACAGAGAAATGCAGTGGTTTTTGCTTCCAGCACACAAAATACCATAGACATCCAGAAAGCTTTTGAATACAGGATCTTTGGGCTGCAAAAAATGAGGCTGGACTCCTGATACATACCTGAAAAAATACCTAAAAATAAAAAAAGCTACAATCTCTGTGGTGTTCGGTAGATGAAGATATGTCTTGCAAGCATTTCTCCAAATTCATTTTCACAGATGTCTTAGTAATGACTTTTTGACAACTTAAATTAAACATGTCAGTCAGTGGCATCAGAATTTTTCTTAACTATAATAAAATTGAAGGGATCTTTTTAAGCAAAATCTACATTGTATTTAGGACCATTTGCTACCAATATAAATGGTTACAAGTGTTACAGACTGAGAGGGTATAGGAGCGGTGGTAATAAGGCAGTGGTACGTTTTATCCATAAGGTGATTGATAATTCCGTTTTTTCTTTCTGGTTTCGTTGCACTGTTTAATCTTTCCAAGCTTAGATCAAATGATTGCTCATTTTGGATGATAAAGTTTATTGCTACTGTCTGGTATGTGTAATGACTACTTAATAATATGCACCAAGATACAGCAGCAGCTCTTTTTAGTTTGTTTTCAAACGTGGTAAGGAGTCTCACCGCTACACACTTTTTCACGGAGCTGAGGTTGCTACAAACCTAAAGATAAATCTGCAAATCTATGTGACTATTCTTTATCATTGTCACTAGCTTGGTGGTGGTCTGCCATTTTTCTTGAAAGCTGGGCACCAACTGCTGGCCAGAAGTATTTTTCACTGAATTTTTTGTACTTTAAATAAACTACTGCTTCAAGAACTGCCAAGTGTTCCTCATTCATCTTCAGGACACAGAGCTTCATGTATATCTTCGCAAACCTTGACTCTGTGAAATGTTTGTCTCATCTCTCTGCCATTTATAGCAGTCTTTGAACTCATTTCTTGTTTATTGATGGCCTTGACTAAATTAATGCAGACGTAATTTTTTTAAACAGGTTTACACTCTGACTAATTGTATGCAAAATAAATCCTCATTTAGAGAGGCTCCTCCTCTTGTTCTAAAATGTCTTTCTGGATTCATAGAGTAAATGTTGCTGAAACCATAGAAGGGGGAGATTGTTTTTTCCTTTGGCATCTCTTCTTATAGTGGTAGAAGAATATGCATCTGCTTTTCCCTGTGGAGGGGGAGATAATATGATAACCTTCTGATTATATACATAAGCAGGAACTGATCAGCTTCTCTTGTGGTTCGTTTTTAAGGGCAAGTTCCAGTTGGATTGTGCTAATGCACATATTCATGAATCTCTCCAAACAGGATTCACTGCTCTCCAGGGAACTGTTGAAGTATGCATCATTGTTTCAATGAAGTATCTTCATTATAAAACATAGGGACTATAAAAGGTGAATACCATTTGCCTCAGCCTAATATAATCTCTAGTTTGACTTTCTCCCACTATAGTGATTTTTTTAACAGAATCAGAGAGAATAATATGAGACAATTTCAAATGAAATATTATTTGAAATTAGGTACATGTGCCTTGATGAACAGAATATTTTATTTTCTATTGTTTTATTGAAATAGGGAGAAATTAATATCAGTGGAATAAAAATGATCTTTAGGATCACACAGCCAATTCGAAGCACCTCAGTGGGGATAGTGGGTCTCTAGAGGTACAGAGTTTCCTACTTTACTGCATTAAAACAAGTAGGTATGATAGGTGCGCTGCTTAGTAAAATCAATGTGTTTAAAATTTGGGAAAGAAAGCAGATGCTGGAATCTACTGAAATCAATCACAAAAAGGATTTTGCTCATTGCAAAGAATGGGATGGCATAAATATCTCTATAGGCTTTAAATTGCTTATTACATGTTTTTATCACTGTATAATTATTTTAAAGGGTCCTAGACTTCTGCTTATTATAAAAAGCACATTAAAAATAGCAGTTAGCATTACATTTAAATATTGGGAAGGGAAAAAAATAATGTAGTATTATATGAAGAGGTTGCCTAAATCAGGAAGCATTCCAGTGAAGTAGCACAATCACTTTCCTGTAAGCAAATATGTCTATTTATCAGGTTTTATATTTATGTGTGTGTGTGTGTATACTTATATATATATATTTATATATATATGCTACATATAGAGATAAATAAATACGGGTTTTTTCAGAGTTCAAAAAATGTCTCCCAGTAGAAAAGTTTTTTTTGTAGCCTGCAACAATCTAGGCAATGTATAAACAAGTAGATAGGCATGATCCTTGCTCAAAGAGCTTGTGGTCTGAGAAGGTTACAAACAATTCTGGTCAGATAGATCTAATACAGTATGTAGGTTGAAGGTCTAATATTAAAAGTATTAAAATAATACTGGACAGTTTTATTGTTTAGTTTCATATTCTACAAAAATTAACATGGCATTCAAGGTAAAATACTGGCAAAGATATCTAGCTCTGAATGGCCTTGTGACTTCAGATAGCTTCGTGTTAGAGTAGAAAATGCTTTATATTTTAATTTGTTTTCACAGTCTAAGATTCATGCCTTTGTATAGGAGGCAAAACATGGCCTATGGCCCACTTAAATTCCAGTCAAGCTGTATTTGGAAAGCTTAAGTGGGGCTTATATAGTGAATAGGACTTTTCCTGGCACTTTGATCTGTGATGGATTTCTCTTGTTGTAGCAGTGGTGACACAAGTCATGTGTTCTATAATGACACCAGATTTATGAAAACCTGTCATGGTCAAAAGCAGTCACATGCACACGGAAAAAAATAAAAATCTGGTGCTACATCATCAGCAATGTTTGAAGAATTACACATATTTCACAGTTTGGTTCAACGTCACCAGGTCTCTGACAACAGATAGCTGACATTTGTAGTATGACTGGGACTTTCCAGCCATCCCCCTCCTCCTTCTCCTCCTCCTCCAAATTCTGCTTAATTGAGTATGTTGGCAACCAGACCTTGAAATATGCTTTGCTGTCAATTACTTCCTTTGGAAAGGCAAAACATCAATATGAGTTTCTATATCACTTTCTTCTGTGATTCGTATCTTCAGTGGCTGCAGAATGTATCCATGCTAGAACCATGTAAAAATATCCTAAAAATCCTGCCCAGGAGAGAGAGTGAATCATTCATCAGGGAATGTGGGAATATATTGGATAAATGAATATACCTTATTCATATATATAACTATATTTAATAACTTATTTCTAGTTTATATAATAGCCTCTGTAAAATATATATATATGAATATGAAAGATTTTCTATATATTATTCGTATAGTATAGTATACTATACTATAGAAAAACATATAAATTAATATGTTGTATATTGTATTAATATAACGCAATGTATAATTATGATATATAGTTGTGTATATATTTATATACTTAATATAGAAAATAAGAAATTATAAAATATTTTATTTATTTTGTTTTCAAGACCAATTGTAAGTTTTCTATTATTTCAAGCTGACTATTTAAATTTTAAGTTGCTCTCTTTCTCCCAGCAGAAGTTAAGTTGTATTTCTTTCTGTTTCTGGGTGGATAAGAATAAATCATATGTGAGGAAGCCTCTCTGTTTTTGCACGTCACAAATAGGCCTCAGAGAAAGTGTCACGTCTGTGAATATACCCACTTAATGCCATACTTGGAGCACCATGTTAGTATAAAACTCAGTAACAAAGTCATATGTGGGATATGCCAATGCTTTGGGAAAGGTGTTCTCAGAACTTTGTCTTCTATGATTTTATTGAGTTGGGTATTATTCTGTGATTTTCAGGAATTTATGTCCATACGTGTTCTGGTACTCTATAGTAGCCCATCCTCGATGTCTGGAGTAGGTACACAGTTGAGAGTAATTTAAATTGTTTGCAGACTGTCTCCTAAGCAAATAGACTTTTATGCATGACATAATTAGAGTCAAATTAGAATAAGCAAAATATATTTTTAACACTGGCCTAGCAATCTTGTTACATAATATTTGATATATACTGAGGCAACTGCATATCAGTGCTTCACCTACAAGACTGAGAGAGGTCTAGTTTCTCAGCAGTTTTTGGAAAGAATCCAACCTACTTGGATCAAGATATAGGTAGAAAACTATCCCTAGAGACAAATAGGGAGTTACAAAGGCAGCTGATTCATCTGCCCCAGAAAGTGGCAAGTTATGGAAATAACATTTGAAGGAGCTGTAAGGGAGGAAACAACATTACTAAAGTTACTAAGAAGTAGTTACAGAAATCCAAGGATAAATTTCAGTGATTATCACAAATGTCTATGTTATTTGCTCCTATGTCTGTAAGATAACTGCCTAATGTTATTTTATGCATTTTTCCCCCAATGTGTTTTATTCCTCACGTTCAGTAAAAAAATAACATACAAGTAAGTGAAGTCTTTCATTACCAAAGGAATGACAGAACAATATCACAACAGCTGACACAGCATTTTGTAGTAACCCAGTACATAATTTATGCCATCGCTATACATGTTTTAAAATAAAATCTCCTATTTTTAGATGAAGATATCAGAGTAGCTTGCAACATACCTTTTATGTAATACGATGGGCACCACGGAAAGATTCACATGCCTTCAGACGTAGGTAGGACCCAGACACTGTATGGTTTGCTGGGTGAAATCCCAGTTCCACTGAGAGCAATCCTCCCTTTGACTTCAGTAAGGTGTGACTTTCACCCCCAGTTTTCATATTGGGCCTTGGGACATTGCTAACATAAGGCATCAAATAATTACTTCTGGTCAATCAGGGTTTTTATACAGATCCGATGGTCTGAAGGATAAAGTAAATCAGTGTGGATCAAACCTGTTCTGAAGGGATCTTAAAGGTCAAGTTGATGGTTAAGTCACCCTGATTGCTTAACTCTTCTCCTCTGTGTAGAGACTTGCTGATTACAGTGCTGGGTGTGGAGAGGTGAGTGGCACTGGACTGAGCCCACCAGATCAATCCTCAGAGGTGACTCTCCCATACTCAGATATTAACTTCTCTTGCAGAATCTGAATTCTATGGAAGAGTCCTCACACGTCAGTCTTAAATCCAGCCTTTCATCTGTTAGAAATTTGATCAGAAAATCATATATCGTATGAATTGCAATGATGTATTGAAAGTATTTACAGTATCAGGTATGAAAACCTCCCCTTACAATTCATTCAGCTTATTACCATGAAATTCTACTAACATTCCACAGTATGACAAAATTCAGATCTTGTTCAGAAGTTTTGTCCAGGAAATCAAAATGCAAAAATTAAAATTAAATGGAAAAATCCTGGTTTCTGTGTTTTAAATTCTTTATATTCTGAAGGGCAAAGGAAGTAGGCTCCAATCTATGCCTGCAGTCTCATGCAAGTGGGGCAGAAGGTCTCCAATGTTATAGGAGTTCAGGGAACTGATTGAAAGGGAGCTGCATAGGCACAGGGAAGGAACATATAGGATTGTTTGTCCTCTATAAACATGAGAGCATTTGGCATACAGAATTTTCATCTGTCTCAATAACAAAAAAATACATCCTAGGCCACAAACAGATTTTTTTTTTCTCTTAGGAGAACACATGTGAATAAAGAGAAGAGGAAATTACACATAAGGCTGAACAGCTTTCAGAGAAGCAACACAATTTTTCATACAATAGTCTTCATACATTCAAATGCTAAGAGAAACTTAGTGGAGTATTATTTTGGAATATCCATGTTCACTTAGCAGAAAAGACAGGGCCTACCACTATGAAAAAAAAAAAAGGAGAGAAAAAAGAGGCCTTTGCAAAAAAACCAAAGCAAAAGCAATTAATAAGAGTTTATTTTTTCTTTATACATATATTCCCTATGTCTCCCCATGTTTCTAGAAGGCCAAAGTGAGTAATAGCTATAGGGCTTTTTAATGTCATACCTATAAAAAACAGTGACATATATTGGTTATTTGTCAAACTTCTTACTTTTTGTCTCTTTCGTACTACAGGCAGAATATAATGCAGTATATACAAAGATGTATATAAAAGAAATTTGAAATAGACACAGGCAAAGCTATATATTTGATAAAATTACATATATTCCTGCAAAGAAACAAAAAAAGAAATGTGCTAGTATAGCAATGTAATCAAGTATAATTAAGGAGTAATATGTGCACAGATAAATAAAAATACTCTGAAATTTTTCATAGTATGGGAGGATGAAATAATCATTCATGCCACCTTCTGCTCCAGCAGAAAGCATCAAACGAATCCCTTCCACTTGGAGTTGGGTATTGTAGTTTGACTTTTTCCCATCATCTATTTTGCTGTCAGGTCAGATAATAAGGTGAGAGCTTCTAATGGCTCTCTTTTTTCTCTGGGAGCAGGTCTTTTTTCTTACCTTATCCTATTAAAAGTTGCATGGATAACAAATAAGCCACAGATATCAAAAATAAATGCAGATTGTTGATTGAAAGCTCCATCTGGTTTATTTGGCACCAGCTCCATTTGATGATTATGACACAATCTTCAGTGACATCGAAATTGTGTGTCTTTAAACTCCCCGAAGAAGAAAGCATTATTTAGGTATTATATAGAGAGCCATATAATGCCTGTTATTTTTCCATACAAGTAATTCTGTTACAATAATAAATCAGACTGTTGTAACTACAAAGTCAAAAAAGTATTGAGTAAAGAGTTCATTGGACTTTGTTTGCAGGTATCAATGGACAGTATTCTGAGGCCTTGCATCATGTTTTCAGAAACATTATTTAATCTGCAGAAATGGATGATAATTTGTTAAAAAAACCAAACACCTCTCTTAGAGGGTCCTTTTAAGTGCAGTGACTTACTAGACTATGCAAGCCCTCTATTAAGAAAATAATTGAGGGTAAATAATAAACTATATATTTCAAAATCACAGGCAAGGTTAATTTCAAGTTTTGTTTTCCTTACAGAAAATTTACATATGAAGAAGAAAGCCTCCTTTTTCTTTTCCTTTTCTGTTTTTCCCAGCTGCTGTCTTCATCCTGTTTAAAGGTGATTTCATTAAATGTTAGGTCAGGTTCATTTACCTCCAAGTAAAAGAGAAAAGGAGTCTTTGGCAGACCTGTTACCTTTCATTGCCGTATACTTTTGGGAGGGGAGTGGAAGGAAAGGCAAGAAAGGGAAAGCGTGTTAACAGGCAATCCTTTATCCAGATATGGGTGAGAAGCTCTGCTTATCCTTCCAGTCCTCACGTAGCAGAGTGTTCCCTGCAGCCTCAGCTGGAGAGGCTGCTTTCTGCTCTGCATTGCCACAGTTCAAAGAGATGCAGCTCTAAGGTCTGTAAAGCACACTGAGGATGAAAATGGTCAGGAAAAAAGTTTCCTATACCAATATAGGTCATTATTTCAGTGACTCCTAGAGCCACTTCAAAACAGTCTGGACTCCTGTGTATTTCTGCCCCACTGTATCATCGTGAATACCTGCAACCAAGAACTAAGGAGTGACATTATTAAGGCAAAAGGAAGAGAAGAATCCTACACTGCAGACTGCACTTTTCAGAAATGGGCTGGATATGGATTTTGTTATTCAACCAAATCACAACCATTACCTCAGTGAGCTTGGCAAGTGTTTCAAAACAGGGAGTCCAAGGTAAACTGCAGTGCTTGTCTCTACTTGCCCTTGCTCTCTGCCTCTGCTTTCTCCTTGTGAGAATCCTTGTGAGAAGGAGGAATTTTGTCTGCATTAGACAGAGGCTGCACAAAATAGGGAGAACTTAGCCCTCACTGCGGGGAGTGTGACACACTGCAGAATAAGCACGGCCAGTGCAAAAATTCAGCTTTCGCAGAATCCCTTGTAGTCTGAATCTGAATGTAAAGCTACTTCCCACAGGATAAAGCCAAAGAGAAGAGAAGTGGCTGACAGAGGGCTCGTAGGCTTACCTCAGTGCAGTTCCTACTGCAAGTCCTCGTACGCAGACTACTCTCTCACACTCACCCTTTGACAGAAGCTTGGCATCTCAGCTGAGGGCTTCATAATTAAAAAGACCCTGTGTTGAAATTTGAAAGCTTTGCAGGCTTTGCTTCATTTTGTTAACGGGATGGTTATTAACAAGGATATGGAACTCTTTGTTATAGATGGAAGGCTGGGAATGGTATGAAAATGTCTTTATATGGTTTTATATAATCAAGTTTTCCGGACTGAAGGATTTTAGAGTGGATGAGTGTCCTGAATATTTTTCTAGATTCCTGCTTTCTATTCTGAGCTAAATTATCAGAAGCAGAAGCTCACATTAAAGTTGAGAAACCAAACCTACCAGTGCTAGATGTGTTTTAGCCTTACCATGGGCTCCTCTTCAATCTGGTTAGAGGAGTTCAAACCGGCTCTCATCTCATTCATGCTAGTTGGCCCATCTCTAATCATAATGCAAGAAAGTACCGTGGCAGCTCCCACAACCAAGCTATCAACATGACCTTGTCATTTCAATTTTTCACACATATTCTTTGTTTTCCCCCCATGCCTGTGTAGCGTATCACACTAAAATCTCATCTTTCTCCAGCCTACTGCCAAGGGCTACTAATCTGTAATACAGTTTACTCTGAGAAATGTCAAGCAGGATGAAAATGGTAAAACTCACAGAGGAGAAGCTTGAGTTGGACATCCCCTCTGCCATGAAACTCTCTCACCTGCTCTTTGCTTTGCACTGTGCTGCAGTCCAGGGCAGCAGGGTTTGTCTTTGCCTTACCTGAGCGACCCACTGAGAATAATAGACCATTACATGGGTTCTAAACATGAGAGAAATAAATGTACCACAATCAAAAAAACTCCATCTTTTTCTGACGTTAAAACCAACAGCAATACACAGGTTTATTTTTCTAAAATCCCCTAATCTTCATTTTCTTTTCCTTGTCTCTAATCTGTTCCCATTGTCTGAAAATACAAAAGCCTCCAAGATTTCCCATCTCTTTATCTTCACAATGACAGCAATTCTCATCAAAGCAGGGACAGACATTTAATGCAAATAACTCAACAAATTATTTCCGATCACTCCATTCTAAGGTAATAAAAATATCACTTAGAATATGTGGAGTAGGTTCAAAAAATTAGTGAATTAATGGAACTCGTTACTTGCTCACAATTTTTTTACATTCAGAAAATAACTAAGAAAATGAATTTATCTGAAAAATTATTTTGAATTACTTGCTCAGTTTCAGGTATATGTACTCCAGTCGTTAGAGAAATCTATCAGGCTTCTGGCTCTGCCTGATCCAGCTTCTCCAAACAAAATATGCCAGAAAAGTGATGACAAGGATAGTAAATATTTTTTCTAAATCTTACACTGTGATCCATTTAGAGAACTGAAGGTCTGGTTTATGCCCAGAGGCTCCAGTTTTTTGATCAATCTAATTTCAATGGAGGGCAGGGTTTTAAGGATGATAATTCTGCATACAGAACATGTTTTATACACAGAAAAAACTTTAACAGTGACTTTCTACATTGCAGAAATGGACTTCTGATTTACTTCTGTCCATTTTTCTGAAAGGCCAGAAATCTTCTCCTGTGGGTGTAAGAAAATAAAGCTTGCCAAAGTGTTAGATCAGACATGGGTTTTCATCTCTGTCCATTTTCTCTCACATGAAAGACTTCTGGAGCTAGCAAAGCATGCTTTTGTTGACCAGCAAAGATCAAAAAGGCAGCTTATTTTTGTCCTTCAGCCACTAGACTGATACTCTCAGTTCTGTTAACATTCTGCCCCCATTTGAACTGGACACTTTGGAAGTATCAATAATGCAAGTTGGAGGGCTGCACTATCACTCATCCTGTATTTGCCTCTCCTTCTACAAAATTAAATCAAGTTGAAATCAAAGGAGACACAATCTCAGTCATATAAGCAGAAAATCTCCTGCAGCTTTGCAGCAATTCTCAGTGAAATATTTGAAATTATTTATGTTGGCAGCAGTGACTGATCCACATTGAGAGTGCAGAGTTAACAAAATGCTTCCACCCCGTGGAGACATAAACAAAGTGTTGGAAGCCACTCATCATGTCATCCACCTTCTCCCTGCTTCCTTGACAGGCACATCTCCTGAAACAGAATGTTGTTTTACAGGAACATCAGAAAGTGCAAAAGTAACTAATAAAACTGTGACAATCCCACTGTGACCACAAGGACTAGGACCAGCAGACAGTGCACCCCTATTACTTATGAGTGAAGAGAATATATGCAGCTATCAGAGCCCTTTCTTAACATTGCAGATTGGGTCAAGAATAGATTCTGCAGGAGAGCTCAGACTATTTCTCTGTTTCAGACTATTTCCATGATGAATGTTCTTACAGGATTCAGATGACTCAGTGGATCAAGAACAGAAATGTCAGTTGTGACCGGCTGTGTCAAAAATTGTTGTTGTCGACTTCAGCTGGCTGCTCTATACTCAGAGTTCAACTACAGCACTCCTAGTAGCTTTTTAATTGGCAGAATTATCCTCAATGCATCTGTTGTTGAGTGTGTAGGAATGTTTGCAGGCGAGATGTACATACACATAAAAGGATTGTGTTGAAAACACAGTAAAAAGCAGTAAGTATTTAGCCACAGCTGAGTTCTCTCTAATTTGCACTAAAACAGAGAAAAGTAACAGCATCTTGCCATGCTGAAATACATATGATTGCAGGATTTCTAAGCTCATAAGCAGCCACATTGCACAACAGATGCCACACTGACTGGTAGCTGCTGCCCCACCTTGATGTCCCAAGTAGCTGTCTGTAATGAGGGAAGCCTTCCTCCATGGCAAGCGGAATGCTGGAGTGCTGTGCACGATTCTGTCAGTTGGTGGGTCAGTGTGGTTCTGGGGACCTGTTTCCTGTGCAGACCCCCTAAAAGAGCTAAGATCACAGTCCCTGGGCCCCTGAGAACAGTCTGCAACTGGATCTGATTGTCAAATGCAAACCATAGGAGGAGGAGGAGGAGGTTGCTTGTTCCACATTCCTCTCTCCTTCAAAGGCTGGCAATAGTCAAAATTTCAGAAGCTCCCTTGGCCCAGTTGTGCAGGTGTAACAGCCAGTCACTGTGGAGAAAAGACACAAGAGATTTTCAAGTTCCTTGAGCTTTTGCCTGATTTCAATCCAAGGAGTGAAATAGGAGCTTTTAAACTTGAAATTTAACTGAATATCCAGCATTTATACACTCTTTAAAGAATTAGATTTTGCTTCTTCCTGCACCCTCCTCCCCCCAGTCTTTCTTCTCCTTGCAATAAGAATGGATCTAAGAATGATGAGACATTTGGTGATATTTTTATCCCAATAATAAAAACTTGCCCCATTCTTTCACAGTTCTCAGGGATGCTCACATGCATTTCAGTATCTTCTCATCACTTGCAGTTAGTTTCAGATTTCCTTTGGATAGATCATGTGCGGACTTCCTTACCCAACTTTTTTTCCAATATTCAGTGGCACTGCATGCCTCCATTTGTCTGCTTTCCTTTCTAAAGCAGTGGATGGTTCTCCTTAGTGAAGATTTTATAGACAAGCAAAGTGAATAGCTCAGATGTACGTTAAGTATTTGAAAGAATAATATAATTTAACCAAGGTACACTGCTCAGTGACCTAAATCACCTGTTTCATAGACAGTTGACATTATTTACGTTCATGCTTTTTTGCAGAGAGGCATTTGAATGACCCTTCAGAATGCATATGTTCAGAAGGAACACTGTACCTGCTTACGGTGTGTCTCCGGCTACCCTGTGTTTTTCAGTCAGGTGTCTACGGCTCTGAAGGAAAAAGACGTCTTTTGGTTTTTGTCAGTGAAATCACTGACTTTAAGACCATGCTCTGTACACACACAAAACTTGATTCCTCTCACTGATGAAACACATCTAGTGTACCCTAAACCTGACTGTCAGCTTCTGTATGGGGATCCAGCCCTTGACAAGGGTGAAGCCAACACTGAGTAATTCCAAGATGTAAGCCTCCTTTTTGTTGTGATATCTGATGTGGCTGTAGACATAAAACATTCAGAGACTTAGTTGGTATTTTTTCAGTGAAAAATATTTAAAAATGAAGCTATAGTTCAGACAGCTGAGCTGACAACAGCTTACAGAAAGTGAACAAGTAAACAATTGCAGAAGTCTCCAGACACTGCAAGACAAGATGAGCAAATATTTTCTTCCTCTGAAATGCAACTTGTTTTACTAATTTTTATTTGACTGTATCCCAGTGATATGAAATTATACAGGGAAAAAATACACGAAGACTGTGGAGGGGTATCAGTATGGATTTAAAATCATAATATCATTGTAACATCATTATTATGATTTTAATGGTCTGATTATTGAACCTTACAAACTTAGTTTGTTTGAGTATTGTTAGATTATTTTGTCTTGCCTGTATAGAGTTGTGAATATTATTCTATGTAATGGCATACTATGATACAAAATAGATATCATTCAAAATATACATCATCTCAG
The DNA here is from genome assembly GCA_013399875.1 of Gymnorhina tibicen. Classification (NCBI taxonomy): domain Eukaryota; kingdom Metazoa; phylum Chordata; class Aves; order Passeriformes; family Artamidae; genus Gymnorhina; species Gymnorhina tibicen. Next base: position 237,237 of record VXAZ01001315.1, read on the forward strand.
CTCCATTGTTTACCAGTTCATCCCTTCTACAACTCTATTGTCTCCAAATGCTGGCTATGTGGCTTCCCAAACTGTTAAATGTGAGTCTCATACCTAATAAAAATTCTTCAAGGAACCAAACCAGAGCTAAGGTGTTAAAAAAACCCAGAAATGAAAGGGGTTTTCAGGCACTGAGTGCCAAAGCTATGACCCTGTTGGGGTACCTCCACCTCAGAATGCCAGCCTAAAATCTGACAGATAAAGTACTAGTCTTAACCACCAGCAGCAGAAAGCGCTCCCTAGCCATGGACAACGTAGGACTTTGGAGTTGATGGTGTTGAAGTATCATAAGGATATGATAAAGGTTTACAGCCAACTGTATACATCCAGATTTTGTGTGATACATCATCTTCGGTCTCTCCTACCTCCTTCTTTACAATATATTACCTGACCATAGCAGGTATTGCATGACTTCTCTTTGGTACTCAAAGCATTAGCTGCAGGAATTATTTAGCATTTTATGTCATATCTCTTTGTTGCATTCTGAGAAGTGATAATCATTGTCTTTGTGATTACCCCCAAAAAATATAGCAACTGTCACAATAAGCCATTCCAAGCCTACAATTTTGGTAGCTTGCTTATAATGTTTCCCATCCAAATACAGGTGCCATGGAAAATTTTAATTCTAATTGACTTGTGTTCAGAAAACTCATGCTGACTCCTGCCCAGGGAGTGAAAATCTCCCATGAAGAGGGAGTTTAGAACTGAGGGGTGGGGGGAGAATGTTTTTAGTTTTTAAATCTGCCTTAAGCAAAGATTTGCAAAACTCAACCTGATGCTGCCTGTCTTCTTAAGAGATACATCTCCCAAGAAGCCTCAACTTTGAGTTTAAGATCTCAGAAGAATGTGAAAATATGATAGTCTGTATCTCTGTGGGGACCAATTATTGCTGGATGTGGTTTTTGCACAAGTAGAAATGGCTCAGTTTCAGCATGTGGAAAACCTAGGAAACTAATCTGTGTGGTGCACCAATTCTGCTCTCAGGCACAAGAACACACACAGTTTCTGTATGTATTCTGTAATGACCTCCAGTATGATGCAGAAATGTAGGGGTGGCTTTTACAAGATATCCAGCAATGCAAGGCTGCTACATATCGGATAAGATCCAAGCCCTTGCTGTGTAACTTCCACAGCCTTAATGATGTTCTTAATGGCTGTGTGGGCTGAAATTTATAGTTTCAATGTGAGAGCTGAAAGTTGTGGTTTTTGGTTTTTTTTCATTAGATAAAGAAAGAAATAATATGCTGGAGTGATTCCAGAGACAGCAGATAAAGCTTTTTCTATTTTACAGCACTCAGGTAGTCTACCACGTTTTCTCTTACAGCCTCCCACTAAAACCGTAAGCCAGACTCTGAACCCCAGATAAACTTACTTTGTTTCAGAAGTATGAGGAAGGGAAGACCGAGACTGCAGAAATCATATATAGCTTAGCTTGAACTGGAGTGTCTCATCTAGAAAATGGGGATAATCTTTACTGTGCAAGTCTTAATGTACTATATACAAGTACTTTTCAGGACAAGCCTGAGTTGTATTGTCTTTTTTTAATAGGTCCATTTAAAAGTATATATTAACCTCCCTCATTTTAGAGTTGCTGGATACATATAAAAATCTGCTGAGATTTTTATCTGAGATGTAATCTGAGAATGAAGCTAAAGGAAAAAAATAAAACAGCATTTTAAAATTAGTTTAATTTATAAACGGCCCTTGAGTCTTCCTGCTTGGCATACACTCTGAAGAAATGTGTATGTAATGTTCTTCTCACTTTATCAAGTCTGTCTTATTAAGGGTAAATATTGATTAAAAATTAAAATATTGTTACACATTTCTAATATCAAATTAAAATTATTAACAAATAAAAATAACTCCCTGGATCCTCTTGGAAAAACATTGGTTTGGTTTTTTAGAAGTTCGTCATGGCATCTATTTGCAGCTGCTTTGGGAATAACATTTACTGTCAGAAAACAAAACAGAGTAGAGAATATGGCCACACAAAAGGAAACATTTTCACTGATAGCGCTGGAACAATCTTGCCACCAAGAACTCCATCAGGTATCAGGTTACAACTTAGTTCATAAGTTTCAGGTGTTTAAATTTTTATTTCGTTTCAGGTGTTTTAATTTTTTCAACTTCCCCTTTTTTAAGTATTTTTCATCATTTCATTCTAATGATAGGGTTTTGTTTTAACTACTGGATACATCAATTTCACCACAGATTTTCTTCTTTTTATTTTAACAACTTGAGGACTCGTATCACAACTCAAATGTCTCTTTGTTCTTTCAGCCTGATTTAAAGGAAATTGCCCTATGTACTACAGTAGTTTTGAATGTATTAAAAGTTTTAAAAATTGTTAATTATATGAAATATTCTAACAGTTTAAGTTTAAATGATGCAATTAGCCAGTTACAACTGGAACTACCAGGCCTTATTTAAAATAATGAGGTCTGACAGTTATGGAGCCTGAATTATTCATTGATAACTAGCTTTTCCTCTTTTGCAAACCATGGCTAACATTAATAACAGAGGTGTAAGTGTGAGAACAAAAGAGTTTGACATTGGGAATACAAATATAAAAGTTCTAAATTATTCCTTAATTAAAATTACTATATGAGCAATATAAAAAGAAAAATAATTAGGACTAATATTTTCTCATACATTTCAACCTTTGTTTCTGCAGGGAGTCACTGGTTAAAGTGACAGCACTTGATGATTCATCATCCAAGAGAATATCTTTAAAATACGGTTAATTTCTGCAACAGCATTCTTTTAAAGATGCTATTTTAAAAACAAAATGCAGCACTTTCTATGGTGATTCCTGCAGTTACCACACTTGTGGAAATACATACTGACAGCACAGAGCCCTTCCTATTATCAGAAGTGTTCTATTTCCCACTGCCCTTCATCTTTCAGTGGCCCATGTTGCTTTCTCCATGATTATTCCATCAGCCTCAAAGATAGTTGCTTTATTTAGCACATCTGAACAAATTAAATGTTGTTCTTTTAACATGAATGCTGAGATTTACATCTAGTGGCTAATTTTACAAAATCCTGAATTTTCATGAGGTTATTGCTTGTTCTAAGCCTGGATATTTTTCATTACAATTGCTAAAACCAAAACAGAATCTCTACATAAACTAAACTAACAATACTGAACATATCTGTCTCTTAATTACTCAAACGTTCATATGCATCTGGATGTCTTTTATGACTGAAAACAAGAGTTTATGCAATTGAAGTAGAAACTCTTATACATCCTCATTCTCCCTCAAAGCAAAGCAAACCAAAGTAAAACCAAAATCTGGAAGTAGGACACGCTGAAAGAGTGACTCATCTGCAAGTAGGAGTGACTGATCTTTGTCGGTGACTCTTCGTCACCACAACAGATAGCATTAAGTCACCTGTGATATCAAAAACAGGGATCTTAAACAAGCGGAAGTGTAGACTCAGTTTGGGATGAATTGTTGAGTTGCTGCAGTCACACAACACATCAGTGGTACTGTTTGGAAGATAATTATGCAACAGACTTTCAGAGTGACATTTATACTTGGCATTTATGTGAGGCCTAAAGAGGCTGAACCTCCAAATGGATGCAATGGTTCCTGTACACCTGACTTTGGAGCTTGTGAAGACTGCAGTCTAAATGTGTATTTTAATAAAGTATGCTTCTATTTTATTGTATTACTGTACAGTTCCCCAGTGCAGGAAAATCAGAGAGGCGAAGGTCAGAATAAATACTATATAGATATCGAAGTCTGTTCAGTGAGACTTTGAAAAGGAGGATTTGAAAGATGACTATTTTTATTAGCTCAGATGCATACAATATAACCTGATTTTTTTTTTGTGCAAATGTCAGTTGCAGTATACATATTGTTCACTGAAGATTATGTCATTGGTCAAGAGGGAGGAGAGTCCCCAAATGAATAATTAATAATCAATGCGTCTGGGTTCTTCTTTTTTTCCTCAGAAAGAAAGAATGAATTAACATTGTCTCTCCCAAAAATGGAAAAAAAGGTCCCAGAAATAGGTCACACCAACTACATCTGTACACAGAGGGGTCCTCTCTGTAAGTGGATTTCCCTAGTTTGGGCAGGGAGCCTCAGCCTCCCTTCTTATATCATTGCTTCACCTTCCTACATTCTGATGCAATTAGGGAGAAAAGGCAATGTGGATCAGAGTCCTATTAATTTTTTATACAATCATGAAATACTGAGAGAAAGGGTGGAGAAATACCTAGGGAGAAGGGTTTTGAAGGAGGCCCAAGGTAATGCCTAGGCTTGTGGTCTCTCTACAGGTGATCCAAAGTCTTCCACCAAGTCTGGGCAAACAGCAGACTTAGGTCCCACAATGAAGGCAAATCAGACTGTGATCCCAGGGGAGTAAGGGGGACACTGAGCAGCCTCTGAAGAAATCTGTATTCTCTGACATTCTGTGATAAGCTCTCTCGAAGTAGGTGCAAGATGCATTAAATATCTGCATGTGTCATTATGTATTTATGTATGTTATCCTGGGGCATTGTTCTTTTTGGAAAAATAACATTACTTTGCATTGATAAACAGTAGGCAGAATCAGTAGAAATATTTGTCAGGACCATATGGTAGTCTGGGATTTTTTTCCCCCAAAGGAAGAAGTCATTTGATAGAAAGAATGGGTTTGTAATTATTCAATCTCTGTTAGTAGCAGAGTAGGGAATTACTTTAGATTACTCCCATGTTATGTTCTAGGTGCCAGTTAGATCTGCCTCCAGGCAAGCTTGTGGACTTTCCTTTTTTGTCAAATTCCCTGTTTTTCTTAAGGAAATCTTCTAATTTTAACAGCTGTGCTTCTTTCTTTTCCTCTTTCTTTCTCTTTCTCTTTTTCTCTCTCTCCCTCCTTTGCTATTTCCTTTTCTCTTTCTCTCTCTCACTTTCTCTTTCCCTCTTTCTCTCTTTCTCTTTCTTTTCTTTCTCTCTCTCTTCTTTATCCCTTTACTGATGCTGTTGCTTCCTACATGCAATCACAAAAAAAAACAAACCTGAGACATTGAAGTGCAAGTATTCAAAAGCACTGATTATTTTATGCTAATGAATGAACCATCTACTGAAACAGTATTTCACTTGTTGTGCCCTCCTGGTGGTAGCACAAGATAAATCCAACAGTGTGTTTAATTAACTAAAGAAAGAAGAAACAAATCTCCGTGGGTTAATAATATTTATGGCCTAAAAATGAACAAACTAAAGAAAGTGAGTAAATTATGTGGTACAATTCAGAGAAAAATGTAATTAAAATAAAATTCTAATGTATTCCAGAAAGTGCACCTGTAAAGACATGTGCGAGCAAGGCACATACCTGTGTGAGACAAAGCACTAAAATTAAGGTCATCACTGAAGAGTTAGCAAAAATATTTTTCTAACTATAAAAAAAGAATGAAGTCAAACTTCTCAGGAAGAAATGTTAGATCTCGTTGTCTACATGGAAATTAGGTCTTTTTTTAATCCATAAAATGCATGGTATCATATGGTGACTGAACCTTAATTCAAGTAGCTCAACAACATGAATAAGAAAATGCCAGGTCTATTTAACTGTGTCCTTTGTCAAATGCCAATAGAGATGGTGACTTTTTACAAATATCTAGTAGTTAAAAATATAAAACTGTAAGTAGATAAGGCTACATGGGTTGTATTAATGGGCGGTCATTTCATCCATTTATGATTCCTATTCTTTGGCTGGAGACTCACATTTTGTCCTATCCCTTAAAATAGTCTCTGGGTCTGGAGATTTCTTAGAAAGAAATTGGCACAGGCCTACATCAAAGGAGATCCCAGAAAAAGCATCAGAGGTTCATATCACTGTGCTAGCTCCAAGGGGGTCTCGGAAATTTAACTCTATGGGATCTAGAGATGCATTCTCAATAGCATAGCCAAGTTGTGGACTGTTTCATGGCTTTCCCACTGAAACATGCACATTTTTGAGTGCTTCTGAGTTCAAAGTCATGTACAGCTCTAAGCATCCGCCATGCACCATTCAGTGGAAAACATTTCTCCAGCAAAGAATAGCTGATGCTGTTGTTACTGAAACCTTTACTTGCACCTGTGAGACTTGTTCTTTGATCAAATTACTTCAGTTTAATTGAGAAATCTATATCCACACAGGTGGCATTAGCATGTTGGTATTAAAATGATGAGTGTTTCCACAGACCTATCTGTATTATGGACTGAAGATTGAATTTTCACTCAGTTGGGCAAGTAAATATAGGAGGATGACAATACATCATATTTGAAATTTGCCTTGACCACACATGCACATTCTGTGAAGTACTAAACAGTTCTGACTCTTAGTAGTTTGTCCCTTTCCTGCTCTTGAATTTTTTATGCCACCTTTAGATTTCTGGGTCTTGATATTACTGCAGTGTTGTCTGATTTAGGATTTACAACATTTATTGACAACAGGAAAACATACTCCCCCTCATATCTCAATAACTCTTCAGATCCTAATGGTGACCATGATCTCATTAGCCATTGCTCAATGTCTAAACCTTGCTGTTTAAGTCAAATAGACATTTCAGGAGGATATGTAAAAAGATTTGTTAACGTTATGAGATCGATTCACTGCAATGAATTTAAAACAGAGAATACTTACTGACATGTGTCACTACATCACATACACACTGTTGCTTATAAAACCTACAAGGTTTTGCAAGGTTCATCATCAGATAACCTCTTGAACAGAAAAGCAATGATTTGTGCCTATTCAGTAAAAAAAAAATAGTTTTCATAAAAACTCACAAAGAATTACAAGAAATATTTTAACAGTCATCAGTCCAGCTTAAATTTTTCTGACCAATTTCGTTAGTGTGCCCATTGCCTTATACTGTGATCACCAACCTCACAGTGAGAGGATGGCGTTGTATGGAGGCACATCTCTGCCTGGGAGCAGGGAGTTCCCCTTCAAAGGTTGCATGCCTGGCCAAGCAGTGGGTGAGCAGGACCTGTCTGGAGAGGCAGAAACGTGCAGAGATGTCAGCATAACAAAAATTACTTCAGCATCTCCCTCTGTCCCTGCTGCAATGGGCTCAGCAGAGCTGCCCCAGAGCCGCACTGTCTCCACATCACCATCATTTCTTCCTGAGTGAAAAACACCACCACCTCCAGCTTCACAACAAGTGCTTGGAGGATGCTTTCCTTGCCTGCTTTTATTTTTGAAAGCCATTGCTATGACTTGCAGCTAGTCCCCAGCCAGTTCCATGATCCATTTTTGTCTGTCCTTTCTTGCTGATCAAGAGGCACAGAGCTGTGTAAAGAAGGGAGCAGATAAATGGGTGAGGAATTTATAGACATGACAGACTACTCTATGTACATTGGTGGTCTAATAACCCCCATTCCTTTTGCCTCCAAAGATAAAAAGGCCCAGAACCATCAGATTCCCTCTAGTTTTGTAACGCAAATAATGTTTTTTTGAGTTAAAAAAATTAACTGCAGGTAAATGTCATCATTTATGTACACGCAAGGCATGGATGAAACGGCACACTAATTTTGCTTAAATTACTGTTTATGTACCTGGAAACCACAGACAAATGCATGTATATAGAAGCAATAAATGTAGAAGCTCCTCTACTTTAAATGCCTCTTTGAATTTTCCACTACTCATGCAAAATTATTTATGTCAATATTTTAATTTCAGTCAGGAGGGGTGGAATCAAAGAAAGAGTGACATCCAGGAAAATTGTTGTCAGCAAACTGATGACTACATACCATAATTAAGAAATAATGTAAGGAAAGAAGCAGCTTGATCTAAATGCTATTGTATTTTTGTGAGTTTACTGCTAAAGAATCAGGGATGAGAAGACATATTAAGAGATAGATATTACAGCACTCGTTGTATGCTATTGTAAGATGCACTATATACATAAATGATCATTTCTGTAATCATAAAAATATTAATACAGCAGCTAATAAATAAAATAAGCACCAAAGGACAAGAATATGACCTTAAAATCCTTACTCAGCTGCCCTATTAACTTTCTGAACACCACTGAAAGTGTGTGTCAGCTGCTTAAATTAAAGGGAGAGTAATTAAAATTACACAAATAATAGGTGACTGGGGTCAGTCTCCATCACCCTATCTCCTATATTTCAGAGTATTTTACATTTTTTCCATCAATATGCAATCTTAATTTTCCTTACACATCTCTCAGGTACTGTTGGTTTAAAAACAAATCACCATAAGAAGCAGAGCTTTTGACTGATGGTCAGAGCACAGGTTTTGGGGCCATACCCTTAAATCCCTTCCCATAGCATATAAGATGAGTCAATTTCTCCGAATCTTTGAGTATGAATGTACTTTGTCATCTTTCTTTTTTAAAAGGCACTTTTAGGAGGAAAAAAAAAAAAGAAAAAGAAAAAAGAAAAATCAGATCTATATTTCAGATCTATACCTAAGATCCCGTTTCCCATAAAGATGGCTTGCATTCAGCAAATGAGCAAGAGTTATGCTCTTTTACTCTGCAACATTAAAAGTAGTGGGTAGAAGAGAGAGTGGCTGAAAAGTAATCCAGACTTTTTACTGTGTTTTTACTGTGATAAAAGTAATAATCATAATAATAAAAGACAAAAAAGTGTGACTGGGAATTGAATGAAGCAAGACAAGAGAAAACCAAATGGCAGCAATATTCTCCCCATAGGAGACAGAACTGGATCAGAAATAGTTCTTTCTTCAGAAAACACTGAGTGTTCTCTTAACACCAAAGTATTTTACTGTCTTTGCTGGAAGTCATTGCACAGGCACAAATTATTTAATAATAATTGTGCTGACAATTTATAGGCACTCTAACATTGTCCAGAAAGGAATTTGAGGGCATGATCTAAGCACAGCATCTAATGCATATCTTCAGCATTTCTTAGAATGAAAGAAGTAAGTGGAGCTATTTTGTGCTGTTAACATTAGGTATTGATAAGGTAAAGAGAGAAATGTGATCACAGGTGTCTGTCTCTTTGACAGGGACATTTTACAGCCTGCAGAGGCAAGAGGAGAGGGGAAGTGGCTCGTAGCTTTAGGGACCCCAGCGCACAGAGGTATTTCACAGATGCTCAAACCAGTTCTGTTCTTTTTGCATTACAAGGTCAGTACTGCCCAAAACCCTGGGTGTGGGTCCACTCCCCTGCAGCAACTGCATGGGTTTACAGGAAACATAAGCAGAGAAGGAAAAAACACTGAGCTATGAAGCTATTATTATTGGTTTGGGTGTAAATAAATATTTAAAACTTTTCAGTGTCATATACTGACTTGTTCAAGCTAACAGTGCATATTTGTCTAATTTTAGTGACCTCAGTCCCACTAAATCTACTTCATAACCCCCTCTGCACGTTGAAGTCCCTTAATATAATAAAATTCACTCTTCATTAAATAATAATAATTATTTTTCCAAACAATTTAGCAGAATTGAAAGTATTTCGTTTTCTTCCTCTATAGTCCCACCTTTGCAGGCTCTAGGTCAACATTTTTTCTGTTTAGGGGGTGCTATGCTCTGTCTTGGATTTCTCTGTGCTCATTAAGGCTCTGATTCAGTGGGAACTCCAGAGACTTGCAGTGAAGTCCTGCTGTTCCTGGCTATTAATGTTGTAGCTCTGGAGAGCCATACGGGACATTTGCTGTATTAGACCTCAGGGTAAGCCCAGCTCTCTCATCTGGAAGAGGTATTTTGATCAATGGATGAATATGGATGATTCATAAAATGAGCCCTGAATGAATAGAAAAGGAATTCTTACATAATATGGCATAGTCAGAGAAACACGGGTAAACAAGTAGAGGTTGGCAGAACGTGCTTTAGCAGTCTCATATCTGCTCTCACAGACTACAGCTCTAATATTGTCTTTCTTCCTAGAGCTGTATCAGGCACAAGCTGATCCAAACTGGAAGTTTTGTTTCAAAAATTTCACAGCAGTAAATCAGGGCATACTAAAAAGACCCCACCAATAAGAAACCCATAAAGCCAAATCAAACAAAAAAAAGGCAGGCTGCCACACTATATAGCTACTTTATATTTCATAGCTACCAAGTAGTCATAAATATCTCTAGATTTTGTGTAATGCAAGGAAGCATGGTGTATATATTTAACATACCAATACTATCTACTATGTTTCCAAGGTTTTGGACTATGCCAAAATCTGCTGAGACTGAAGATCTTCAACAGAAATGGCAGAAAATAAGATTAGATTAAACCCAACCATATAGATTAAGCCATTCTGCATCTCTCTCTCCTCCTTTCTGGCTCTGAAATTCTGCTTTACAAGTAGCTCCATGGAAATCTTATTCAATGATACTGAATTCAGAAGGGATTCAGCTATGTATTTAACCAGCTATTAGAGATTATAAGGAGTCACTCCCTTTTTGAGAAAACTGAGAAATGTACAACTCTGCCACATGACAGAAGAGAATATCTGTGGTTACGGACTCCTCTTGCTGGAGCAAAGTAAACCTCCCTCCAACTCATGTCTTCTCCTTGGAAAAGGAGTGGCTAAAGTACACTCCCTCCCCACATCTCACACCTTGTGTGCTGAGAGCAACTCAGTATAGATATGCTGCTGTGGAGGGTGGCTCCTTGTGAGGGGGCTTTGGATGTGCATGGAGGTCACGTAGAGCCATCAGCATCCAGTCACCTTCTGCAGAGACATTCTGCATGGGGAAAGCCAGCAGCTGAATATTAGAGCACTGTCTGACAGAATACCTTTGCTTAGTTCTTTGCTCTACAGGTAAACTTTGAGATTTCTCTGGGTGTTTAATTTCTTTCTTCAGGTGGTAAAGGAGATCTAGTCAACTTATTCTACAAATATGATGCATGGATGCTAAGTGAGCTAATCCAAAAAAAGATTGAATGATCGATCGATTGATCGATCTATCTATCTAATCTGTCATCTATCTATCTATCTATCTATCTATCTATCTGTCTATCTATCTATCTATCTATGTTTCCTGACTTTTCCTGTTTTCCTTTTATTTTGTCATTTCTCACTAAAACTGAAGACAGATGGGAAATGTAGTTTCTTACAAAGTGATTGCAGGTTAGAATGTCACTGAACTTGAAAAGTCTTTATTGCAGTCCTCTTAGAAATTGTCTCCCTTCAATGTTTTCCTACCCACCACCTTTTTGTGATGACTGAATTTAGGAGGAAATTCTCATTTTAAGCAGTCTATTTTTACAGTAACTTATCAAACAGTGGCCTTTAGCTGTTGTTCTGTGACAGCCACTCTATTAAAATCCTGATGTAAACAAGTGGAGAAGGTGAACTGGAAGTGCAGATATTTGCACAGCATTACTGTCAGGTAAAATTTTAAAGATAGGTTTTATGAACCCATTATTTGCAGTCAAGGCTTTTGACTACAGCTTCTGAAATCATTTAAGTAGACAAAGTGTTTTGTCAAAACATGCTGCTGGGAGTCAGTATGTAGCTTCTTTTTATGTAATTCAATTTGGTTCTGTTGTTTGCATGAAAGTGGGATGTCTAGCTGGGCAGCAATAGTGGTGCTGTGTGTGATCACAATATGGTGACTTTCTAGAGTAATTAACGTTAAATGCCTTTTGTTTTCATTTAGTGCTTAATGTATGCATGCATAATTGCAGTGTACATACAGACCTATCAAGGAAGATGCTTGAGGGCTTTTAAATACAAACAACAAAATCCAAAGATTTTATAGTTCTCTTCTTTGGAGTGGGATATGCATAAGAACGTATGCCCATTTGAAAATGAGAGACCTCTGTGTCCTGTAAAGCCGTGCTTGACATGACTCTGAAAGAGATGGGCACTTTAAGGAGGCAGAGCTGTTTCTGGCCTTTCAGCTCTGAGCCTTGTGCCCGAGGTGATGCTGGACCAGACTGCCCTGAGACAAGCTGGCTCCCTCTGCTCCCCCAAGGAGTTGTAGAAAGGTGTCATTGTTAGAGCATGGTGTCTGTTAGACAAGCTTCCTCTACACCAGAACACCCTGTGCGTGCTGAGACTGGCTGCACACGAGGCACCTTTTGAAGAAAACAGCATAAATGTTCCCCAAATATTCGCTCACTTAAGAGACTTTCTGGACTGCACATTTCTAGCTCCCCTATTTCACCTGGAGTAACAGCAGACAGACAATGTGACCCAATCCTGTTAGCTGGGGGTTTCCTGAGTACTGAGCAGTAAGTACCATGGTGTTTGTGTGGTCTGGCATAATTTCATATAAGCATTTCATATCAGCATTTTGGCTATAAGCCATACCTTACAGCAAATTTTACCTGCATTTTGAATAGAATCAGCACTTCTCAAATGTACTTTGAGAAAGTTGGGAAAAATTGGAACTGTAACAGTTCCAAATGTAATTTCCAAACATATTTAAATTAGCTACTACTGTCAATAGAAATAGTGATGACAGGAGGAGAAGATATTTAGCTCCTCACACAGTATTAACATACCACTTTGATGTATCTTGTGTACAAATATATGTATACTGTATTTTGGGAAAGTCTAGCCAAATGAAACACATAGTGAGCATCAAGCTGTAACAGAAAAGTTGCAGGACATGGGGACCAGATCTTCTCCATTAATATATTATCCAAACAGAAATAGATAGATGGAGAAATCTGGGGAGATACAAGAAAAAGAAAGCATTTTTCAGGCAGTAGCAATTGTGAGCATAAAGAGAGAAGCTACAAAAAAGTTATCAAATAAAAAACCAAGAACTTGGTGCAGTAAGATTATAAGTCGTTTAGTAGATCCATTCCATACAGCTCTTCCTTTCATAACTTAGTTTTGATCAGCTATACATCAAAGCCAGATCAATTGTGAAAAATGCTCAGGCATTCTTTGCCCAGACATAATCCTACATCTCTGGACATAAATCAGATCATTAATTTAGTTATTACATAGGGAGGGATTGAGAAAGCTAACAAACAAAAGAAAGCCACAATCACTAACGTAGATCCCTAAGAGCTTACCTTCTATGTAATACTAGAGCAGCTGCACCAGCTAAGAAAGTGATTAGAACAGTCTTCTACTGTGTATACTGTTTATTTGAAGATAATTCCTACCTTGGAGTAGCATGTCCCTGCAAAACTGATGTATTTATAGCAATATCCCAGACTAATATTGTGATAGGACTCCAAAACCCCCTTCCATGCATCACTTGAGCCACACAGCAGTAATTTTCATGTATTAGGAGTTCCACATTCAGTCCAGTATTCCCTTCCTTTCAAAATTAGCCCTGGTTGCACCATTTAATCTGCACCATTTTCTAAGCCAATTACTTGGAGCAGTGTGACCGCTGGTACCATACCAGCCTCAAGTCCTGTTCTGCCACAGCTGCAAAAGGGGCACTGAAATGGCACAATACCAGCTCTGTTTGGCCCTGATCCAGCAAAGCACTTAAACACCTGTTCAACTCAAAGTATATGAGTAATCCCATAGAAGACAAGTTGATAAATTCTCTGAGCTAGTACCTGCTTAGATTCATAGACTGTGAAAACAGAAGGGAACATCTAAACATCTTGTCTGACCTCCTGTATACCACAGGAGTTCTTTGAATTCCGTTTTGCTCAGTCTTTCCTTTCTCTCAGAAGAAAACATCCAGCTCTAACATCTAAATTTTCAGTGATGGAGAAATTAGCACTATTCTGCATAAATTGTTCCAAAGATTAACTATCCTCACCAGGACAAATTTATACATTTTTTCAAACAAGACTTTATGAGGTCCTTTGGATTTACTAAATATTGTTGGTTTTAATTATTTGGGATGAAGAGGCACATATTATCACATTTCTCTTTTTGTATACATGCTTATAGACTGCAAATAAATGAGCCCTTAAACTTTAGTTTGACAAATTGACAGGGACCGCTCTCCAGGTTTCTCAACAGACAGCAGATTATTTGGCCTTTAATCAGCCTCCTGTCTCTTCTCAGACTCATCTTTTATTGTTCCACATCTCTGCAAGTATGGTTTCTGGAATAATGCACAGTAACTCAAGAGACATCATTGCTCACCAGAGAAGCAAAAGAGATTCCTACTTATGGTCCTTTTTTTTCTCGCCACGTTAAGACAGGACCTTTTGGTCTCATGGTCACACTGAAATTTTATACAGAACCATTCTTCACTGCCAGTCCTTTCAGTGAACTGTTTTCTATGATAAGTGCAATCTCCTTTAAGCACCCCCCCACTTCGTTTTTCCTCAGTATATGGTCTTGCCTTCATTGAAATGCACAGTTTGATTGTGCCCAACTTATTTGTGACCAAAGCACCCCATAACAGTTTTCATTATTCCTTCATCTCTTATTTATATGCTCTATTCACAACCTCAGTGTTTTCTAAAACTTGTTGTGACTCTTTTCTTCCATATCATGAATTAAGATATCAGATATAGTAAAATTAACAACACACTAGAAGTGTTCATCCTCAGTGGATGATCCAGCTTTTCCAACTGCATTTGGAGACCAGCATCATGTTTAACCAATTTAATAAGTACTGTATATTGATTTTGCAATATTCACATTTTGTAATAAAATGTTGGGTGAAATCAAATCAGAACACTGCACATAAAAAATATAATTTCTCCCTATATATGTATAACATCCTAAGGTTTTCATCAAAAGATATCAAGTTATTCTGATGAGATCTAGCTTTCATTAACCCTTATTGATTGGCTTAACTTATGTCACTCTCCTTGCATAATGTTGCAATCTCAATATCACTATTATTTGCTTGTAATTTCTGCGTGAAATCATCCACATGGAATTCCAAAATGCAACAAAATAATTTTTAAAAAGATATTACTGTTATTTAAACAGTTTTTGGAAGCAGTTAGAAGAGCAAAGAAGGGGGTCCAATTGTGAAGAGAAAGCCCGTAACTTAAGACCTATTTTCTTACCCAGAGGTAAGCAAAAGTTTAAAAGGAAAAAATCCAAAAGGAGGAAAAAAAAAAAGCTGTTTGTAAATCTGAAAATAAAGGATTTTAAAGAGTGTTTTAATGAAGAATGAAAAAGTGAGAAGAGAGGAAAAAAGTCAGTTATCAGAGATGCTTGAAAAGAAATCCAGTAGTACAAAGCAGAGAGGAATTGCTAGGGATGACAGAGTTATATTCCAGGTACTCCTAACGCTAAGTAAAAGATTCCACACTGAGGCATGACTGACAGAAGGCAGCACACGAGAGCAAAGCACTGGCCTTGTGAAAGCACTGTTTCTGTGTAACTGTACAGTAATGTTAGTTAGTCATGGGTTTACACAGGAAGAGAAGAAGCCTTAGCACATACAGAGTCTGATCTCACAAAATCTATCCATGTATATAAGTCATTTCATCTGGCATTTCAGCAGCCTTTCAGGCACCCTACCAGAGACAAATAGGAAGCAATGCCACAACTGACTGGCCCAACAGAGAAAAATACTGGAAGCTGGTATGGTGAGGGCATATTCAGCTAAACCTGATTTCTCTTTTCCTGCAGAAGAGTACTTTAAAAAGAAGTAAAAAAAAAAAAAGGTAGTCTTTGGAGAAGGACAGTTTTAACAAGATCTTTTCTGTTTGCTCCATCCCCCTGTGAGGGTTCAGAGCACTGGAATTTCTGCAGGCCTCTGTTTGAAAATAAGGGGCTAATGAAAAGGTACGTGCATGGCTTGCTACCCTAAACTAGTCCTCCTAGAATATCCTGGGATTTGCCAAAGCGCTAAATGACGTTGACATAGAACACTTTAAGGGAAAAGTCACCTTTTATTCTTTGCTTTTCAGTATTTAGAAATGTAGCTTCAGTTTCCTTTGTGGTTTTTGTATAAAGGAAATTCATTTTGAATAGAGATGGGTCCATTTCTTTAGGTTTGATCTCAATGGATACTGAAGCTGGACCGCTGCGCCTTCCAATTCTTGCAATTTCTGGGGAAAGAGAGGGCAGACAGGTTTAGATGAAGAGGACAGAGGAATAGTAAAAAAGAAATATTTAACATGGAGAAGAATCTCAATTGCTGAGAGGAACAGAGTTAATGTAAGGCCTAACTACTTCTCTGGGAAGTATGCACAATTAGAACTTTTGCTAACATGCCACACTGTCTAATTTATTTTCAAGTCTACGAAATTCCATGGTGTAGTGAAATTTCCTCATGGCCATTTTAATCCATGAATCTATTGTGTGCTCCATGAAGGTCAACCTGTTTAGATGCCCTCATGTAGACTGGACGTTGCAGACATAGAGTTCAAGGGAATTATGCTGCTTAGTGGAGAACTGGGTCCTCGGAGGTCACAGGTAAGACTCATTTTGCTCCTATCAGCTCTGCCTTTAGATGGTTCTTTTAGTCATAATAGTTTTTCCAATACATGGTAGAAGCACAAAAAGCCACTGCTGTTCAGGGAAGTTCTGCATGTGCTCAGACAGCTTTTCTTTCTCCGCTTTGGATCTCTTCCTTCCCCAGTGGTAACGCATAGTGGGAAATCCTATGATGATAGAAGCAGTTGATACCTTTGTAAGAACAGAGAGCTGTCTTTAAAACATGTATGCCTTTAGTTCAATAAACAACCTAGGTTTGCACCTAATTTTCCACTGAATGATCTAATACCAGCAGAGAACATTTGCAGCATGGGACAATGCTAGTCTTTTTAGCTAGACATTTGCTTGACTACAGTGATGTTTTTTCTTCCTTCTAGTGTGGAAGGCAGGAGGATTCTATCACCTGTGATTTAAACTAAGTGACAGCTTTTTAAATGTAAATAATTTTCTACCAGGCTCAACTATTTGATATCTAAATAGAGAAAATAATTTACCCCACATTAAAGAGAAGAGAGGAAAAGAAAAAGAAAAAGAAAAAGAAAAAGAAAAAGAAAAAGAAAAAGAAAAAGAAAAAGAAAAAGAAAAAGAAAAAGAAAAAGAAAAAGAAAAAGAAAAAGAAAAAGAAAAAGAAAAAGAAAAAGAAAAAGAAAAAGAAAAAGAAAAAGAAAAAGAAAAAGAAAAAGAAAAAGAAAAAGAAAAAGAAAAAGAAAAAGAAAAAGAAAAAGAAAAAGAAAAAGAAAAAGANCAAAAGAAGACTTTGGGAATCAGATTTCTGGCATTATTCTATATAAAATGTATAATCATTTTGGGCACCACAGTTGGCAGGAATAAGTTGATCTTTTCTGGATACCCTCAGTCTAATAGGTAACTTGCTGAGGAATTGCAACTCAAATTCTGATTTTGTCAGAATGTTCTGAAGTTATGCTCAGAATTCTTTAAAATTGAGAGTTTATTTCTGGCTTGGTCTGTGCAGTTGTACAAGTTTGGGAGAGAGCTGTTCTTTTGTATTTTATGCTGAAATTCATTCTAAATAAATTACATCATTATTACCTATTGACTGTGGTGAAGGAAAAAACATTTTAAGAAAATATGTTTCAATGACAGAAGCAAAATAAACACTGGTACATATAACTGGTAACTCATTAAATAAGAAGTCCATGCTTTTATCTGGCTCTTCAAACACATTTTAGGTACTTCAACAAGATTAGAAAAACACTTTTATGCCAAAAAAACCCTCCTTTAATCACTTCTCTTCTAAGAAGATACCTTCATGAAAAGAGGAGAATTAACCTCTTTGCTGCCACTACTCCTTTTACCACAAAAAAAAAAGCATTTGTAACATTTCTAATCCATTTGGTTCTGTCAGAGGGAAACAGCTATTTTTCAGAAGCATTAATCACATGGGAAGATATTTTCAAGCACGTATCTTGCTGGGAAATTATTAGTATACACTAGACCATCATTAGTCTATTCTAATGGAACAGCAAGAGCCCCAGATTTCCCAAGAGCCAGAGACAAGACTAGTCAATCATGTTCTTTATGGTCCAAGACTACTTTTTTTTTGTAGTTTTATTTGCCATATTGCATTACACAGATGGAAAAAAAAACCCACTCAAAACCTTCTAGTTGTAACAATTTAGAAGGTAAATGAAAACCAACAAGCAAAGAAGGCGTGAATAAAAGAGTCACCAACCAATGCCTGCATCCCACTGAACCAGGTACAAAATAGTTGCTGCAGTGTAAGATGACAAAATAATGAAATTGTGGTCAAAAAAAAGAAGCAAAACTATATATATAAATATATATATAAACACACATGTATGTACACACAAACACACTGCATGATTGAACTCAACTCCTAAGACAGAATTTTCTCCATGAATCCTTCTGCAAATACATCCTACAATGTAACAAAGTAATGAGATCATACAGCTTTCAGGTGGTTTTACTGGGAATCTCTTCAGGACCAGTGGAAAGCCTGAAAGTCAAGCAGAGGGAAAACCCTTTCACAGCCTGGATCCCATTGCCTCAATCCCCAGCCTTAAGCCTGGCCAAGGCCAACCTCCTGCAGAAGGAAAATTCAGCTGTTGTACTGTCCCTTTACATTCCTCAGTGGAAAAGTGGTGGTACTAAGGGGGGAAGATGACTTCCTATTTCAGCACAGAGAATCTTGTTGCCACCTCTGCTGCTTCCACCAGGTGATCTTAATGTGTTCTTAGAAGATAAAGTACCTGTGTCTCTTATATCTTATTTTTTGAGGTCTTGTTTGTGAAACTGGTATAGGTAAAATAAATAGTGACCTCAGGACTATACCACGTCTTTTCTGAAAGGCAAAAGCTATTTCAAATTTTTCTCATCTTTTTCAAACTACTCTTGCTTTTCTTGCTCCCAAAATGCAGTGAAGTGAAACTCTGTTTTAGTGTGTTCAGCCCTATCAGCACTGCCTTCACATCCCAGCAGGTATCCTGCTCATTTTGGGGTTTCTCCAGACAGCAGGTAAACTTCTGGATACCTGTCTGACTTAACAAAGGTGTCCTTTTGATGTTTGCCTTTAGGAACCTTAAACTTTGGGTCCTTCTGTTATTATGTCCAACAAGTCAAGGCATTGCTGTCAAGGGAGATGTTATTGTGGAAATGACAGAATATGTTCAAGGGCAGTGAATAAGTTCCCTTTCAATAAAAGCACACATTATGTCCAAGAACAGTCAAAAGGGTTAAAATACAATCTTTCCAGATAAGTTTCTAGCCTTATGAGGCTCAAAAAGTCAAAAGATTTGAAAGCTATTAGTACTTCTGTAGATCATCCTCTTCCAGACACTCTTTTTCTCTTTTTTTTTTCTCCTTTAACTGACAGGTTGCAGTTAAAAATTAAAGTAAAAAGAGGCCCTCTCTTTCCTACGTACTTTTAATGGAACTGAAGCCAAAATAAGTCAGACTAAATTATGGGAGTAAATGACCTCCCGGGAAGTATAATACCAAATTCTGAAGAACTGTAAAGAGTTTCCTTTGATCTTTTTAGCTTCACAGCCTGAAATTCAAAATCTGTATTTAATTTTAGATTGCATATGCCAGCTTTTAAGTTTCCTTTCCAACATGATATATCATTTTAAATGATAGGACACCTTTAACTTGTATTTCTTGAAAATGCTGACTATCCTTTCTTTATTCTTTTACACTATAAAAACAGATATAAATATTACTAATTGCAAAAATAATTTGAGGTTGGGTGCTATAATGGATAAACCATTGACCTTCACTTAAGAGACTGTGCCTTCAAGCTCAACCTGAGTTTCTAAGTGAAATGACTTTGATCTGAGACACGAGTAACTTCAGTTCAATGCCCTACAGGATATAGATCTAGAAAAAAGGACAAGCTGAGCACTTAACTATATATTCCTGTTACAGTTTAGGAGCTAGACAAAGGATGCTATTTTTCAAATGTGGTAGAAAAGGCCTATTTCTTTCTATGGCCACACAGTCACATTGCAAGAAGTGTATTCCTAAACCAGAAATCTCAGAAGACACAACAAGCTGTATTAGCTCTTGGCTGGAGAATTTTCTGACCTCTGCACTTGAGCACAGACTTTAGATACAGGCAGCTGGACTAATCTCCCTCTTGAGTCCAGAAGAGAGCCACAAAAGTCTTTATGCCTTATGCATTATGAAAGAAGCCACCTTTTTGAGGAAAAGTAAGTTGTATCAGGTTGGCTGGAAACACAACATGAAAGAGCAGCTGCTAACCATTGGACTTACACCGGCAAAGCTCTAGGAAATGTGCTTACACACAGTGCTTTATGTGTCTGTCTCATGATCAGCCAAACAAAGATATAAATACAGTCTAGAATTTTGCAATATAATAGCATTCTGAATTGAATCCTGGGGGAATAATTTGTAATGCATAATTTATCTGCTGAATTTAGTTTCTCCTATTAACAAAATATCCATAAACTAGTCATGACTGCCTCACATGTTCTTTTTAAGTGAAGCGACTGATAAAAGTTCTTTCCAAATATTTGCAGCTATTTGAGCTATATAGAGGTAGTTCTAACTGACTGGCTAATTTACATGGGTTTGTTTCACTTTCCTGGTTATGAAACCCAACCAGTCAACCAAGGCACCTGTGCCCCAAAGCACTTCCTATATGGAAATACCTGGCATGAGTACACAAACACAATAAAAAGCTCTGCATTTTCCTGCTGTTTTGAAAGGGTGGTGTCTTTTTGACTGTATAAAAGAAATGGTCTTGAAGCAAGAGGCTGAACTTTCTGGGGTCAATCACTGCAGAATTTAATCCAACCCTTGCTTCTTATCACAGCCCACCCCAGACAGCAGTTACTGTTCCCTTCCTTCTTCTTCCTAGTAAATTGCTGACAAATCATCTGGCTTGTCTATAAAAAATAGAAGAGATCAAATATATACAAAATAATTTTGAAATTGTATAACCTCAGAGAAAAATAGAAATGGCAACATTGGAACAGAACAATGGACTTAGTCAGTGTAGAACTGGGTTGTGCATAAGCCCTTTCGCTCACCGACAAGGTAAAACAGATTGACGTGCTTTGAGGCTGTGGCTGCTGATAAGAAATGCCATTTGTAAGCCTTTTACTCCCAGCCAAAGTGAAGCAATTAAAATATTTAGAAGTAGCCTTCTTCTCCCCATCCAACATGAGGCTCATCTGGGCTTTCTTAGCAGTAATCCTACCTGCCACAGTTCTGGACAGACAGACCAGAACCAGCACAATCCTGGAAAACCTCAAGTTGGAGGAGCACAGCTAATAGGCGTGTTATCCTCTGTGCTACTGCTGGCTGCCCAAGGTTCAGAAAGGAATATTTTTGCTTTTGGTTTATCTGTTTTCATAGATATGATAGCCTTTTTGTTCATTTCTGCTCTTTACAATACCTTGTTTTTCTCAAAGTTATAACAACAGAAACAAGTTATATGGAAAAATTAAGTTAGGAAGACATCTGAAAACAATATTGCCAATTCAAAACTAGCTATTCTCAAAAGGCCAGAGTGCCAATAATCACTTGAATCCTTCTAGACTAACAACAAAGTTCTAAACTTTCTCAAAGTTTGGAATATTCAGGTCTCAGGTCTCTTACCTTACCTTGCCTCTGAAATGAATACCAAAATGTGTTCATTTAAGATTCCTTATTTCTGCTGTTGCAATATTAGTCATCATTAACATAAAGCTTAATGTTTACGCCAGCAGAAGCCAATTTATGTTTGTTAATATTCTATGATTGTAAATGCTCTTCCTAAAAAGCAAACAAACAAAAAACTGTCTGATTTTTACAGGAGAAATGAAAACAAGAAACCCCAGAACCAAGGTTGGTTAAGTGGTTGGTTAATTATTAAAGTTATACATTTTTGCCTATTATTCCTGTATATGAAAGTTTCATTCCCACGTAGAACTGGGTGCAAATTCATTGTAATTGCAAAAGCACATTTGTCCAACATTCCTGCACATAACTACTTTCATGAGGTTGATGGGTAATTTTTATGGGCAGATAACAGAAGGAAACTGAGCTGGAGATCAGCAAAGACTCCCAGTGAAAGTGCCAGTAGTCATTTACAACTTGAGAAGCCAAAGCATTCCAGAATATGCTGCAGTTTTTAAGTGAAAGTAGAGGAGATAGAGAAAATCCCCTTTACATTATCTGAACAAGCTTGCTGCTGAGAGAAAAGTAAAGAGATATTACATATATAAAAATATGTATATAAATATTAGCAAATCAACAGATTTGACACTATCACATATCAGTTCCCTACTGTATATACAATTGTCATATACCTCGTACTCAGGTGGGGCCTCACACTGAGACTGCACCCTTTTCTCCCAGAGCCATCAAGCTCCAAGACTTACAGAGAGATCATAATTTCTCATATTTTGTATCTACATTCTTAAATAAATAGCTGCTGTGCTTTTAACAACAATAGGAAAACAATAACAATAATGATCTGCCCTACAGGTGAATTAATGCATTATCTAAAATACTTGCTTCATTATTTTTACACATAATTATTTTTTGAGCTGTAAAAGATATTTTACAAGTAGGTAGGTGACAATTCTACAGAGCTACACAATCTTGGGATCTTAGTGGCAACCAAGGAGTCTTTTGCTCTGTATAGCAAAAGCATCAAACAGTTCAGTGCTGTAAAGAAACATGAAAACATATTAACCCCTATTTTCACTTTTGACTGTTTCTTCTACACTCCCCCAGTATTTTAAAGATTGGTAAATTCCTTCACTGAGAAGCATGTAGAATTTTACAGTTACACAAGCTGATGCAGTGTCAGTCCATGACACTTTCATTATTCTATTTGTTTCTGATCTTGTTCTTGGCTACATGTACGTAAATGAGAAGAAAGTTTTCAAGTTGTCTTGATTCTCCTCAGAGTGTGACTGCATGTGTTTGTACACACACTGGTGTGATGGGGCTCCTGCCTTGGCTGCAAGAGCTTTTAGGTGCTGAGGTAATGCAAATAATAAAAAAATCAGGCTTGGTTTATGTCCTTGTATATGTGAGTGTTTAATTAGTATTCAAGAGGCATTACTCTCAGTTGGATGCAGGAATATATAGCATGCCAAATTTGTGATTCATACTGACTAATACAATATAAGTAATAGACTCGTTTATTTATTTGCATTTAATTTAAAAGAAAAAGAGTTGTGATCATACTACTTCAAGATTACATCAGGCCATTGTCCCAGAAAAAACCCACACAGGTGTTTATTGAAATGAGTTAAAAGATAGGGTTTGATAAGTTGGAGAG
Source organism: Gymnorhina tibicen (assembly GCA_013399875.1). Lineage (NCBI taxonomy): Eukaryota > Metazoa > Chordata > Aves > Passeriformes > Artamidae > Gymnorhina > Gymnorhina tibicen. Next base: position 260,292 of record VXAZ01001315.1, read on the forward strand.
CCATTCTTGCCTTGTGCAGCTAATGTATCTCCCGTTACCATTAAATGGTGTTACATGTGCATATTAAGGGAAGAATATTAGTGATTAATAACAACCCACATTTTCTGGTGTGCTGAACTCTTAAGTTAGGAAGACCAGTGAGAGCTGCCTAGTTTAGCTCAACTGTACCTTAAATGAACATATGTTTTGTAGCAGATCTTTAAATAAACCCAATAGATTTGGTGATCATTTCAAAGTCAGTACAGTGTTAGCTTTTGACATACAGCAATGTAGCTAAGTAAAAGGTAAAGGGTGTTTATTTCAATGCTGGCAAATAGTGGTGGTTGGTCTGTCTGCAGCTCCAAATTAGGCCATTTGAGTACTCAAAAGCACTGTGGATTTTTTCCCTCTTACTGGTTAATGATCTTAACTAGTCATTTGTTCCTGAGAAAAGAAAGAAAAGGATGTGTCTTAGGCTCATAGGAACTTCAATTAGTTGTTAGCAAAAGATTTTATCCTGGTAGCAAAACCAGAAAAAAAATCTTTTAAATTAATTTGAAGATGCCTACATTTAGAGAATGGCATCGCTTTAACAGGGCTATGCAAATGAGTCCAATTTAGCATCTTGTATTCAGCTGGAAACCATTGCTAAATGATCGGGATAGCCAGTCACAGATATTAAAATGAATTATATCTAATCTGAATTTTAGTCACGCTACATTAACTAATAGAAAGTTATTAACATTTCAAGAGAAAAAAAGCTTTTGCCTGCAAAATTAACAGTGGCTGAGATGTGACCTGTGAGCCATGCAGCCTGATCACTGTAATGACAGTGTAATGGCATATTTACATTAAAATCTCTGCAGCTAATATGTGATTCAGAATTGGACGTTAAGTCGAGGATTATTTAGTCTGGCCTGTTGGCCTTTCTCTAAGTAGTTTTTTTTTACTTCAATACAAATCTGAAACTTTTCATTTCATGACTATTTATGTGACTAGTTTCTATGGCTATGTCTCTCCATCTTTACATCAGCTGCTTCATGTGGCCAGCTTACTCTTTCATTTTTCCCTTCCTTTTTCCAATATATTTATCATTTGCTGCGGCCATGTACAAGTTCAAGAAACCCACATTAGTTGCAAGCCAGTCAGGAAAAGGGAAATGTTTTTCTACTTCATTTTTACTGCTAATTTCCTTCAAAAGGCAGTATGTTTTCATGTTTTAATTCCTATACTTTTAAAATATACAGCACCCTGGAAAAAATGGATAATTCAAAGCCATCTTTATCTGGATAGAAGAAAACGTGTAATTATAAAGCTATTCTTATCCTTAGCAGGCATTGACAACCTGCTGCAATTTCTCCTGCTACCAGTTCATTTCTACCAAAGCAAAAGCTTGAAATTTATGGACCTGAATATGTGGCAATATCTGTATCTCTAGCATTTGTTAAATTTCTAGAACACTTCCATATACGAAATTGTTTGGTTCATTATTTAAAAGACACACCAATATTTTAAAAATTGAGAAAATTCAATGAAATTAGGAAGCTGACTGGATAAAAATATAGCTTTCATTTTATAATTACTGTATTATTCATAGAAGTCCAGTTTAAAAATGGGCTTGAGTGGGCTTGTGTTGGTTATTTGTACAAAACAGGACATTTTCAAAAAGGCTCAGACTCCAGATGGACCTTCAATGCTGAGCAAAAAAGCTGCATATATTTTATTAATGTGCCTCCTTTTTGTAAATTCAACATTTGATTTAATTTTTGCATTAAATATGTGTTTCCTTGCCATTTTCTATAAATCTATATACAGATATTAATTTACTGTGGAAGACACTTCTTTTTGCAATGAAATTTTAAATAAAATGCTAAATTTAAAAGCAGTAAATAATGACTGAAAGTATATACCTTATATATTCCAGACCTGTGTATGTATTTGCATACAACAGCAGGCCAGTACAGAAGCGCACAAAATTTATCCAAAATAAGGAATAGAGTTTTCCCATAATTAGGTCTTCAACACGACTGGTATTTCTACAAATTTTGCACTCAATGTTCTTTAAACTTTAAAAGAACAAGCAGAGCCTCATGTGACTCAACCTTTTCACTGGTTTGTTTTTTCTTTACAAAGGGTGTGTGTTGTACTGCTTCTTTAAGCTAGACATATGTCAATCACATAATAGTCATGATATAAATGCCATCTCACCTCCATTCCCCAATTAGAAAAAGAGAATTAATATAGAGACGTTAGTGTGACTGACAAGTATCTACGCAGATAGAGCTCAGTGAACAGATTTGTAATAAACACAGGTGCTTCATTTACTCCAAATGTACAGCTTCATCATATTTCTGAAATCCTTATTATGATGTATTCATACAATAAATGCTGATTGAAGAAATAACTAGAAATTTGATCTAGCACAGTAGTAATCTTAACTTCATTTGATATTTCTGAATCATCTCCTAATACCTGAATTTTCTGTTCAAAATGCACAGATAATACTGACCTCAGAGCCAAAGACACTTTCCTTTATGGGCCCAAGTGTACCACAAGTGCTGTAGACCCCATGGCTGGGAGATTCTCATGGCAGTGGGACCAAAACTGTTTCCTTGATATTATGGGGCAGCCACTGAGACCCTTCAAAAGCATCTGTAATTTTCTTCTTCTCATGCTTTGGATGTAGCAAAGTACATGAGAAAGCTTTACCTATCTTCAGGAGTTTCTGTTCCTTTTTTTAGGCAGATCTCAATGCTGAAAATTAGATGAGCCCTCTAAAAATAAAATTAGGGAATTAATCTTTGCTACAGCTACAGGATTCAGTTGTCCCTTTTGCCCAAAACCCAGCATGAACACCACCAGCCCCATGCCCCTCAACCCACTAGGGACCTGAAATTCTCTCTTACTATTGCATTTGGCTTTAAAAATGTTATTCCCTAGATTAGTTTGGGTTCTTTTTTGTTTGTAGATTTCCTGTAACAATTGCTGTAATTATTACTACTAATTTGAACATTTGCTGTGTGAGAGCCAAGACCACTTTTTTACACGACCAGTGCAGCACACTTTTATTTCTGTAACAGTAGTACTGTTACATTTAATTCTAAAAGACACTTTAATTATCTGGAAACACAAAGCATGTAAAAATGAAACTGCAAAATCTTTCATCTCCAGACTGACTCTATCTGTGGAGAGTAGGAGAGGCTAAGACAACATAGAGAAGCATCTAAACAGGAATGAGCTGGACACTCAAAGATAGGTTGGGTTGTTTGCCTATGCTTACCGCCTTCAAAGCTTAGAACAGGAAAATGGTGCTGCTCTAACAGCAGGTTTCATTATAAAATAGAATAAAAGCCAGGGTTGCTGACCTTATTTTTGAGAGGAGACTGGAAAGGTAAAAACCTACTCTAGTTAGGTTTGAAACATTTTCAGTGTTGAGTGCTTCTCAGAGGACCTCACTGGAACGTGGTCCTCTGAATCTGTTGAGTAAGATCACTGGGAATTCAGTGGGCAAGAAAAAGTGTCTCTCAGTAAGGTCTGTCTCCATCCTCAGAACAGCCCTTTGAAAGCAGTGGTTTTTTGGGGTGGGGGAGAGGTAGTAATGGTAAGAAAATCCCTTTTGCCACAGATCTATGTTCACTGGTGAGCCTCCTGCTTTGGAAAATAAGTAGATTCCTATAGTTCACTAACAAAAACTTCTTAGATGTCAGATGATCCACCACCTACTGCTGATCCCTTGCCTACAAGTTTCACTCCCAATAAACAAATTGTCAGCATAGGAATTCTGCTAAATATTTTGCTTGCTATTAGATAAGACCATACAAAAATGAATGCTCATGAACTCGCTGTTTTCTTTCAGGTGATTCATTGTCCACATACCAAAAACATGCCAGGAGACAACGTTGTTCAACACCCTCACTCTGGAAGGAGTTCCAAATTGTGGAACAATTTGGAATCAGATTAGCTTTTGAGATGTGGCTTTAGCTGTTCACATAAAGGTATCTGCAAGCCTTGGTGACAAAATAATTTCAAACAAAAGAGAGATATTGGGCTCCTTTTTGAAAACTGCCTGGACCTCATCTATGTCTTCACTGCCAGCACTTTATGGCAAAGCTTGTTACTGAGCTTACCACGAGACCTGATTTTTCCTCCCTGCACACCCTTCCAACCATATCCAATGAAACTGGCAGTAGACGTTATTCCACTGATTTCTTCTGAAGTGTTTTGCTGCTGTGTGATTTTGAGATGCTACTGGGCTGCTCAAGCTGGAATTTAAACTCTGGTTTCCTACATGTTGGGAAGGTCCTCTCAAATGGTGCTGTTGGCTTGAGAAAATTTCATAGACTTTTTCCTGAGAAATTTCCCTTCCATAAATTAGTGTTTCTTAAAACAATCAAAATGAGTAAAATATACAGTCATGGGGTAGAGAGGGAAAGGGTTGTAAAGAATTCCCAACTAACAAAGAGAAACAGTTCTACAACTGTCTTGATATTTCTCTAATAGTTTGGGGAATCTGCCTAAGTCCAACACTTTTAAGACACGATGATTATCAACTTGAAATTTTGTGACAAGCTTGCTTTTCAATTGGTTGAATTTCAACACCAAAGAACATTCAGTAAATTAATGTAATAGCTATATGAGCATTATGTGCCAACTGTGGTTCAGGTAAAACAGGTTCTTCAAGCTTATCTGCAAAGAGATGTCATCTGAAGCTATCAAAAACTCTTATTTTCAATAAGTGAGCCCTTTTAAACCACTTTTGTAGGATTGTTTAAAGAACACACTTGAATTCTCTCTTGATCCCCCTCCCATACCTGGTTGTTCTCCAAGGCTTCCTATGATATTCTTTTATTGGTTATGGGGTTTCCCAACCATTTGTGATTCTCCATTCTCTGCCTGTGCACCTCTCCCTAAAGCATCTCAATGCCTTGTCTGACATGATGTCATACACATTGAAGAACCATTCTGAGAAGGCAAGCAAAAGCCCTAAGCCTGTGAAGCCAATGATCAGCTCACCTTCCAAACCTTTGGAAAGTCTAATCCTCATTCTGAAGCCTACAAAATTGGCAATACCCCTAATCAAAGGTTAAGCATCTCAAAACTTTGGATTGCCACTAGCAGCAAAAATTAAGCACTAAACATATGATCCTGTGTGCCCGTGAACTGGCCTATGCTGTTATGAATGCTGAGCTGCCTCACGCTTTTTTTTGCTCTTGACTAGCTCCTCATCTGTTTTGACCACTACTTAAGAGTGTAATTTCCTTCAAACACTCCCTTCCTATGCTTTTTACAGATTCTAGTATCATCAGCTCTTGGCTGGTTGGTTGGCTCTTGTCACATCAGTCATATAAAATTAAATGGTAAATAATATGTCCAGGTGCTTTCCTTATCCTACACAAATCCTACAATTTAGTCTTCTCTTGGTTGCTCTCTAATTCTAATTTTAGTACTGGCATTCAAGGGCTAGGCAAGGATATCACAGACTGCTTGAGACACATCACAGGAAGACTTTTCTCCTAAATCATGCAGCTCAGCAGATGCAAGTATCATAAGCGTATAGAAAAATAATTAACAATTTAAATATTAAAAAACGCCTTATGACCACTGTGGACTAGCCTTATGGAAAAGAGGGGAAACAGTGTTTAAAGAACTTGAAACTAAATGACAGCAAGCTACTCGCTTAACAAATAGTGTCCTAATTCCTTCTTGGCTTTCTATGCTGTCGCTATAGCCACATAAAGCACAGCTTCTGCCCCCAAGGTATTTCTGTAGAAAATAGGAGAATTCAAGTAAGTAAAGAGAAAGCTGAAAATATTTTGGGGAAAAAGCAGGCTCCTATTTACATTCTGTTCATGCCAGAACTATTGCTGGGTTCTCCTCTTTCCTAGTCAGATATGGAAGAAGAGTCAGAAAAGTTGCAAGCAAAGTAAGGACCAACATTTTTTGTTCTTGGGCCTCAGTGAGGAAACATCCTTTAAAGCCCCATAGAGCCATAGGAGATAAGGAAGATGAATGAGCCATAAAGTCATGTCATTGCCACCTCTGAAAGGCTCCTCAGCTGTGAAGAGTCCACAGAAACTGCCCAAGGCATCAGGAACCATGTCCAACAAGCTGAAGACTTAAATGGTAAAATCCCAACAGACAGATTAAAATATGTACCAAAAGGAAAAGACAACAAAGACAATGTAAAAATTTATTTGCAGTCCTAAAGTGTCCTGGCATGTTTCTGAGGAGGAAAGCCTTACCCTGAAACACTTGCATCCATAAATGTGAGTTCAAAAAAACCCCAACCCAAACCATTGCTTATAAAAGAAAAGAACATCTATGGTTTTCTCCCTACAATTCTTGCTCTCTAAAATCATTACATCAGTGCTCATCACCTCTAAAATCTCTTTTTTCAAGCCAAACTTCTGAGGACGAATCCTCACAACAGTCTCTGATTCACCATCTGGGTCATGCATCGTTTCCCCTCTGCCTGTACAAAGCATCTGTAAACCATAGCTATAGCAAGGTCTTAGTTGTTCAATAAACACAGACAGTTCTTTTAATTAGTTTATCCTTCTGAACAGGCACATAGAAGTGACCAAAATTAGCTTAGGACACGTTGTGTGCTTGAATGTTAAAATCAGCACAATTGCCGCTACTGTTAATGTAACATAGAGATTCCTGTGGTCTGTTGGCATAATCATCATACACCTGACTTAAAATACCCGTGACTTGGAAACATAAAATAAAAAATTAGATAACATAAAATGAAATAAAACAGCTCCTCCCCTAATTCTGGAATAAATTTCTATTAGTACTGCACAGTATGATTTAGATACGCACTTGCAAATTGGATTGATCAACTATGTATCTCATACCATACTTATCTTTTCTAGTATTAAATTTAGGTGATTCCTAGTGTTGCTGAATGGACAATGTCAGCAAATACAAACTTATGAGCTTAAAATTTCTTTTAAAATACAGTTTGGCTTTGACCTTTACAAGGACACTTCATGTAAAACTAACTCGCTTACAAACATTTCATTTCTAAAATGTTAATGCACTACAAGGTTAATTGCTCTTATTAATCCATTAAACAAGAACTGTATGCCCTTTCTTATATTAACCATTATTTACTTATTTCATTCTTATGTCCAAAGTCCAAAAGCTCTTATCTTTGTTACAAAAACTAACAAAGAGTTAGCTAGGTCTTACAAAACGTCAACTGGTTTCTATTTTTGTGCCTTCATTAATACTAGAAGTCTTGGTATAAAAAAACCCAATGTGGCAAACAGGGTGGTCAGCAATTTTTTGAGAACACTTGCTGGAGCAGTTCAAGTCAAAGAAGCTAACATATCTCTTTTTTTAGTTAAGAAAATATTTCTTTTTTTCCCCTTGCCTGTGATTTGAGAAGAGAGGAGATTTTTATGAGCATATGTAGCAATGGTAAGCAGCTGTAAAAACCTCCCACCCTAAAGATTGATGAATATATGTTTCATTAACACCAGCACATCTGAAAGACATTTGACACTTTGGAAGACCAACTATGGTTCTTTAAAATGCCCCAGATGAAATGCCTCATAATATGATTATTAATTGCCATCATAGGAGCCTCTGGTGCCTTCTCCAATTAAAAATTTATAAAACCTTAACTTCTGATTATACCTGACCACAGTTTAAATGTTTATTTTGCTAGGAAATCTGGAACTATACTTGCATTGTGAGATCTGCACCAGCAAGATTTAAAAAGCCTTTCTGAAATCCATGGTTTATATTCTTTTTATGACATTATTATGTTCATTTTTATATATATTACATTTTTATATTCTATTTATGACATTAAAGACTCACCACATCCTTTGAATATCAAACAACAGAAAACCACAGAGAAAATACTTTGTGGCCATCCCATGCCATATTCATTGAATGGCTGTTAAGAATGAACTCATCTGTGAGGTTCAACATCTCTTTTTGGGTGTAGTGGAAAGAAATTCAGAATCTGAACCAAGTGGGTATCTATTTTCTACATTTTCTGAGTGCTTCTAAATCTAAGCCAGCCCTGGATGGAGACCGTGCACCCAATGCTTGTAAAGGAAGAGCTCTCCTCCATGTATCAGTGGCATGTATTAGTGGTCCAGGTGGAGGCCCTACAGGATGCTTGTCTTACACCCCTGGAGAAAAGATTGGCCTCCACTAATACATGTGGTAGCACTGAGGACAGCCAGGCAGACTCAGGTAAGCTCAAAGGCTTTTGTCCATTCAGAATGAAAAGTACATTGTACTTGACAATAAACCTGCCATTTGAAACCTCGGGGGTTTTAATCTTATAAATAATAGAGTTCAGAGAAGAAGGGTTTGCAAGTCTGCATTGCGCTGCCCAGAATTCAGATTTATGTAATGCACTCATAGGGACGTGGTGCTGAAATGCATGCAAGTGTTAGGGCATTTGAGATTCAAAGCCAATATTGCCCAAAAATATGCAATGCAACACTAATATTTCTCTCTGTTATGCTGTTTTCCCCAGCTGCTATGAGAACATCCATCATGTAATGGCAGGTCAGAGCTATCCAGTCCACTGCATGCACTAGTACAGCTTTTTGCTTTCTGTTGAAGATGCTGTTAACTAGCATGAAGCCCACAGCAGAGGAAACTATGTAAAATGAACCAAAAAAGGTGCACATTACTAATCACACACAATAAAATAGTTTTTACTCACTAGGACTGATAGCAACTCTTTCGTATATACCAGCCTACATATTTTGAGAACAGCAAGTTTACTAACTTTCCTGTATTGAACAAGCATTTGAAAAAATTGGTTTATAAAATATATAGAAAGAGCTATAGTTTAGACATGTAATAAAAAATGGTATGAAACTTCAATTATTCTTCTTTAATCATCAAGAGAAAAGTTGCAGTAGTTCTACTGCAAAATGAATTAGTCCCTCAAATGCTTTCAGGCATCAAAATAATTCCTACTGTTTTAGGATGTGAAAAATTGTTTTGAAAAATTCAGCAGGATAAAAAAAGACTCTGTTAAGCACATTAAAGGCTGTCTTTGTCTGCAAGTGCATTCAGAAAATAGGGAGCATTTCTTTAGCTCCTTATTGTACTTTAAAATGCAGAATGCTAAAATGGCAAGCATGAAGCTAACTGTCAGCCCATGCAGTTTCACTGTGGGGAGGTTATCATATGCAGTTTTGCTGCCTTATTCATTGCTTGCAGCTCTTCCAATCAGATAACCTTAACAAACATGGTGCTATCAATTGCCAGATGTGGTACATGCTATGCAGCATCTAGTTTTTGACAGACTAAAATGGAACAGAGGATTCTTCTCTTTATGTAATCAACCATCAGCCACACTATGAGATTCACAAGGAGTATCTGGAAGTGCTGTCAAGTGCCAATTAGTGATGTTGCTGACCCAAAAGGTAAAGAAGATTGTAGAAGAAGCAGCCCAGTATAATTCTCCACTCCAGTGTCCTTAAAGTGGACTATCGTTTATGAATGTACTCCTACAGATGAAAGAGAAATGGGAGGTCAGTGGTTCCTGTCTTCAACAATCTTCTGCAATCTTCTCATAATGAATTGTAAATAGTATCACTATCAAGCTCCTCTTCCTGCACTGGAAACCAGCGCAAATGGCTCCGCAAAGCCAAACACTGATAATATCCTTCCTCGGGACACAAAGCTGAAGGCTGCCCTCTGTCCTCTGCCTGTCACGCTGTGTGTGGGTCTGCATGGCTGGGGCTTACCCTTTCTGCCTTCCCACATCCCCCCACTCCTCCATGCTTTTGGGGTACATTCACACCACAGACATGCAGGGCTGAAATCCTGAGCTGTTCATCATTTGAAGACAGTCTGAAGATTGATGAACAATCAATGGAAACGTCTTCCTCCCTCTCAGAGCAATTCTCAGCATAATCTGGCAAAATGTCATTATCACCTAGTATGGTTTTATCATGAGGTGTCCTGCTTTCAGAACAGCAAATGATTTTTACAAGGTCAAAAGCAGGATACCATGCCTGGGTGTTGGCCATCTTGAACTGCATAATAAAGACACCTCCTTCAAAAGGCAGCATTGTTCTGGTGCACAGAGAATACCTGACAAGTTTGGATTTGATGTGACAAGCCTATGTGCAGTCCTTTCCTCTTAAGGGTTACAGTACCCAGTAGTCAGTGTAGATACAATGCATTATTAATTAGCATATACAAATCCTATTTATATTAAAAAAGCTTGCTTAGTGAAGGAGACATAATTCCTGTTATTACCATTCCAAATAGCAAAAAACAAATATCGTCTACAGAGCTAATAAAAATACAAGACGAGAGCAAGAAGCTTGGAGTGTATTTGTACTCTACACACTTTCTTTTTCATGTGGGACCAGTATTTTCATAGTAAATTATATATGCTAATAGAATTTTTCTGAGTGTACTTCTGTTCCTGAATGGCAATGTTCTGAAAGACCAGTGCTGAAGAGACATATCACATGGATGTATAACACTTATACTACACAGCTATTTTATATGCAATAGGCTTGTGACTTCTTTAGATACACGTGCATGGAAGGGGCGCAAAATTACTTCAGAGTTGCCTGGGTAAGCATAAGTGGTTGCAGACATCTCCACACCCTGATTCCCTGAAACAGTTTGTTATCAAACCTACAACATATATGTACAGTCATGCTCCAGAGTCCAGTGAAGTTGTGGCCTCTCTCCACTACCACTGGTTCAAATACCACTGAAAGCAAGCGTCGTATAAACATTAAAAAAAGTTGAGCAAACTTTCAGCTTTTTCATGTATTGGATTCCCTAGGAACTCAATGGAAAACTGTTCCTAATGCAGGAAAGACCAGATCAAGCTGGCAAACTATCTCCCTGTGTCATAATTTAGCAAATGAGCAGAACTATTCCCTGGAAGGTGCCAGACAATTAGAGGACAAGTCACAACAACAAAGGCGTTCCTACCCAGTGTGAACACTTTGTCAAGGTATGGAAACAATTTACAGTGTTTTCAGAACCGTAGTTCAGGTCAGTTCATTTTTATACTTTCCCATATGGTTCTGCTCCTTCTATTTCCAGAGTGAACCCTATTTACCTGGACAGGTACTGCAGAAAATATATTGTTTGCAGAGAAAGTGAGAGTCATCAATAAAGAAAACTTCTCAAGATAGGTATATTGAGTATGTGTATTGGCTTGATCTGACAAGGGAAGAAAATGGCAAACAACTTGTTTTCTACTTGAGAGGCATCTGAGAGGAGAGCAGCGGTCAGGTGCTGTATTGTGCCTTCCGGAGGCTCAGCAATAAAAGTACTGTTTGGGTGGAGAGAGCAAATAAAAGTGGCTTCCAGCCACATTTTTGTCTTTATGAATCTGAGCCTGGCAAAAGGCTAAACAGCATTTGGACCAGGTTTTCACTTCCCCCATGCCTGTAAATAGAAAAAATCCGTTCAACCCTTCCATGCGTAACTGCCTGGATGGACCAATTCAAGTGGTCATAGCTCTGCTGTCCCCTAACGTGAAAGCAGAAAGGACACATGCAATTAACAGCAAAATCGCTATGTCACACCACTCCTTACAGGTCTGGGCTTTGCTCACCACAAATGAGGTGGTGAGCCACGCTTCACGGTGGCTTTCACCCCACTGGATCACAGCAAAGCAATGCTCCTCTTGTTCCTAAGCACAGACTTCCCGCCCAAAATACTATAGCTCTTACAGTCACGCTTGGGAAACAAATTCTTTCCATAGTAAAGTTCAGGAAGCCTAAACCCAGTATAATTATTGCTCCAAGTCTATGCTACATTAATACAGAGCATCTAAAATGCTTAGGAAACGGGATGGTTTTTTCCCTAACAAATTGTGCAGTGTGTTGTCCATACTGAAGTGACACATTAGGCTGGAGTTTCAAGCTTTTGGAAGGCAGCCATGGAAGACAGAAACCATATGATGCCAGAGTGGATTTAGACTCGTTAACTTACATGAGACTGGCACAAGCATCTAAATATTAGCCTATGATTTTTGCAAAAAAAAAAGCAGGACTTTGGGGTGTCAGTAGAGCTTTCATTACTAGCATCTGCAATGGATTAATCTTAGACAGGGAACTATGGTGTTTAGTTAAAGATGGAAAGGAATAATAGTTTAGTACCTCTTTCAGAAAAGGTGACGTTAAATGCAAAAGCAGAATGTGTTCTCCATGAAGCAGCACTGAAAAATACTTTTACATTCATGTGACATTGAGAAACAAATGACAAAGAATTTTCCATTAATAATTTAATTTGGGGGCCAAAGGGCCATCAATAACATCATAAGCATATAACATGGAGACAAGTTTATCCCTGAGATAAGCAGTCACAGTAGAGTTTCTTACAGCATGTTTGTATTTGACTCTATGGAATGCAAAATTTTAAAAAAACCATAAATAACTGATAGGGACAGCTGCCAACCCACCTCAGACCATCACAACTTTATGCTGAACACTTGAAATGTAGAAAAATGAAGCTGTGGAACTGGAAAGTACCAGGAGGTTCTGAGCATCTCCATCTCCCATGTCTATAAACGATGACACAGAAACAACACTCAGTCATCATCTGGCAGGATCACTATAGCAGTAAAATTCAGCCCTGATGTCTAAAACAATACATTCAAAGATATGATTTCTGAAGAAAATTCAGGCATCCAAGCTGAAGATCCAGGTTCCTTTTGTGGTACATTCTTACTACTGGAAACAAGGATTTTTAGCAGAAAGTATGTGGAGTTGAGGTGATGTTCAAATCTGCTAGGGAGTGATAAAGAGAATCTAATAATCCAAAATCATATTTCCTATAGGACTAACCTGTGCACACAGAGCCTCCAGTTAAGCATTAAGATGTAACCCTCATTCACATTCAGCAAAACCCTCTGACTCATAGGCGCTTTGTTCCTCGAGGGCTGGACAACTGGATTACTCTTTATTTTTAAAGATGGATGGTGGTGATGCTGCTGCTCATCTTTTATAGCAGTGGTTAAAGCACTCACCCAGAAACTGGTGAGCTGACTACGGTTCAGCGACCTCCTCAGTGTGAGGGGGTTCAAATCTACAGCTCCAGCCTAGGCTCTGACAACCAAGTTAAGCCACAATTGCTGGAGATTTGGGGAAGGAGGGCAGAGAAGGGAAAAGAGGGGGGCAGTCTGCTTCCTGCTGAAGCTGCATGGCTGTTCAGCAAAGAATGTAAGATTTATAGGGTCAGAAAGAAAGAGAGAATTGGAAAAAAAGGAGCTTAACTCTTGACTAAACATGAAGGCTTCCTCTGGGGGAAAAAAAAAAGAGTCATCCTCCTCAGTGTATATAATGTTGTTAATTAATTTAGTTTTAAACAATATTTTACAGTGATGTTTCCAAATTTGTGAGATGGAAACAGTTTTATACATTTATAAAATTTAATTAAAATCTCCATTTGCAGTAAATGCCTGATTAAAGGCAGTGGTGGGATGCAGAGCCACATGCCTCTCTGAGTGTCACAGTGCCCAGCACAGTCACTCCAAGACCTGCCCCACGTACCTGGGGAGGGAGTGCGTGAGACATGGGGGGATGTGGCTGTGGGCTGCAGTCCCCCACAGGCTCTTTGCTATCTTCTTGCCGTCTGAAGGACACCTGGGATACAGGATGCCCTAAGGCTGGGGGCCATGCAGCTACACCAGTACCAAGTGCTGACCCTGATTACACCCTGAAGGGGGTGTAGAAGTAGCTGGTACAATAGAAATCCAGCAGTGGAGAGTGGACAAAGGGAATGCAATTGTAAGAGGAGCAACTAAAATCAGCTGCTTGCTGAAGGTGGTCCTTGCTGGAAAGAGGAGCTGGACTCCTTGGTGCAAGTCTCCTCGCACACTGCTGCCCGTGCAAGCTCGATGGCAGATGGCAACAGGAGGGAACAAGTGTAAATGAAAGGAAATCCAGAACCAGAAAAATTAAAAGATTGTCTAGATTCTTAAAGCAGAATAAAGCCTATTGAGATTGGTGTCTTTTACACTTTTCAGTGCGTTACATTCTGTTTTGTTTTGCTTATAAATATATTCACCAGCCAGGTTACAACTATCACTGCCCTTAAAAGAACTTCCTAATTCCTCGCTAATATTCAGTCAGGCACTTTAGTTCGTCACTATTCGAGGCAAAACATTTAGTGATGTCACAGGTTTACTGATTTCCTTTTTAATTCCATCTCTATTTCATTTAATCCTCAAGAGTTTGAAGATCAGGAGCTATGCAAAGAACTGTCTCTTTGTGAAAAGCTTGCTTTGGTTGGCTGTCAGTGAATTTGTAGCCACAGCAAAGGCTCTGATACACCAGGGAGAAAATCATGCTTTTACCTAATCTAACCAAACCAACCTTGGTCAGATTGATTCAGTTTCCAGCCTTGGCTCTGACCTCACCCTTACCCTCAATCCTGCCTCACTTTCACACTGAGTATTTTATACAGCTTCTATTTTCTCCCTGCATAGCTTCTACCAGCCCCCCGCTGCCCCCCCAACTTCTATGGTCTACTCATCAACCCTTGCTTTAGAATCTTCAGGCTGGATGGGCAGGCATGCGGTGCTGGCAGGTGGTGTAGCTGTTAGGCAGCCTTGTGTATCACAAGAGATCTAATGCTATCAAATTTCTTTTCCCCCAAAGACTAAAGAGAGCAAGCCTTTGTAAGCATGCAGGAGGGGGATGAAAACACTTTGTCTCCTGAGCAGCCAGCCTTTGTCATTTTACAAATGAAATCACTTTGGAAATTTAGAGAATTAATATCATAATGAAGACGGGAGTACCCATTAGGGTGGTCTAATGTTGCTCTGGAGATATATGATGGATGTCCAGTTGCTGTAAGCCCTTATTTGCAGAGAGTCACCTCTGCAGTTGCCATTATTAGGAAGATGTCTGAAGCAGAGGATCAGACACAACCATTGCAAGATGAGATAGTGTTTGACTGGTTTCCAGGGAACCGAAGGATACAGCCTTAGTTGTACCTGTCACTATGGCTCCCAGCTTTTTTCCCCCTTAATGTCTTTTTTAGCTGTAGGAAGTTTCTCTTTAAAGATTCACTGCTTCTCTAATAGCATGAAAAAGCAGGAATAGGAACATAAAGAAATGTTACCTGGATTGCAAAGAAGCGTCTGCTTATTGCAAAACAATTGGTATAGTTCATCATCAAAGGATTGCAATATGCTGCGCTAGTCAGCTTTTGCAAATAAAGATAACCACGAGATCTAACCCGTGTGTATTACTTGTGGTAACTGGAAATATTCACCTGCTGTGTCCACTTCTGGAGATACCTAACACACTGTCAGAGCAGTGATGCTGTGATTGCCATTCCTGGAAATACAGCCTCAAGAAAGTAGTACTTCCAGGAATTATCTTAATGGGCAATTGAATCATCATTTCTAGCACTCCAGCATCTTTCCCAGAAGGACAGTTTTCCACAGGCAATGATGCCAGTTAGAAACAAATGTGAATATCCAAACTTCAATTATTTTCCCTTTCTGACTGGTTTGCAGAGAACAGAAGCATAAGGCAGATGTTAAAGTTAGGGAGAAAGGCACCTACGACATGAGGCTGGAAGGTGTCCAGTATAGTGATTTACCTGCACTTCATTTTATAGTAGCTCTTCTATCCAGGTCATTTATTTTCTTCCAATTATCTGTGTTCCTTTAATAATTCTCTACTGGTCACTAACGTTGCTGCTTTGTTGTGTTATATCCAGGGAAGCTCAGGTGCTGGTGTAAGTTGTCATAGCTGCAATGTCTTCCATGAGGATTTACACCAGTGCAGTGCCTGTGTCTTAAGAAAATCAGGTTAAATTCAGTAATGTCTAGACTTTTTTTCCAGCTATGGAGGTATGCAAGGCAGCTTGTTGATACTAACCTTTTCAAATAAATGTGACATGAGTCCACACTTTGCTCTACATATAATCAGTACTGATTTGGGGGAATAATCAGTGGTAAATAAAAATGAGTGCTGTTGAAATACCCTTTGTGTGTGTTCTCATGAATCACTCATGAAACAGGGGTTTCAAATTTCTGCCTCTGATACCTAGTATTGGATATGTACTGCCTTATTTTTTTATATTTTTTTTTATAATATATGGAGATGGAAGGTGTTTGCATTTTGTTTTTATGTGTTGGGTTGTTTTGCTTTGGGGTTTAGCGTTTCTTTTGCAAAATTCTATTTGTTTTCCCTAAATCTTCAGTTTAGTGGCCAGATTCACCTTGGTGGGAGCAAATGCAACTCTATCGACAGCACTGGAATTCTCTCTGCATATGTCAGCGATGAATTTGTCCCCATATTTATTGGAAATACCTGAGCCACTGTGATATGATGTGGTAAATCATGCTGAGAGCAAATCAAACAGACAGGCTGTGGCTGCATCACTATTTCATACAACTCGGGTCATAATGGACAGGACAATGCTGTAGTGTGAAATTCAGTGCTAAGGAAAATACATTCTTTCTAACCTTTTATGAAAATACTTCTCATCCTTCAAAGGACAATTTAGGCAATGCAACCACTGCTGGAACCGGTGCAGGAGCATTTAGAAGGCAAATAGAAAAACACCATTGCCCAAGAAGAGAACAAGCTGTCTGTAGATATTCCCACGCTTTTGCTATTCCAAAATTCCCATCAACTGTTGCATACAGCCTCCAGAAATAAAGCTATTCACTCTTACTACAGCAAATGAAAGCAATGCAACACGCCAGTCTTCAAGCCCAGCAAACTATAAATGTAATATCAGACAGAGAAGAGCTAATGAAAACAATCACATTAAACATAGCTCTTCAGTGCTTGGTGCTCAATAAGTGAGCAGCAGGCTTTCTCTGTCTAGCTTACAGAAAACAGGAGGTAGCAGTTTGCAAGGAGCAGCGTTTTAATGTGATTGGACTATAACAGACAATCTATTTACAGCATGCTCTGGGGAGCTTATAAACAAATGTTGAGTAATTTCAGCCAGCAGTAATTACCCTTGCAGCTGACAAGGATAGCATGATACTTTCTCCTTCACCTTCAGCCCAGTCCAGAAGGCACTGTACACAATGGCACTTCTAATTATTTCTGCATTTCTATGGCTAAAGACCAAAGTGTGTTATTAGAGAACATTTTAGAAGCTTTTTAAAAGCTTGTTTATTGGGACAATTAAAAGTCATCGCTATGACAGCAAATAAAAGGTTCCATTCCCAGACATGCGGTTGCAGCTGGGGGTCTGCCTGCTTACCTTGTAAGCGTGGTCTACATGAGGCAAAATTTACAGCCACCCCTCACTGCTGCTAATGCCGGTTCAATGGCATCGATGCTACTGAGGTGGGCAACCTTCGAGGATACAGAGAATGGGGCTTTGTAAATATCATATTATCTAACCCTGCTTAGAGAACATTGAATAAACATAGCACTTAAAATGCTGTCCACTCACCTGTGCTCTAGCTCCCAACACAGTCAAACATAGTGGGGGTGAAGCCCTTGTAGCTGTAAGGAGATATTTTTGCAGAGTGCCTATGGTGCAGTCAAAGCTTCAGACAACGTGGCATTTTGTCTTCTGTTGAAAGAAAATTAAAAACAAGTTCTAAAACATCCATTAGCACCTAATTACTGGTGAAATACAATGGCTTGGTTTTTTTTTCCAGGCACTGGACACACAAATAGGTGAATTCTGGGCTGGAATCAGCTGCCACAGTGAGTCAGTAGGAAGGCAGGGGCAGAAGCAAAGGGAGACCTGGGCTATGCTGGGAGAAGGTCAGGGGACAGGGGTGCTCCCCTCTGCATTCCTCCCACTTAAGCCCTTTTCCCTACCCTTGGCTATGTGAAGGCAAATCTAGATCTTTGAATTTCCCCAAATCATCAGTAACCTATGCGATACTTCAAAAGCCATCTCCCCACTGTTACAGAATACCCCAGAGCATTCAGGCTGCATTCACCAACATTTCAAATGCCCACTCTCCATGGCACAGCCCTCTGGCTCCTGAGGCACCCATGGGCATAGCCTGCTCAGAGCGCTGCTCTGTGCCCAAGCTTACTCCTCCAGAACTGGCAGAAAGCACTGGTGAACTGCCACTGTGATACAAGGGTGTGGAGCCTGTCCAGTCCTAAAATGTAGGTGCTTTTTGATCAGTAACTTACAGAGAAATACAGCTGTGCCACCAAAGGAAGGAAGGTCTCCAGCCTCAGGGAGACCTCAGGAGGCTACAACGTCCCGAGCAGTCTCTTATTTGGCCCAAAGCACTGCTTTTTCCCCCCAGTTATGTCATAGGTACTACACAATTTTCTGTTCACCCTATGTGTTTTACTATGAAAAACACTACACCTATTTCCAACAAGTATTTTTTAAAATGTACAAACAGCTACTCATGGCGAGTCATCATCGGAGTGATTGCTGTAGGCAGTGATAATTAACGAAATTATTGAGTCACAAGACTGTTCACCACAAGAACTTCTATTTAACACTGTAATACCGTCATATAAGAGCCAAACTATCCAAAAGTAATTGGGAGAGGCAGTGAACTGTAATGTGTGCTGGTTTGCAAACACCACTGCACAGTTTGGTGTTTGCTGAGCTCCCATCCGCCTCAATAAATTCAGTTCAGGTTCCTGCTATAGGAATTGACAGCAGATATCTAATCCCCAAAAGTGGATTATTTACATTTTTTTATATGTTACATTGCATTACATCCTGTCATGTTGCATCTTATCACAAGCAGATATAATATCGCATAACATGATGTGACATGATGACAGACATCAGAAATGTGTTTTGTTGTTTTGGATTTTTTGAAGATTTTATACCTAGTATCCAAAATATTTCTGAGTGATTTCTAGGAAGATGGAGTGGATAAGGTGAGTGCCTGGCTTACACATTTGTCTGGCAGCTGCTGCACTCTCTCTCCCCAAGCATTGTTTAAAACCAGCCACCTTGTTTTGCAGCTTCATGAAACCTCAGCAATGCAGTTTTGCACGTATTTTGCAAATATTTTAAAAAGATTCATTAGGAGGGAAATCAGCAGAACACATGTTCAATAACAGCACAAACCGACAACAGCTGCTGCAAATTACCTTGTCTGAAAGGAACCCCCAGCAATGCATTGCAAACTTTAACAATGTACTCGAGCTGTTGATTGCTCGCGCTGCCGCTCGCCACTCGTTTCTGAGACACAGTTGGTGGAGGAACATTAATTTGTCCTTGTTCTTGAGACTGGCAGGTGTCACTTTGCCCAGTGTGGGACGTGAGTGACAGATATTTTGCAGCTGATGAAATGAGAATGCAGAAATTCAAGAGTGCCTCTGGGATTTCACTGGTCATTTGTGGCCAGCACAAGGGCAGGGCCCGCTGCCTCGCTGGCGCAGCACTGGCTGAAGCTGCTGTTGCTGCAGGCTGCCGCAGATCCACACCATTTTAAATAATATTGGTATTATGAAGCTCTTCCCACACACACACGCACGCACTTGAGGGTATTGTGTGTGCTTCGCTTCTTTCTAGTCTGATACTGGCTGGGAGATTGGTGTAATTGTTTTTTGTTTTGGTTTGGGATTTTTTTTCTTCTGTCCTATGCTCAAGCCTTTTTCAAAAGGATTTTACCTGCATCTGCTGTCTTTAATTCTCTGGATAACATAAATAGAATTTACTAAAAAGCGATACATAAGCTAACCTAGAGGAAACGTTAAAAACAAGAGCAGTATTAAAAAATGCAATTAATAAAATCCTCTCATGATACAGAGGTTAGGAAGAGAGTGGGTAGAATTAGAGCAATTGAAATGTTTCTTTCATCTAATTCTAAAAAACAGAAAAATGTACAAATTTCATGTACAAATGCACAAGGCTTCGTGAAAATAAAAGAGATACTAGGAAATTAACAACATTGCAGTGTTAAAGAATTAAGAATGAGATTTGTTGAATTTTAACACCATCCTGCAGTTCACCTTTATCTTTCCTTTAAGTCTTAGAGCATTTTCTTTGCAAGCAATATAGTGGCCAGGATTACTAACACCGTCCTCCTGCTCCTTCCCCCTGCCCCCCCAGCCCCCCCCAAAAAAAAGATTTAATTATAAGTACAAGGAAAAGAAATTGTCCACTATTGAAGCCTCTAGATATTTTCAACCTCAGTTTAAATAATGTTGGGGATTTTTTCCATTCAGCAATTTTATGGTAAAAACAAGGAAGGAATTAAAATCTGTAGTTTCTAAAATACTTTTTATACGACCTAGAGTGCATATCAAAAAGAAAACAATTCTTTAAATTATATTATCTTTTTATTTAAACTACGTATTATTTTAGAGGGGGTGATTTTCAAGAAAACCCAAAAATTTCAGGATAGAGAGGGACTCATTTTGTTAACTGTGTTAAATGTAGTGTATATAGAACAGTGTAATCCATAGAACCACTAACAGCATTTTCAATTGTGATAAAACCATATTAACATATTTGCTTCTTTAATGATTAACTGTCTTTGAATATTAAGAGATTTTTTACAACATCTTATTCACACTGAGGAGACTGCAAAAGCCTGGGCTTTTTCTCTATTTTATAAGTGAGGCTTCTTTTGATATGCATTCTGATTTTAAAAGAACCATAATATTTTAATCGATCTCTCTGTAAAGATCATGATTATTATAAATGAGATACAGTCATGCACATCAAGCCTGACTGGTAGATAGGAGGTCATGAGTCAGGAATTATATGAAGAGGGGAAGTAAAAACCAGAAAATTT
Source organism: Gymnorhina tibicen (assembly GCA_013399875.1). Lineage (NCBI taxonomy): Eukaryota > Metazoa > Chordata > Aves > Passeriformes > Artamidae > Gymnorhina > Gymnorhina tibicen. The sequence goes on from VXAZ01001315.1 coordinate 280,957, forward strand.
TCCAACATGATTGTTTAAAGGAACAATTATGTACATTGGTACATGAATTCAAGACTTCAGTTACATGCAGAGTTATTAGCCTTCATTTTCTATTAATTTCCTTGAAACTAGCCTTGAAAAATTATCATTTGCAAAAAAAATAAAATTAAACCCATACATTTATTACGACAAACATGTAATTTCATACTTAACTCTTCACATTCGTGAGACAGATGACATTAAAAATCATGGCAGAGAAATATATCTGATGAGAACATTGATACAAACCTAGGCTGGTTTGTATCAGTGTTCTCATTGTGAAAACACTGGTAATGTCATTTGCCAAATGTTATTTTATTGTAGAAAATTACTTATGTTAAATAATTTGAAACACACATAAAGATATCATCTGATATGATACAATAGAGCTCTTTAAATAAAATTTCATTATTAGAATTGGAAAAATTCTTTTGAATAGATTTTTTTTCTACCAAACCTCTAGTCTCCCAAAACCAATACCGTTTTGTTTATAGACATGCAAACACACACAGACCCAAAAACAAATATATCTGCACATTTCTCACTTGGTATTCCCACCCCCTACTTGCAAGTGCAAAGATATACTGCTATCCTTTGGAAAAAAAATTTTTTTCTAGGTGACATGCTTCTTTAATTAAACTGTATTATTTATAATGATCAAATATAATTAGCAGTAGCAAGTATTTAATGAAAACAAACCGCTTTCCTTTCAAATCTTTCCAAACCATTGTACTTTAAGGCCATAGCTTCCGTCAGAATAACATTGTATCACAACAACTAAAAACAAGTATATGATTAAAAGATTGTCAGGTGCTGCATCATTTCAGACAGATGAAAATAGGGAAGGTAAACACTGGAGATCCCAATTCTTGTCAGGTACAAATCCTATCATTTAAGGTGTTGCTTCCAATGAAACAGTACTATTAGTGGTTCAATGTGTTTAGAGCTATCTTTTAACTACCCCATTTGATATTACTACGCACTAAGACATTACCCAAGTATCTTTGATTATTACTGAGCGAGATGAGAGGAAAGTGCGCTTTCACTGGACTCATTGACAGCGAGGTGCTATAACAACTCTCCTGTAATTAATTGTGAGTGAAAGGGGGTTTGGTTTTTGCAGCCTCGTAAAACTTTTCCCACATGGCTGAACCCACGGTCAGGAGACGTTAGGCAACATTAACTGCCTGCACATTTCTGCAAGGCTCTGGAGGAAGCAGCTCGGCACTGGGGCTCCAATTCTGAAAACCCTGGGACACAAGACATCAGCGTCTACCTTTCATCTTAGCTGAGATTTGGAGAAGGTTCAGACCGCAGAGGCTCCTTAATTCTCACTAATTCATTTGCTTTCCTGATTCACTTGGCTTGGGATAACCTGCGAATGATAATGAACCTGTAAGGGGAGCGCTTAGTCCCTTGCCTTTGAATGTGCTCGGCATGGATTGAGGGCTTTCTGTGAATCTTGCAAGAGAAAAAGAATCTTATTAGCACTGATTGCCAGTCATGAGGTTGCCTCTAAAAATTGCTCTTGTATTTTTAACTCTTGCTTGCTTATAACAACCCCAGCTATGGAGAGAGATGTGTTGTTTACACATTGAACACAGCATTGTTCTCAACATTTACTCATTTCTCTTTGCAATTTGATCTAATCATAACACATTTGCTTTATGTATGTCATTACTATACCACTATGAACACTTCATCATTTTTCCCATGATTATTCTACAAGTTCATAACTAGCCAAGTTCTCATCTCTTCACCCCCAGCTAAACATCCTCTTTGCATAAATGCATGCTCTCTAGAATAAAGGGTCTAATTTTCTTTTTTCCTTTTCCTATTAACCATTTCAGCAGAGCACAGCTGTACTGCTTTTCATGTTACTAGGGGATTTCTAGTAGAGTTGTTGTCTCATGTTGGTCCTTATATTTTTTTTTAACAAACATATTGTGGATGTAGATACAAAAAAAAAAGAATTCAAGCTCTGGTGAGAATATCTGAAAATAAAACTGGAGAAAATGGCTTCTTTTTACTTCTCTTTGACGAATAAACATTCATACTAAGACTTTTTTTATTTTCCATTCATTTATGTGAATTTAGGTAATTGTACAGAAGAAATGAATGAAATCTGTGTCAGCGTGATTCAGTTTAGACAATCAAATTCCTTCTCAGGTCAGCAATTGCTAATGGCTGAGGATTCAGAGTCCAGTTTCTCATGGGTCCTTGTCATTACTAGAACCAAATTCTAACTCCTGACCCAACTCTGGGAGACCCCAGATTAAGCAGCATGTTCTGCTCTGTTCATGTCCTTAAAGGTATAGCTTGCTTTCCTACCCAAATCTACTTGGGAAGATTTACAGATGGGCAACCCATCCTTCTGCAAAAATGGGGTGCCTTTTCTGTTGTTTATAGCTGTTTAATATGATCTATGTGCAGTTCTAGAAAACCAGGGGGTCAGCTCTGGCATTTAGTAACAAGACTGGCATCAGCCAAGAGAGCCTTATACACCTTCCACATCTGGGACACCTACCCGCTAGCCAGGTATGAATGATGCATCGCTGAGACAAAGATAAAATCCTGCTGTGATTATTTATTTACCTTGTGTCTAGGTGGGGGCAGTATAGTGTTTGACTAAATAAAGACAATTACTTCCAGTTTCAGCTAATGAAATAATTTCCTAGATTCCTCTTGAAATATGATTTTTATGGTTTTTTCCTCTGATTTGCTGTTACCTCAAAAAAGTCTCTAAGTGACAAAATATTACACCCACTGTTTCTCAACAGAATTTGCCAAAAAGGATAATTATGTGAGACTGCTAGAATTCAAATTTGAACTGAAAATTTTTGCGTGGAAATACAGATTTCTATTATGTTGATCGGCTCAACTCTTCTCCAAAGGGCATGAATAAGAGCTGATCAGCCAATGGAATTTATGTTGCATGGGAATTCTAAAAGTTTGACATTTGCTTGTTGAATCATAAAGCATTTCTACAGGACAGTTACCAAAAAAATCCCAACTTGCTTTGGAAATGTCACACAAAAATATCTACATTTTGCATCAAAATGTCAAAACAAAACAATGATTTAAGCTGCTATGTTTCAAAATGTCAATTTGGTGCTTTTAATCAGTATTTTGGCTGTCTATGATGTGCAAATTTTACTTAGAATTTATTTTAGAAAATTTAATTGAATTTTACTTTTCTATAGTAAATGATAATTTTTTGTTGGAATATTAAGATAATTTTTTGTTAAAAGTGCCTCACAGATAAGTTTTTTTGATGCATATATATATATATATATATATAATAAAGTGTATTTCACTCAAATTATTCAAAAAACCCAAACCCTATAAATTCACTCAAAGTATGGGCAACACCATGGGATTAAAACCCCAACCCAACCCTGCACTCTCACCAGAATATCCCACTCCCTTTTTTTTATTAGTAGTTAAACCTAGGTAAATAAAGACATTCCTGTCTGAAGAACGTCTCAAAACACTCATATTCATCTTAAGAAGAGGAGGTCCTTAAGAGGAGTCCTACCATGAGTTGGAAGAGACCCAACAAGGACTATCGAAGTCCTGCTCCTGGTCCTGCACAGGACAAGCCTGAGTCCCACCACGTGCCTGAGAGTGTTGTTAAAGCCTCATTGCACCTCTCATATAACACCTCTGTGGATTGTGGGAAGCACAAGAGCATTCCTGTCTCTCACCAGTATGTTACTGTCCAGCATTTTGTTTATTTATCTGGCTGGGTTTTTTCCCCCCACTGGAACTCTCTGCTTATTAAATCTTCTCTGCTAGGACAATCCTAATTTATAGCCCCCCAGGTTATTTTTGAGCCCATGCAAAGGCCTGGAAATTTTGCAACAGAATTTGGCTGGGTCCTACTCCTCTATTAACCAGCAAATTCCACCATGTTTTCCTCACCACTAACTCACTCATAGCACTTTCAAAAATTTTGCACAATGTTGAGCAGTTTTACAGCAATAAAGCACAGCCCTTAACTAATCTATTATCCCTCTATGTCTGAAAATGTGAGTGAAATTGGAAAGTGGAACTCACAGACATTTTTCAGCTCAACTTGCAAATGTGCTGGAGAAGAAATTATTTTCTCCTCTTACACTCGAGTCAAAAAGCATCATTTGGCAAGTTACACTCATTTACATACATTTTCTATTAAACTTTTCTATCATAAAATATTGCCTTTATGATCCAGACACATAATTTATTATGCAATGCACCACCACCATCATCACAGTGAACTGCATTTTACGTGTTTATACTAACAGGGAAGGTGATCGGCTTCAGCCTTCTTTTCATTATATGCATCATTCATCCTCCACCACCAAGATCTCTGGATTCTGTAGCATATCCATCATTATCTAACTGCTAACTGTTTTCAGAGGTTCCACTGCTTTAAGCTCATTATTTCTTTAGATTGGTGAATCTACAGAGAATCTTTCCAAAACATACAGCAGTCAGCATGGCACAAGTATACAGATGAATGCTGGGGGTTTGTCCTTCACAGACTCTTTGTACGTCTTTTTTGCTCCAGAACTGCAGCATGTAATGAGCAGAAAATGCATACTTATATCTAAAAATAATAAAAATTTAAATGTCCTTAAAAATAATAACCAAATAGTGGGGTCCTTATATGGAAGGGCTGCTGTGAAAAAATCTAGTATACAGATTGCTCAGTAGTTTGGGGTTACCATCTCCTTATAATGCAGACTAAAGCACATAGACAAAGAGCTCTGCTAAGATAAGGAATTTCTTTCCTGTCCCCATTTACCTTGCTGCATTTAATTTAATCAATAGCTGAATGGGGAAGAGGAGGAGAATTTGATGGTTCAAGAGACTGATAATAGGATATCGAACCTTTCATCTCTGTATCATTGATTCAACATAGGAATTGACACACTGGATCAGAGCAGTGGTCCATCTCCTCAGATATGCTCTCTGACAGTGGCCTGTACTAGATGTGTTTCAGGGAGAGGTGTCAGAAACCCTGCAGTAAGCATTTATGAAATAACCTGGCCATAGGAAAGGTTTCTTCTTAACTCTCTTTACAATTTGGCTAATGTTCGCCCTTGGGGTAGTCTGTAACAAAAAAACTCTTATATCCTGTGGACTGCAGCATAGGTGATATGTTTATTTAAATACATATCTGACTGAAGTCTGCATTCAGCTGAAATCTTGGCCACCAAGTTGCACTGTGTTCCAGAGAAAAATTATATATTGCAATAATTACTAACTTCATGGCACCTCTTAACTTGTTGTCTTAGTAAATAAATAACCTCTTCTATATACAGTGTACCCATTATTATCAGTGGCCCATCTAGGTCATCTTCACTCTCATTTAAAAAAAAAATTAAAACTTTTTAATTTGTCTTGAAATGAAGGGCTTTTCATGCTTCTGATCAATTACATTGCCTATCTCTATACTTCATCTATTTATGATACATTCTCTTCAAGGCAGGATAACCACAACTGAATATAGTACTCCAGGTCAGGGCATACCACTGATTTATTTAATGACATTATAAGATTTTGGGCATTATTTCTCTCCCAATCCTTTTGTATCCTAACAGTTTGCTTGCTTCTTTGACCCTTACTCTACACAGAGCAGAGACTTTCATTGAACCATCCAGTAGAAGGCACAGGTCTCCTCTTGAGTGACAATAATGATGTATTTGGATGGCTCAAATTATTCCTTCTTATGTTACATTTGTCAACACTGAACCATTATCCTGACCATTCAGCTAAATTTGTTAAATTTTACCAGTTTCCTTACTCTTTTTTTGATCTTGAATTTTCTCAAATATTTGAGTTTTCTTACTGTCTTTTTTCTGCTTACAAGTATCACATGCATTCTCACAAAATTTATTTCACAAAAATAAACCAATTTCTGCTATGAAGTCTGAAAATCCACCCACATGTATATACATGCATACATTAACCCTCTATAGGTTCACAGTGCTTTTTCTTTTCATTATTCTCCTTTATTTAAACAGCTTCTGCTGCCTTCTTGTGTCTTTATCCCGTGGCTATATCCTGGCAGCATTTTGCAAGGAGATTTCTTTTCAGTAATTTAGTTAAAATACTTTTTTTGTTGTTGACATAACACATTCTGGTAGATTAGGAAAAAGATGGGCTTTCTTTACGTGTCTATGTCACTTTCTGTCACACTGTTATGTCACTATTATATAACAGGAAAATCACGATATTATCATTCCAGTCCTAATTTTAGGTTAGAAAGAGACATACTGAGTTGGCTTTTCTAGAAACACTCCTAAAGCCAACAAAGGCAGATTCTGCATTTGCAATTTTATCAACGATGGCTGTGTTTAATGGGACATCATTTCAAAAACTTTTTTCTTAACAGTGCTCCAAGTCTCTTATGTTTTATCCACCAGTACAATTATGAAGGCAGTTGTCCTTGCTGGCCTGAGTAAAGTAAGTTAATGGACTTGATTCAGGTCTTAATGAAATGCAAACCAAAACCCAAAGAGATTACCTTGTTGGTAGCCTGAGCAAATACATTCTGCACAAGCAGTACAACAAAATGAACAACTCTTTCACTAAAGGGGGTTTTTGGTCCTTTGATATTAGTATTAAGGAGTCTCGGCCTCATACTAAACAAAATATTTCGCCATTTTTTTTCTGAGTGCTTTCCTATGTGAGGAAGCAGAAGTGCTGAGTCCTTCAGGCTTTTAAATATTCTTAACAACTAGCATAATGGTATGACACTAAGTATGTTAACTAGACTTCAGGTGGAGATCTTTTTAATGTTACTCTGTGTCTACCACTATCTAAAATGCTTTGTGTTTGTTTCTTTTGTAAAACAAAACTCTGTAATCCAGGACTTACCATGAATGTGCTGTTCTGACTCTGTGGACCCAAAGGCCTCTTGGAGAGAGCAGATTCAGATGTACACGAGTCCCCACCTTCATTCTCCTCTACAGATTTCTCTGGACTAATGCATTCAGAGCAAAACCATCAGCTGGAAGAAAAAAAGACAGCTTAGTTACACTCCAGATTTGCATCACTTCAAAGATGTTGAGGATGATGGAAGCATCTGTATCTACACTGTGCACCCAGCAGAGGGGAGACAAAGAGACAAAAACTCTGGGATGCTCCATGAGAGCATGTGCCCCCTCTCCCGGCACCAAGCCTTTGCAGTGCACACAGATACCAGGCCAGGAGCTGTGGGTGCAAGGCATTTCTCCTTTATGCCTGCATACACATCCCTCACAGGCACAGTTGGCAGGATGGAAGATTTAGCTCATAGCAAGGAAATGTACATCATTCTCAACATTACTCATGCCAGAAGTGTTTTCAGGTTAATTTGTAAAAAAATATGACCTGAAAATCTAAGAGTGAGTTTCAAATGAGACAGTTATTTTAAGGCTTGGTTTACTAAACCTAATTTATTATGTGAGATAACAGAGTTCTGCAATCTACTGCATGGCTTCATGGCTGAAGTTAGTAATTCATGTGAATAATGCTGCTAAAAAAAAGATGTTATGTGATCAGTCCATAGCAGTCAGTCATGGTGCCTAGACAGCAGCTATCTGGACTGTTTTTCCTACAGCACAGGATAACGGAGAGGACTAGTTATCTCAGCTGCAAATATCCGAGTTACAGGAGCACAGCTGGAACATCACGGCTCCCTACCCTGCACAGCCTTTCCTATAGCTACAGCAGCATGCCGCTACTGAGGGCTAAAGATGAAGAAGTTTTTTAACTTGCTACTGTCATGCTTACAATAAAGCGTACTCTCATCTTTAGCATTTCTAAGTCTTTTTGGTGTTTAAAGCATAAATGTAGCATTCCTGGATGCCACCCTTGGTAGATAAAAGCAAACAACATTTTCATAAACAAGATAAAGCACTGCAATTACACAGAATGCACCGACAGTGCCAGAGCCAAGGCCAGGTAAATGTGCACCCTTCAACTGCTGGGCACTCCAGAAAATACTTAATTCCAATTGAGTAAAGTAGAAGATCGAAAGAAAAAAATTATTTCCTTAAGCAAATAGCAGTAGAGCTTTCTCATGCATTAGGGCAGAAAATGATACTCTGTGGGAGTCAGAAGGTAATTTTTCTCCTTCAGATAAGATGTTGCACAACTGGCCAAGCACAACTATGAATGATTTACCTACAGTGCATAAGGTATAAAATACTGCTTTTAAGTCACAAGCGCTGGTCAGCTCTTCTGCTATGGCAGCTTCTCTGTCTCCTGCCTCCACATCTTACATTGATGTAGGTAAAAGGTAGTTAGCTTTTTTGGAAGTACACTGAAAAATCAGCATTAAAAACACTTTGAAACATGGTCTGATATTCTAGTCCAACTAAGTGCTAGGATTCTGGGATAAATGCATGAAGACTTAAGGAAGAGGTATGAATACTGTGTTCGCATTTCAGCTTCAGTAAACATTATCAGGCGCAGCTACAAAGGGAAAGAGTGAGCTACTGCAATAGCACTATTCACAGAAGAAAATAGTTCAAAAATGGAGTTTAAAAAGTAAGCAACTTACTTTTTTACTCAGTCCCTCGAGGGAATGCATTGTATCTCACAACATGCAACTCCTGCAACTGGTGGCCTACAGTAGGAAATACAAAATTAGATAAGGAAATGTAAACAGAGAAAGGGAGATTGGCAGTGTATGGGATCCAGTAAATATCTAGTTCTTCTAGTACTTTATCAAAGATATTTATAACTGCAGAGGGAAGTGTCAGAGGCTGAAAATATTTCAGGAACCTTTCCCAAAGCTGAATATTGGCAATGGCTGCATTGTGGCATCATCTAAAAAACATGCTGAAAAAGCTGAGAAGGCTTTCCTGCAAAATCTTGTAAATCTCTGGCTAAAGAAATCACCTTACCCAACCTGTGGAGGGTCTGCCAATAGCATCTTCATTATAAACGTAGGCAAGTGCACGCCTGTCAAACTCACAGTCAGGGCTGTCTGCAGCACTTGGAGGAAAGAGTCCCTGCAGCACAGGGTGTTTGATGAGAAACTCAGCAGCATCCTGGACCTTGTGGACAGAGCCTGCTGGCACTGCTGCCCCACGGTACAGCCAGGCAGATGGAGGCACCAAGCTGGATGTGGCAGCAGGAGCAGGGATGCTACAGGGAAGGTGGCTTCTCAATAACATTTCTGCTTCAAGCAACTTGTTGTCAGCAGTCAAAGTTTCAGGTTCAGGGAGCTGTGGCCTCCTGAAAACTGCTGCAGGACTGATGTAACTGTTAGTTTATTTGGTGAGCTCTAATAAATGGCTGAGATACTATAAGGCTTGATAAGGAATTCTGGCTTTCTGCATGCACAGCAGAATGGCTGTTTTAGTGGATTTTCACTAATTTCCCATTGCTTCAGCACAATACAAGGATCGTGGAAAATCTATCAGACAATAACCAACTTCCTGTTTTCCAATTTAAAAGCCTCTCATTTCTAATGTCTTAATAGCTTTCATTCCAAACATTTGCTAATATTCAAACATGTGAAGAAATCACAGTAATTTTTCCCTATTTCATTCATAGCTGGACGTGAAAAATGAATTGGACATTCTCAAGACTAAGCGGCACAGAAGCCAAGGACTTTTTGGCACATTCAGTTACTGTAAATCTTTGTCTTATCCTTCCAGGTGGGGAAGTATTTGCAGTTTTTTTCATGCTTTTAATCAAACTACAGACGTCTCAACTGACAGACACTCCTCCTTTCATGAGCCTTTTTCAACAGAGGTATGGCTTAAAGATGATATAACCTCTTAATAACCTTAATCAGGCTATTTTTCATTATGTTTTAATTCATTATAATCCTAATAAGTCTGTGGAAATCTAGAATTAAAATTTGTCTCTTTAATGACTTATCTTTAAAACATTAGCTACACATGGAATTAAAATATTATTTACCAAGAAAGAAACAGATGCATTGGTAAGACAAAACATTACCCTGTTGGATCCAGAGGTTTTATATAGGGAGAACGAAACAAAATCCATAAGGAGCTGCCCTTTCTCCTCAGTCTAAGCCCAGAAGGTAATACTGATTTGTTACTAACCCTTCAAGTTACTATTTCATAGCTACTCCACCATCTTTTGGCAGCACATAAGATGTCCTGCTGCGTACAATTAACCAGTGTGCTGCCCGGGCAAGTGGTAGTACAGCTCCCAGTGTGTGCACCACGGTCTCTTTGTTCTTTGTTAAACTACTGGTCAATGAGGTCTCAATGCAAACACAGGGGCAGTTCTTCCATATGCTCTGGGTCAAATACATGCTACAGGACCCCACAATAAAAAAAAACCTTCTGCACTGAGCCCATAAAACCCAAAATACCCCAAAGAAAAGGGTTTCAAAGAGTGCCCAAAAGTGAGAACGTTTTTGTGTATCTTAAGTACCTACACATCCAGCCACAGTCTGCTTCACTTGTTTTTTCCACTGAAGAAAAATCATTATGGTAAAAAACACAAATATACCTTTTTTTTCCTTGGGGAGGGGGTATGCCAGGAGCTGTGGGAACAATGGGAGTCTTGGCTTCCAGCAGAACTTGTGCTCCAAAGTTGGGGCAAGCAGATCTTTGCAATGCAAACAATATCTGTAGCAGATTTCTGACCTCCTCACTGGCACCTCACATTGATTAGTTTACAACCATCAGTCACAACCAAACAACAGGGCCCAGATATAAAAGGGACTTTGAGGGAAGTTTTGAGATATGGGTTATCAGATAGCCCTAGATGCTGTGTTCAGGAAATGTGTTCAGCATTATTTATCTGTCCTGGATTTAGTTCATTGTAAGATTATTGGCTCTTTAAATGTAGAGGAATTTTTTGTGACATTTTATGAGTTATTAGTCTACAGATCTAAAATAGTAATACTGCATGTGTGCATGTTGGTATTGTAGCCACAACAGCACTCCAAGCAAGTAGACAAAGCTCAAGCCTGAAAAAATGCACTGTGCCAAGTTTTTATAGTCTAGACACCATTTAACAGTGTCACATGACTCAGAGATAGTCCAAATATTCAACAATTTTCCCAGTTAAGCCCAAAATCACACTTCAGGAGACAAAGGGCCAAAGATATATAAGAGGAAATTGAAAGGAAGAAGCAAGGAGCAGGAAAAAGACAGGATGATTTTACAGTCAGATTCTACACATTTAGACTAAAAAATTATGTACTTTTAATACTCTGTTTGTGCCGCCCTCCTCTGGAGTACTGGATATTGTCAGAGACAGGAAATTGAGTCAGATGAACCCTAATCTAATATGGTTTCTCCTGTAATCCTATTTCCATGGAGATCTGTTACTTTACTGAAGGCAGCAGAACTAACAGATTCTGTTATTTGATAATTGTGAATCTGTTTTTGAGGATCTAACAGCAATAAATTGTCTACTTTCACTTCCTCAGATAACAAATTCTGCCTTGGGATCTTTTCAGTCAATGTGAGACACACATACCATTAGGGCAGGCCTTCAGGCTCATGGCCACTTACTCCCTACAAGTTAGTCTGGTTTGTGCATTTCTGTTTATCCAGCTGGAAATGAGTTAATAGAATTTTGAGGAATCATAACTTTTAAACTCATGACTGCCTATGTTTAAAATAATGCATTTTAATATCACACCAGTAGTTTAGTTGTTTTTCTAAACTCCAGTTGTCTTCAAATACATGATACAGACTAACTGAAAGGACAGAGTTTGGAAGACAAAATTTAAAATACCCCAAACCAAGAAACAAAAACCCAGAAATCTTTGTGGACATATACTTGCAACATAATTATCTACTGTTGTTACAAACAAAAAAAAAGTGGGTTTGCATGGTCAAAACCACTTAAACCTGCACTGCTCATGTTTCAAAAAACCAGGCTTCTGCTGCGTCTGCCTGGCCACACACACTAAAGTGGGCTGCTGTAACAAAGCCCAGGCTTGGCCGTGTCTGAGCAGGGCGCAGGGCTGTGGGCTCACACACAGGCAGGGCAGCAGCACGGCTGCTCTGGGGAAAATGGAGCTCTGCTGTGTCGCTCTCCTCTGGCTCTCAGAGCTTGGGGGATGCAGTTTCCATTTGCTCATGCTCTCTCACTGAGGCTGTTATGAGGCAGTTAAAAAAATAATGAATACTGTTAAATATGTATTAGTAACTTGTTGTTAACAATAAGAGCTAATGGGAGGACATTTCCAAGCAGTTAATGATTGGCCAGAGGAGATGACTGGGGTCCTTAATGCAGTCAGTCATTAAATGTGAAGCAATACCCGTGCTTTCACCCACTATTGCTATTTGCATCTTCCCTTCTCTCTTAACATCTCCAGCTTTCTGCACTCCATTGATGGGAATTTTATTTTCTTTTCTTATGTGCCCGCCCTATTCCCAGCCCTTAGTAACTGGCACAGAAAATCTCCTTTCACAATAATCTATGTGGTTTCCAATAAATTATGCTTGTATTGCTGATTAAATGAAGATTATTATTATGAAATATTAAAATGAAGACTTTATCCACATTTTAGCAATCACAGATGAAAAAACTACACAGATCGGTGTAATCCATTTATTGGTTTATAGGGGAAAAGTCCTATAGGGAGTGTCACAATTCCCTGTGCTGTCCCTGAGTGCATTTTGCATTAAGACCTGTGATTCAGCTGAAAGATATAAAAAAATCACACACAGTCAGACAGATCCCTCCTGGCTACACATCTGAGAAGGCTCAGGAGCATAAGGTCGACACACAGCAACTTATGCTCACAAAATGAGCCCAGGACCACCTGTTTCAGATGTTAGTATGCAAAAATTTTCAAGGTCTGAAACTTTTGACCAAACCACAGCACTCTTGGGGGATCTGTTCTCTCTCTCCCTTCCCCTCCCCCCTTTCTTCCTCCTACTAACCATGCCTGCAGAAGTAATGAAAGTTAAAGGACAGCAAACTATTTCGTGGAAGTATGTTTTAAGTAAAGAAGCTGTTTATCTTGTTCCAGGTGTTTGATCCTGAAGTTGTTCAGCCATGAAAAGCAGTTCTTTGACACCAGAGTAATCTCTGGTGTTACTACAGACTGACTTGTCACTAATAGTTACCTTTTTTGAGTAATACCTTTTTCTTTTTTTTTACCCATTGTTTCTGAGCACTGCAGCTTAGTGCTAACTTGAAGACAGTCACAGTGCGTTTTCTTAATTACATTAACTCTTCATAACGAAAAGGTTCTATTGCATTTCATACAAACTCTGCTGCTTATTGTTGGACTTCTTTATACTTATAAAAATGATCATTTTAAATAATGAGAACACTGCTCTTACTTTCTTTTCAGATCCTTGCTATGCATTTTTAACTATGACCTAGAACTATCCTAGAACATCTGCAAACAGATAAATCTGTATGTTAGTTATGGATGTATTTGTACTTCTTCCACAACACAGGCCATTCTTACTTTTAAAGTCCATTCCTTTGGAAATCAGTCTCAAAAGAAAGGTTGGATGGTAGACTGAAATTTGTCAAAACTGCATAAAGAAACCAAAGGAAGCAAGAAATGGTATTCCAGGTAATCATAATTTCTTATGAATGTAGATGAAACATGAACACACAAAGTTTGGAAAAGAACAATCTAGTGTTTCATTTACTAATTGAAAAATGCTATTTCTTTAGATAATAAAGCATCTTAAGTGGACAAAGCATTCAACTACTGATGCCTTTCACTTTTTCTTTAGTTCAGAGCAATAGTAATTACTAATGCAGAAACTGCTGAATTTCATAGCTTTCTGTGTTTTGCAAGCATTCCATAAAAAAATAATTTTTCAAATTTTTATTATTCAAAGAGATTCAACAAAGGTTTTGACTAAAGAACAGCTTCTTCACAGCCTGTATTCCTGTCATTAACTGTTGCCATTACTGATGTAAGAGGCTCCTCACTTTTCCCCTAATTGGACAACACTAAAGGTAATGAAGAAGGAGAGATGAAGTTGTTGAAGTCTTTTAAGGGAACCTTTCAGTCCCTTTTAGAGGGGAACAATTTGTAGATAAGGAAGAGCAAGGACAAGGGAGCATGGCCAGACCATTTTAGGACTTCTAAATACTCCTGCAGTTACTTGGCTCAGAGATTGCCTATGTCTGCTTTAGGTCACTGGAATACTTTTTGGCTAGCATAATTTAAAAAGTAAATTTCCTTGGTCATAATCGCACAAAAGAACTATGTGGGGTGATTGCATATGCAGTGTAGAAAACCTGATGGTGGGTCTGTCACTCATGGGGACAGCCAGCACTCTCCTGCTCAGGAGCCCTCACTGTCAAGTGTCCGTCACATCAGTAACTTCGCTCTGCCTGCTTTCATTTTGAGACTGAGTATCTCTGTTTGAGTCATATCTGTAAGGCACAGAAGAGTCAGGACTTCCTTGCTGTAGGTGCTTTTCAGAGAGATCGCTCCCCGCTGCCTCAGTGAAAGGAGCTTACGTGTGGGATGAGTGGGTACACCTCCAACTCACGGCCTCTGTCCTTCCGCTGACCCCTGGCTCTGCTGCTCCTTCTTCCCTATTCTGTTCTCGACCTCTTTTCACAATTGCCCATCTTCCTCTGCAGATGGTCTCTCTGCTGTTCTCTCACCTAATATGGATTTTGATTTGTCACAGGGAAAAAAAAAAGACAACCATGGGAAAGAAGGTTGGTTGTGAACTCCACATTTATGCTCCCTGAACAGAAACTCTACCTGCATGAAAATCAAACAGGGAAGGGAATAAAACATGGTGATTTTGAGACCAGATTTTCTCTGATTCCCTGAGAAGCCCAGAAGTCAGGAAGTCACTGTCAGTTCCCTGTTTCTGTGTTTCAGCCTTATTTTCAGCACAGGTTAGAATTTTTTGCCACCACTTTTGGCTCTTATTCGCCTTTCCTGGAGAGGGAAGCATATGGGAATGCTTGACAGAGCTTAAGATTCTGCAGTCCTGAGGTAGTGAATACTATTATAACGTCAAGCAGCCCTGAAAGTGCCCCAGCTTCTTCCCAAGGACAGCCCCAAACCTCCTTACAATCTGCCCCGGCTGTTCTCAGCAAAGCTCTGCAAGACCCCAGGTTTTTCCCCCGGACATTCGCAGGGTGTTAAAAAAGAGCAGTGCTCTGTGTGGCTAAGCAGTGTTAAAGTGAGACCATCCAACGACAAACACAACGTGAGCTGAAGCCGGAGGCAGTAGCAGTCCTCCCTCCCCCTCAAACCGTGACGGTGCTTCTGTATCACTACAGATACATTATCTTATTTACAGAATTACAAACTAACGATAGGGTATGAAAATGCAAAGCATTGTGCTAACCTGGAGTCTCTCAGTTTCCTCCTTTGGTACATTTGTCTCATAATAAGAGGGATGGTTTTTGTCTGTGAATAATAAACACTTTGAGCTTGAATTAATTCAAATATTTCTCTCCTATCTCACTTGGTAAAATAATAGGGATATTCCAGGCTATCTCCTATTGCCCATTAATGTTGTGTATATAAATAAGCCAGGTTATCTTTTTCTTGTGAGAAATATTTTATCTAACAGGCTCTTGTCTAGTGGTTCCAGTACTCTACCACTCTAAATTAGGACACTTTATCTTAAGGCTTCATAATCTTACGAGACTATAATTGGAAAGTTTATAAAAAAAATCCTGCTTTGTAAGCTTGGCAGCTGAGATAGAAAGAGGGAATGAGAAGGGCTACAGCAGAATTACACCATCACTGCTAGCCTGACTCCGCTTGACAGAGCCGTTTAATATTTTGACAAGACAAAATATAAAGCAGCATTTTATTCTGTAGAGACTTCACTAGACACAAGCATGGAAGTGCTTGTGATCAATAAAGTTTGCGGTGGAGAGTGATTTATTTACAGCAGGGTATTATGTAGAGAAAGAGCTGTGATATTTCCACAGGCTTTGACGGCATAATGGGCCCCTCTCAATCCTTACATGGAAGGGTTAGATTGTCATGGTTGCTCAGGCAGTATTCAAAACGTTATCTGATCAGCCTTAAAGACTTCAGAACGAGACAGATGATTAGTTACCCTAAACGATCCTCATCATGCAGAAATTGATGATTTAATATAGTCAATGACAGACGATTCCATTTGTACTAGATAAAGTGTCTGCGGTTTGTATCAATCATAATAGAGTTATTATTGAGCATAAAAGAAAAGCATGTTTAATATCATTAATTCCAGATATGTCGCTTTCCACATCTGGCATTCATCCATAGAGCAGAACCACTCCAGGCTATCATTCCTGCCTGTGTGCTGGTGACTCCAGTGTTTTTTGTAATTTCAAAATGTTTTTCAGCACCTCCAGCTAGGTGCAATAACAGTTTACAGATTACCTATGTCATCACATTTTGACAAACTTCTCAATCTGATGTGACCTTCATCTTTAGCCATCTGCTTGCCTTTGTTTCCGCCTTTTTTTTTTTTTTATAAACCTCTGCAGCTTAAAGCTGTAGTGGTTTGTTCCATATTCTTCTAGGTCAACATTTCACCTGTGTAAATCCAGAAACACAGACTGCAATGTACAGACAGTAACCCGGGTTCAAGTCTCAAGGTAGCTGACACTGGGAACACCTCCCAGGTAGATGTTTTCATCACTTATATCAAATGTTTTTTAATTGTTAGCTCTTATCAACAATCTCTGCATAAAAATCAGCATTCAGAAAATAACCTATGTGCAGCCACTCCTTCTGCAGGGCCTTTCTTTTTTTTTAATTTCTAGAGTGTGTGGGGAGAGTCTGGATGTTTCCAAAACCAAATCATAAATACCTGTAAGTGACTGAGCAGAAACCATGCTGAAAATGCAGCTCAGTCCACTGCCCGTGCAATTCATGCATTCAGCCATGGAACCCCAACACATACACCAGGGATTTCAAACACATGTGCCAATGCTGTCCAGGAGGGAGACTAAAATCCCAGAAAACTGCTGCATCTATTTGCAGATATTTTTTCACTTTATTTTCCTGAATCCCAGCTAAAATTTCAAAGAGGAAAGGGATTTTGTATCTTTATTCACTCAGATGGAAAACTGCATGGTTTTAAGTGATAAATGCTCAAAAAAATAAAATTACAGTCAGAAAAGAATGTCAGTAAGCTTGTTTTTAAACACTGAATCCAAGATTTCCTGCTATATTCTTCAAATAAGAAAATTGGCGAGGTGTTCTTTTACGTGCCCATCATAGGGGCCTCCTCACCCTTTTTTCCTTCCTTACATGGGTGTTTTATACCAGTGGGGAGAACAGTCCAAATGAGTTGGCCAGCTGCCAGTTCAAACAGCAGGAAGTTTACTGATGCTGGAAGCTTTATTTATTTTGTGTTTTATTTTGGAAGGCGGAGTAAAGAAGGCTGGTATCATGTCAGTGGCAAAGAGCTGTCCTGCACTGCAGGCTCTGCCACCAACCAAGCATTGTAACATCTCCTATACTGCACAGTTCAGTTTAAAGATCAAATTTACCTCCTCCTTTCTACTGTCACTCCTCCAATAGAAAGGACAAGAAAACTAAACCATCTAAGTAACTACTACTGTAGATACAAGTATTGTAACCAGGGGAGGGAATGAATGGTAACTACTGTGTAGGTAGTGCAAATTACTTGGTAATTCTGTGCAAAACACGAGGCAGAAAGTTAGGCACAGCCCTAAACTGACCTCAAGGCCCAGATAAGGCAATTACTATGAACAGTTAACGTTAATTAATAAAGGTCTTGACCTTCCTGCTTTATTTTTATTCTCTCTGTACTTACTGATGTTTCCGTCAGTGGTGAAGCCATTTCTTCCAGTGGGGATGAGCTCATGGCTGCTAATCCCCAGTCCTCCCCTTTCAGATGCTGTCCATTCTGTTTCTGCAAATCATGGCCCATGAAACCAGACTGGTGAAAGGATGCAGTGTTACCACCAGACCTCTCAGCTCCTCTGCCTGGCTCATTTTGGTGATCTGATTTGCAGAACCACACCTGAAACTGTTCCTTCAGAGCAGCCAAGACAGAAAGGAGTTGCCCTGATCAGGTGAGAATAAGCAGCCAAGGGAAGTGAGGCATTGCTGGCAGGGCATTGCTGGCAGGGCACATGCTCCAGCAGTTCCATCATCAATAACACCACTTCTCAGGATTTTAGGCAAAGACCTCCAGCCTCAGCCAAGGTTGTTTTAACATCTAAGACAGAAGTCATCCCTAGGAAACTACCAGCAGTTGCTAATCTTAACATTATTCACCCCTGTAGCCCAAATTTCTGAATACAGGTGAAATGGGTACAGTTTTGGTCAACGACTTGAAAAGAAAGGTAACAGATATCAAGGATGATACAAGGACTAATCATTACCTAATTTTGGTTACTGCTTTTCACATTGACAATTCTTTCACTGTGAAAATAAGATGAAAATTTAAGTATTCAATACAGGAAGCTATAAATATAAAATATAGGTGCAGAACATAGCATATGGCTTAAAGCCGTAATGATAAATCACCACAATAACTCAAGTTCAGTTGACAGCTGAAACTGCTAGAGCAGAGTAACAGGTGACTGCTTCCTCAGTATCATTAAAGATTTTAGTGCAGTTACTTCTTTCTGCAAATAAGTATATGCATATATGCACTTGTATGTACATATGAGTATGTAAGTGTAAATGAGAGGAACTGCTACCAGAGTTATAAAAATAAAGAGAGCATGTTTTCAGTTCTTCAGGCAAGCCCTGAAAGAAGAAAAAACCCATATTTTTCTCTAAGTCTGCTTACTGGAAATTACCCACTATCTCAGAGGACACCTACCTTTGTGCTTAGATTTCTAGCATGAGACATGGGGGAAGATGGCTGGTTTGACAGGTGTCAGATGATGTTAGCATGCTCTCACATATTCTCTAAGAATCATCTCATGGCAAATCTATCCACCGTCTTTTGAAGGAAAAACAGAAAGGAACTTCCCAAAACATGAAAGGAAAAAACCACTTAAATTATTCTCCAGCATATTGAAACTTCCTGTTGAAGAAAATGGCTATTAGTAAAAGTAAAAAAAAATTAACTCTAAAGGAAGATTTAGGAAGAGATAGAAGAATGAGATATCCTGGATCACAGCAGTGGATATATAGGTAGAGACTTTTAAAGGAGACTGAATTACTATCTGAATAAGATTTCTAGTCTTGAGAATTAAAAGGTTCAGAAAAAGCTCTTGAAATCAAAAATACTAGAGGGTACTGACAGAGCCATATAAAATGCAGAAGGTGAAATTGTCTGTATTGTTAGGAGATAAAAAAAGAGTAATGACTGCTTTAAGTGGGCAAGGCGTAGAAAAGGAGCTATAATATAAACTGAAGAGTGGGCCAAGAGGAGGTACAAGCACTGGTCACTCTGTCCTTTGGTGTGTATATCTGTTATTCTCCACCACTCAAATGGCCACAGTAGAATGCAGCTTTTGATTCCTGGAGGGGGAACAAGATCCAGCCTCCTCCACCATCAGTTCCTACTCAAGTGGAAATAGTATCTGTGTGGACAACTGCTGCTGTTGGCAGCCACAGCTGATCCCCAGACTAGTGACCTTACATTTCCACTTGCTTTTCCCCCGCTTCACTTTGCCTGATATCTTGTAATCCCTGACTCTCCAGAAGAGCTGTCTTCTGCATCCCTCTGATTCTTCTCTTGAGCACTAGACTTCTACACCACTTTAGTATTCCCAACTCTCTCCCAGAGTTTTGTACCCAGCTCCCTAAATGCAAAACAATAGCTCCATTCACAGGGACAGCCTTTCTTGGGACTCACTGAAACAATGGGAAACGGTAGGCAGGCAGCCACACAGGGCCAGTTTCATTTCTGCATGTGGTCCTGGTGGGATCAGCCCTTGTCGTCAGTGACCACAGCTCAGCATTAGCCCTGTTATAAGATGTGCAGAACAGCTTCCTTGCTGCGCACAGGAAAATTCCTCCAATGGAAAATAAAAGTATTTAGAAGCTTAAAATAAGTGATATGTGAATTGTTATATAATACTGGTGGGGACTGAGAGATGTGAAGGACACCTTGGGAAGATGCTGGTGAGAAAAAAACCCATGACAGCTTTAGTCTTGGGTGGGTACTAGCAGTAGAGTTTCTCCCACATGCCTTCAGGTGAGCAGTGGAGCCCATGCCCTGGCAAAGCTGAATTCCTTAGCCCGTCAGAGCCTAGCCTACCCCCTTGCCAATTCTGGAAAAAAAAAATCCATTTTCCCACTAGTTTTGTAAGACAGCTGTGATTTACATCTCCTTGTGCAACAACAGGATTTTCCCATGAGAATCAATCTCTTTTCAGTTTGAGACCTGTCTCCAAAATCTCAAGATGTTTGGTTTAAGCGACATTTCAGCCACTTTCCTTCAGCAAAAGTGACACTGAGCACAATAGAAGAGAAACTGAGAAAGGGCTGTATGCAGACAGGCAAGAAAATCAAACTCAAGAACCAGTGCTATGTGGAGCTACTTAAAGTCAAGACATATATTTTATTTCTCACCTTTCAAGCAAATACATGTCTTTTGTGTCCACTCTTTAGGGTTACATGGAAATGTGAAACCTCAGAGACAAGAAAGAAAAAGACAACAGGTTATTACAGACCTCACTGCTGTCCTGAGCGATTCTTCCATTTCTCCATATAGTGAATTAGCTCCTTGTAGAAGAATTGAGCTCAAGTCTTAAGACATAGTGAATTACTATTCCAATTTACCAGTGTCAGCTTTTTTTCAAACTACTGTTAATCATTTAGTTTTGTGTGTTTTACAAAGTTGAGACAGGTATTTCCAAATGTATTGTGGGACACGTGGGGGTACATCTTGTATACTTATACATATATATTTCAATAAATTCATAGTCATTAAAATTCATCTATAAGAAACTGTGTTTGAGGTCCAATCCATCTTGTGGTCAACACCATCCAGTAATTTTGTCCTTTTTCTTTTCTTTATTTGTGCGGGTCATCCATTCAGTTAAAGTTCTGCCAAAATAGTGCAGTTGATCTAATTCCTCATAACCAAAGCAGTTACTTTGAGTTTTAGTCTGCTATAATTATACTGCTACAGACTTTAAACACTCTAAAGTACAGGGGGATATGGTGTTGCATGCCCAGCAAGCACCTCCTCAAACCTCTCTGGCCTCTCCATAGCTTTCCTGTGCCTGTCATATTATCATCTTTCCACTTGATCTTATAAAGGGTTTATATTTACACCCTGGCAGTTTGGTATTATTTTTCTTTTTCTGAACTTGATGTTTGATGCCTCAGCACAACTGAAGGCAAATCCACCCACAGTATCATGCAAAGCAGAAGTGCTCTTTCCCCCATCACTTGGTTTTGCACAGCTTCCCTAAGCCCTGGGCTTTTCTCCTGAAGATTTCACTCTCAGCAGTCCCTTTTCTATTCCCTCCAGGAGGGATTGTGCTGTGCATTTTCCACAATTGGATATCCTATTCTGCCCTTACAATATGCACATTTATAACAGCTTGTTTTGCTTTAAAGAGCTAAAAACATAGGATCATCCTCCCCTGGCTCTCTCTCACTGTCTGCTCAGTAAGGAAGGAGGAGGCTCAGAAGGATTATCACAGGAAATAAACCTGCAAATGGACCTGAGTGATGCTGTTGGTAGGATATCTTTGGAAGGGTGGGTTTGTACTGCAGTGAACTTCAGAAAGCCTTTCTGCACTGGTCTGTCATTCCCAACATGAGGAATAATACCTGTAGTTGAAACAACTTGCAGAGAAATCTGCTCATATTAAGAAAAATGTAAACAAAGTTGATTGATTCAGAGCTCGTATCCTCATCTAGAGACACTCTGACTGGCAAATTATCTCCCTGAGAATATAGATACTATCCCTGGCTTGTTCCAGTCTGCAGGGTCTTACTTACAGGGATCAGTTAAAGCAAATCTCATTAGAAGGGTTCATTTGCCATTCCTGCACAGTCCTAGGTTGCCCGTGAGCTCCATGTTTCTGGGTCCTGGCATGTGGGATGAGAGTTTTTTGCCACATTTTTGGATGGGATTTTAACTGGCATATTCTCCTAAAATCGCGACCTAGAACCCGGACCTCGCGTCTAGGATGACTTTTAGCAATATGATATGCATACATTCATGTCCATATAGAACAAAAGCTCAGTAAAAATATATGGAGGTGTCCAATTAGTATTAGTATATCAGATTATTAGTTGTCCCTTCCCTTCACATGATTAGGTCTTTTTCACATAAAAATGCACTGGAATACCCATTAAGGGCAAGGCTGTGAAAAATCAAAACACCTTTGATCAAACCTGTTGGAAATGAAACCAAAGAAAGGGAATCTTTCAGCCCACATTATATAAACAGATAACAAAGTGCAAATGAGTGTATTTGCTGCCACCCTACTTTGCAGCACACGCAGTGTACACCTACCACACAGTAACATACATTACTGAATAATAAATCACACTTTGATCCAAATAACCCAAAGCATTTTACAAACACTAATTAAAATTTGAAATATCTCTCTGAGGTACTTAAACAACAATGTACATAATTTGTAGGTGGGAAAAGAGAGCCAAGGGAAGGTTAAATTAACTCGCTCAGGATGAGAACAGGAATCGGTGAAAAATCAGGAAGACAATGTGTGTCTGTATCCCACTCCTCTATACAAACTAAGGGCATCTGTCCTTGAATCTACAGTGAGTGTGAATTGTAACTTTAGAAAGGTTTTCCAGAAGAATACTTGTCAGAGTGCCTTTAATTACTATGAATTCTAAGTCTCTGGTTTTAAACTACTTGAGAGTCTCTATCATATCACTGTTTCCCAATATTGCAAGACTCTTAATGGAAAAAGCAATCCCTGCTCATCATATAAACCACTTCTGGATCTGACTCGGTGACAACTGGATACAACCACGTGAGTTCTCCTGAGATGACCACTAATTGGTCCTTCATGGCAAGTATTGCTGCCTCCAGGAATTTGCATTGCATCACACAGAAACATAAAAACTGCGAAATAATTACAGAAGAGCTACAGGGAGAGAGTGTTGCCACAAGCAATGCTCTGGCCTCTCCTCCTGGGCTGTGTCATGCTCTTCTCAAGTGGCAGCAGGGCTGGCAGGGGCAGCTGCCCTGCCAGCATGAACTCCCACTTCCTTCCACTGCACAGGGGCACACTGATGAGTTCCCCCATCCTCCCCCATCCCTCTTCTGGGGATTAACGTTTTGCCTAATTGTAGCTATACCTGCTCCCACGAAATTATCTGAATTTCAAAATAACCAAATAAAAGCAAAAAAATTACCACCCTTATTTTCTAGATTTATTTTTCCCCCTGTTAGCAGGGGTCATTCCTCAGCACCAAGCAAGAAGGTAAGAGAGAAGCAGGAGGTAGAACTCTGTGTGAGGGGTGGCCCCTTCAATAGACAGTTTTCCACTAGAATTGTTCACAAAACTTGCACAGCACTGGGGGCAGCTTTGTGACATTCCTGGGGTATTTAACATTATTGATCTTTTCTGACAAATGAGTAATGTAACACGTTCATTACCATTAATCATCCTTTTTCTAATTCAGGTAAACAAGGGGTAGTTTGATTCATGCTCAGCTAATAACTATTTTTGTAATTATTTTTACAAGGACCCTATTTGATGAAATTCAAATATGTATTTATTTGGAAGAAAAATATTGATGTTCTTTTCATTTTAGCTAAGTATTCCATGAAGGATCAACTTTCCTAGCTGTGCTATTAAAGAAACAAAAACCAAACATGCTATTGTGTCTTAGAACTACATTTTAAAACGGGGTCTGCTGGTTTTGGCTCTATTAGCATGGAAGTCGACAGTTAGTTTCACAACAATGCTGGGTGGAGAAGAATCGGATTCCCATCCCCTTGCTTGCCTTTGACAGCTGGGTTGTTATTAGATGGGATTAAAACCCCCACGTTCCCATCACCACAGCAATCAGCTCATGGGTTGCCCAGAGTAAATGCTGCTCCCAGAAGGTCCTGCTTTGCTCAGCAGGTGTTTGCTTGGGGCGTGAACTGAGAGTATCACATGAACTGGCTGTGGCACTGCTTTTGCCTGCCTTTCCACCAGGAAGGAACATTACTGATCCCCCACCCTTTCCCCAACTCACCAGCATCCTTTATCCCTGGGATGTCAACCACCCTGCAGGGGACAAAGAAGCATGAAGAGTCCGATTTTCCCAACATATCCTTCCTGTTGTGATATATTTCAATAACATTAAAAATACCTCCTTGTTATCTGCTCCAAATCTCTCTAGTTAGAACTGTCAAGAGCTGGTAAATGTACTTCTCAGGCTGCTTTAGCTGGCTCCTTCAGAAACCCTTCATCTGCTCCTGCTGACTTTGCTGCCTTTTCATGCCTCTTTCAGTGCTGATACCGGGCCTGTTCCCAATGACTTTTAAGATCAGATTTTGAGCTGGGCTATTTCTTTTTCCTCATAATTGTAGGCAGGAGTACTGCAAGCCTAAACCAAGTGTTTCCAGCCCTGCTGTTGCCCTGCTCTCCCAGGAACCCTGGAGCCCCTCTGCTAAGAGCTGTGATGCTGCAGCATGAGCAGTATTTCCCGTGCTCTGCCTTTCTAATGTTTGTGGCAACACTATTTTTAGAAGAGATAAAGGTGATACTGCTATTTTCCCTATTATTATTGTTTCAGTGCTCTGATGCTGTTGTTCTACATGTACAGTACTGACAGGCTGATCACAGAATAATTTATAAATACAGATGTAAAGCACATTTATTTCTCCTAATGCACATACCAATACTGCTCTTCAAGTGATAACTTTTTCCTGAAACCAACAAACCCTGAAATAATATTGACAGGAACAATTGCTTGAAACTTAGCAGAAACAGTATATATTGAAGATACAAGAAGTCACACTAATAGGAATCCTGTAAGGCAAATGACTCCACAGAGGATAAAAGGTATGAATAGAAGCTCACTTATATTTTAAAAACACAGCTTCAATACTTTATCATGTCATTTAAAAGACTGAATAGAGGTAAATATTGAGATTTTTATGGAATAAAAACGAATTATTCCTAAAATGTGCCATTAGATAACACAGAACTGTCATTTCATTTTTTAACAGACTCAGTTTCCAATAATTAAAATACCCAGTGCTAAGAATGTTTTTTTATTTGAGTTCAACAAAAGTCTCTCTTATACCTTTGAATGCAAAAATAAAGGTGAAATTGGCATTTCAAAAAAATCTGATTATGGTGGAATCATTGTAAAAAATCCACTGTTAACATAAACTCAGTTAGTCAAGATGTCTATTAATAAATATGTGCTACAGTCTCATACCATTTTCTGGTAGAAAGATTTTTAGGGCACATGAAGAAGGTATCCTCTACTGCCTCACCCCTTTTCACTATCTGATTTTACACCACACAGATAGTGGTATAAGAATGAGAAAAAGCAGTGTACTGCTACTTCTTGGGCTCTTAAGTGTCTGATGGTTGATTCAGAGAGAAAGAAGTTTAAAAGTGAATCATTTCAGTGGGAAAAAAAGCTAATAGATGATAGCTCTGAACTGCATCAGCTAGTCAAGAAAGAAAACTGGAGCTTCACCAAGTTTCAGATACCTCCAAGCAGATGATGTCACAGGCGTTTCAGAGATATTACCTTGAAAATGAAGTTAGAAAGAGAATGACTGAGTAGTAAATCACAGAAAAGGTGGAAACTGAGGCAACAGAAAA
This sequence comes from Gymnorhina tibicen, assembly GCA_013399875.1. Taxonomy (NCBI): domain Eukaryota; kingdom Metazoa; phylum Chordata; class Aves; order Passeriformes; family Artamidae; genus Gymnorhina; species Gymnorhina tibicen. Next base: position 306,601 of record VXAZ01001315.1, read on the forward strand.
AGGAACATGATATCTCAAATAGTCAGGGGACTGATAAGGATTGATATAGAGAGGCTGCCCCTGACAGCTGAGCTGGTCCACATGGGTAGACTGGAAGAGATGGAGGCCACACAACTCTTCTCCTTTTCCTACCCTAGTGTTTTAGGGACACCACATTTTGCTGGTCCCATTTGATTAAGGCAGAGACTGGAAATAAGAACCTCATGCCATGAAACTGCACTTAGAAAATGCTTTTGGTCTTGTGTCTTTTAATCCACAGCACTAAGGGTAATTTTGGTCTTTAGGCACAAATGTGTAACTTTACAAGAACAGAATCCATCTAAGAAGATCAGGTGTCTGGAAAAAAATGTTTGCTTGTCTTACTTTTAAAGCATGGCAAAATAAGGAAGAAAAGAGCATGTCTTTCTCTTTCACTTCTGCTAATTGACAAAGAACTGAATGATTCCAGACAGGTATTTTAACACTTAGGCTGATATTCTTCATCCAGTGTTATCACTGACTGCTTTTTCCATTGTCATTAATACCTGCCTATGATTGTAGACAGGTAAATAACTGCTGCACATCATAATCGCTCTCTTACATGATTATCCTCTAGAGACCTTAGTTTTATTTGCACCAGCTCTCTGTCTTTTCACAAAGCAAAGGACTGTATAGATAGTATAAAGCTATAGAAGAAATTCATATATATGGTATTGTCTGCTAAAACATTCCCCGATTGTCTTAGGTGACCTGCTGGCTCCATTACAGCCTTTCAAAAATAAGAAATCAAAGACTAGGAAAATGTTCTCAGCTTTGTAGTGTTCATAGTGGGCTTCTCTGCAGCTTCAGAGAAACTGCAACATGTTAGCAGTTCCTATCACTGACCTTCCCTACATTTTTTGCAGCTTCAGCTTGAAGTTTGCTTGCTTTGATATAAATCACTGCAACGTTGCATCACCATGGAGCAAAATCACACTACACACAGTAACAGGGGAAGCTGGTAACTGGACTTTGGCTGATTATGATTCTATTCCTTAATATAGGGAAGTACCTCGAAACTTAAAACTCCCCAGCATAGGATCGTCAGATCTGAATAGTTTATCAAGTTATAATTTTTAAAATAGTAACATGCTGGTAACCGTGATGGGATTGCAAGAATACAAACAAATTCTGTTTGGAAAAAAAATGAATTGAAAACTGTATGTATTGATGTGTTCTCCTGTTATACTTCTTATGTTTTCTGTTTTTAATGGAGCTGATGCAAACGTCTCAGTGTTGTTTAGAAAGCAACTTTAGAGATTGCTGGGGTCATGTATATGTTCTTTGGTGCTTGTTTTCTTCATAGGATGCTGCTCAACAGCGTGTGGTAGCTTCAGCAGTTCACAGTCTATTTATTTAATATTCCTGATGAAAGAAACTTTAAATGAAGAACAGGATTATGTGCCCAACATGTTTCCTCCACAGGCTACAACTCACTTTGGTATTATTGCAGCCAGAAGCCAGACTTCCAAACCCCAATCTTACTCATATGAATTTGTAATAATGATATGCAAGCTATGACAGCCTCTTTTTCAGATTTGCTTTTCCAAGCAGCTCTGTTGAAATTAAAATTGCAACCCAGATCAATTTCTGCAGGGAAATTGAAACAAAAAAAAATAATGAATAAAGGAAGATTTCTTATACATAATCATTTATACTCCTAAAACTTACACCGTTGATTGCTGACCTCTGAAAGGTGGAGAAAGTACCTGTCCCCTGAGTAGATACTCAGAGCATAGATTTTGTCTGCTGTGACTTGGTATTCAAATAGCAGATTTTTTTCTTCCCACACAATAATTCTCACATGTGTTAACCGGCGAAGAGAGAAAATTGGATGTATTGTGTATCATGGAAAAAAGACCTAGTGTAGACTGAAGAAAAGGCATAAGTATTCAAGGGAGTAAAAAGATTCTTAAACATTTCCCTGATTTCTCTTTTGTTAGCTTATATTTGTGCCTGTGAAAACAAACTTTGCACTAGTTTCTGAGATGATAAAACTTCTACATGGTGCATGGAAGTTCAGTTTGAATAATAATGAGCAGTCACCAGCTCCTTCCAGTGGGTTAAGAGTTATTTTAGATAATTACAATCACCAGAAAAGCTTAACAGTCAGCAGCAGGAAACTTCTGAATTTTTAGCCAGGATCTCTATCTAGTATGAAAAATGTACCTGAAGGTTGCCATTACCCAAAAGCACATTTGGGCACATAGGCAGGTGCCATTGTCACTGAAAACCGTGAAATAAACTCTCCGACCAATTTGCTGGGTTAGAAAGTTGGCATTACTTTATTAGCAGCACTGGATGCATGGGGAATTCTCCTCAAAGCATGCATTCCCAGTAGCCTAACAGGCCAAGTTATATTCCTCAAACTAATACATACGCATCACATTTCCTGAATACATGCATATATGCTAATTATTTCCATGGACTTATTCGGGTATGGTTCTGGATCTTCAGATGAATTTTTCTCCTTGAGAGTACCTCAAATATGTGGTAAGGTCATAATGTACTTCTGTTATCATTCTTTGTTCTGATGCACAATCCTTGTTCTCAAAACTAAAGATATCTGCTAGTACATATTAACGACTAAAATAAGTAAATAAGGAAGTATTAGCTGGCACAAGACTTACTAGTCTCAGATGTAGAGAGTTAACACAAGGCCACATAAATCTCAGGTATTTGTAATAAACCCTGTATGGTGCAAAACTAAGCATTAACTGTGACTATGGGGATCATACACTATTGAGCTAAAGTTAAAAGAATTTTCCAACATCTTCCCCCACTGCTGCATAGACCTCTTCTTAAAAAATTTAATTTGCTCAGTAACACCATTCGACAGAGGTCCTGTAGCTTGAGCATAGAGTCACTACTGACCTGAAAAATTCTTGCAAGCAACTAGACTTTTACCTGCTACAGGCTATTGACAAATGCTTCCACATAAGGTTTTGTGCACTGTAATAAGGCTATATCATAGTATGTCCTGCACTAATTTCCTCCAGATCACATGCATCTAATTGCAACTCTGAATAAATTTCAGAACAGGATTGTGTAGTTAATAGCCTTCACGTTCCTGTCACATACGTGGGTCCATGTCAGATAGGTGAGCCAGTGGGCTTGGCATCGTACGAGTCAAGGGAAAAGAAAACAAATCTTATGAAAGAAAGCTCATTCAATGGCCCTGGCTGCTTAATATTTTCATCAGAAAAGTCATTGTGGTCTAAATACACAAATTACAAAAAAGTAAAGACAGGTTTTGAGTCAAATTCCAAATTCCATCCTCAGGAATTCTCTTCCCCTGACACCCCCCAAAACACTTAGACACAAAGAAATCTTGGTAGGGAAAACTCTTTCAGCAATCGTCTAGGAAGACAAAATTCAAACGAGAAGTGGGAGACTTCGTTTAGATGAGTACAGATTCCCACCTAGTGACACCGGTGACAAATGTCACCACCCAGATAGGTGAAAACCTCAGGTGTCCAAGCAGATACAGCAAGCATCAAAAGCCCAAACCTGACTTGCTCCCAGGGCTGAGCTGTAGGGGACACCTACTCATTACAGAATTGTTTTGATTTCCCCTTTCCTTTTCCCACTCTTCTGTAAGGGTACTTTGCTCATTAAGGCCAGATCTGATCGCATGTTCTCCTATTCTCCATCCTCTTTTGGCTTCTGGGCATCTTTAATATGCACAACAAAGTGTCAGTTTCATTACCAGCAATCTGTATTCAAGGATGTAAAATTTGTGTAAATTCCACAGCATTGTACAATGTTTCCATTTAACCTGAATGAAATTCAAGTGCAAATGAGGTGTTAGTCATTCATGAATAGAACCCATAATGTGTAGACATGTTTTTTTCAGGTGAATTTAGTACCAAGCAAAAGGTGCCAAATTGACAACACTGAAAACTGAAGTCCTCCATGGATTCTTGTAAAAGGGATGATGAGGCAAGGCAAGCCACAATACTGCATATAAGTGCTGACAGCTTGCACTAGGGATGGAAAGATAATTCAAACATAATGTCCCTTTAAGGCTTCACTCTCTGTAGTGGGAGTATTAGTCCCTATACAAATCTAGCGGGTTTTGTGACACAAAAATTTCAGGGTATGGAAGACTGAGAAATGCAGAGCTCCAAATGATTTCACTTAAGGCACTCTGTAATGAGATCTAATCAACTTTGAACACCTAGGGGTGAAACTCCCCCTCCTTCCCATAGACGGTTTTTCGTTACACTCCCAGGATGGTCCCCAATTTGTTATTGTTAAACAAGTGATGTCATCCCCAGGTAACTGACTGGAAGTGCTAGAAATAAGTATCGGAGAAAAGGTTGAAACAGTACTTCCATCTTGAAAATACCCAGGACCTTGCTTTTAAGACAAATACATAATCCTGCAATGTAAATGCCAGATGACACCCAGGCAGTACACAGGTACTGGCCGACCACAGAAAGATCTTTCACTCAATAAAAATTGAATATGGCAAATCCCATCCTGCAGTTTCTCCCTTGTAAAGCGTAGGCTGTAACTACCCTAGTTCAGAGTGATTTGACATCTAGGAAGAAGGGGTTGTAGACAAGAGCAACAGATTTTCTTTAAATATCTTCTATACTACCTACATCCAGGCAAAACACAGTTATGCATTTACAAAATATAGGGTATTGAGGACAATGACTGACTGCCAGAAATTGCAGGGAGGACCCTACAAGGCTGCATGCCTGGTCAGTGTCATGGTAAACTAATTTCCCTATGAATAAAGAAAGGCTACACACTGGAAAAACTCTAAACTTCAAATATGTGTAAATAGGTTCTGAACTGACAATTGTGATTCAACAGTAAGAATACACTATAGATCCAAGGAAGAATTAGGTCAGTGCTCATTATCAGTCAAAGCAGCAAATAAACTGTTAAGAATTTTAGGAAGGAATAGAAATAAAACAGAATTAAACACTGCCTTTGAATAAATCTATGACTCACCTGCATTTTAAATACTTCTGCAATTCTGGTCTCTTTTCAGGAGGATATGGTTAAATCAAAAAAAGGCCAGTAAGGATAATGTACATCAGTGCAAAGAACTGGGTATGCAAGAACACCTCAGCTTGAAAAAGGTAACTAAGAGAGAATGCACAAGTCTATCCATGAGCAGTCAGGAAAGAGTGAAAGGGCATTGATTCCCATAGCATCAGTTGTTCACTGATTCTCAGAAATGTAGGCAGCAACAAACAGAACCCAGCTCGAGAAGGAAAGTTTGAGCATGAGTGAGCAAAACCTATGGAACTCACTGCAAGGGCTGCCATGGACGTGCAGAGGTCACAAGGGAGGACTGGGAAACTGCACAGAGAAGAAATTCTGTGGAGTTTACTGCAAGAAACTTCCAGCTCAGGAAATACCCTGAGCTGAAAACTGTTGAAAGTGGAGGAATAGAAGAAGTAGCAACATACTGCCTTTGTCTGCCTAGATATCCACTGTCAGAAGCAGGACACTGGACTAGACGAACATTAACCTGACCCACTTGGACCATTCCTATGTTCTTATGTTGCTGGCTTTCCTCACAGCAAGTAGCTATAGATTTCCAATAGCTGAGTGCAGATAACATAAAGCTATAAACCAGGTAGCTTTGCTGGCACTGACTGTGATATCTGTCCATTCAGCCCTGTGATGCTTCTCAAGTGAGCTTTGACACGTACCCGCATCGAGTGTCCCGCAGAAATACAAGCACGTGTGTGTGTGTGTGTGTGTGTGTGTGTGTGTGTGTGTGTGTGTGTGTGTGTATCGGGGTGAGTAGAGGAGGGGTAACCCCCAACTTCATGCCCATGCAGCTGGTCACAAGTGATCTAACTCATTCCCACTTACTCTTGTTGCTGTGGTTTAGCACAAACAGAGGCAAGAAAAGGTTTCAGCATAGACTGGAACATGGCCAAGCAAGAACTGGAGATTGTGAAGAAGAGAAAGTCTTCAGCAGCCCAGGGTGGCATGTCTCACTAAAAGCCACAGAACCTCTGGGACAGTCATCTCCAGAATGTGAATTTACCATCAACACAGCTTGGCAAAAAAGCAGCACTGATGGCTTTTAGCATACACGCAAGTACACAGTGCTCCAAGCCTCACTTCCAAAGTACACAACGAACTTCTACCTATAAAACCAGTAGTCTTGAGCTTCCCTTACCTCATCAAACCATGCACTGCAAGTGTCATGTTACTCCAAGGATTATTTTTTGTAAGATACATATTTTTAAAAATAAAAATCTCCCTTAAACATTCACTTATTTCCCCAGCTTGTTTTCTTCTTCCTAAGCACTCCCTTCTTTGGATAACTCTAAGGGCTGTTGAGTGATAGAGCAATTTTCATTTTAAAATTAACATACCTTGACACACATGTTCACAGTTGCCGTGGATTGCCTCATGAATTTGCACATCATCTTTGCGTGTGGGCTGTGACTCTCCGCAAGGATAAAGACGGTAAAAAAACTGCCCAAGACTCCCTGAGACTCCTCCTGCTCCTGTGGACTCTGGAATGAGATAGGGAAGAATTATCACTGCCCTTTGAAGTGGCCAAAAACATATATTTTATACAGTGATAAACAAACCCCTGTAACTGCAGTAGAACGACACTGCTTGTAACTGTCACAGCTGTCCCAAGGTAAGCACTGCAGAACTGCCCCCCACATTTGCACTGTCTCTGATTCTTATTATTCTCTACAGAGGCAGTTCAGTAAAACTGAACTTCATAGAAATCTTAAAGTCATATGCATGTTAAAATACAGTAAGTATTTTTTTTATATCCGTGGTAAAATGTTACTATGAAAACGCATTTGATCAACTTACAGTATTTCAGTCCTACTGGTTTGAGAACATGACTGAATCATTATGTGCAGCGTAGCTAAACATTAAAATATGGTTGTCCAAAAATCATGAGCCTCCAAATTTGCTTTGAAACCATGTGATTTTGAAGCATTGAGGTTATTTTGTCATTTTTACCTGTTGAGCAGAACCTGAGAGGAAGTAAATACAGGTGCCTGCTCTGCCCAGCGACTGGGGCGTGCCCCCTCTGCAGCACCAGCTAGTTCTTTCTGGGACTGAAGGCCTTATAGTGTTGCCAAAAATTTTAACCACAATAAAAGCTATGTGTCAGAATAGTTTTTAAAAGGTTCTAAATAAATGTTTATACTTTCCAAAAATCAGGGGAGACCAGATCCATAGGTAGCCTTGGTTACTGTGGTATGCCTTCTCTCAGTTTAAAAAGGACAGGACTTTGCTTACACTTATTATTTCAAAACCTTGTCACCCCCACTTCACTTTCTCATACACTACAAGTTTTCCATATCTAGCACAGACTCTCTCTGGATCCTTTGCTAATGCTTTGAATTAATGTTTAAATTAGTTTCTCCCTGCCTCTCTTTTAAATTTTAGGTGAGGAAGGAGAGTTGATTCCGGCTAGTACTAAAGGCAAGAATAAAAAAGTTTGTGTGACCATTTGGAACTCTCACCCAATTACCATAATCATACTTTCTAATTTTTTTTAATAAAACGAAAAATCCATATCTAAACAAAAGCTTTATTCCTCTATCAGAAATGAAACTTTATTCATAGTTATTAACCATTATAGCAGACATACCCCTTATATAAATATCTATAAAGTAATGAGTCTTTCCTGGAATAAGATGCATATTAATTAGATCCTACAGCACTTGAGAGACTTTGGTTCAATTCCCACCAGTAAGGTCAGGAAATGCATCCACAGTAGTTAGCAGCTAGTTTCAAAATCTCAATGCACCGAGCACGATGGGGTCATTCAGTGGAGCAGATACCCCAAGGGAAGGGTAAAACAAGAGCCAGGGATTATTTCACAGCACTGAACTGGTACACTGCAGGAGTGATGGACTTTCCTTTCAGAACAGAAAAGCTTACCAGCATACTGTCCTTGTGGCCCACTCTCATTATGAAGAATGTAGCATGTGAAGCAATTAATTGGATGATATGGGCTGGAAAAAGCTGAGGAAATAGTGTGCGCATGTGTGTACGTGTGGTGGCAGACGCTAATACAGGAGGACAACACCACCATACCCACACTAACCCTGCACAGTCAGGCACGGGACGGGGCAAACCCCAGCGCTGGGTAGAACGGGCACCTGCATTTACTCCCGCTGCCTGTTCGACAGGTCGAGGTGACAAAATAACCTCACAGCCCTGGAAGTGTTCGAAAGGCAGGTGAATGTGGCACTTGGGGATGTGGTTGAGCAGTGAACATGGTGGTGGCTGGGCTAACGCTTGGCAATGATGATCTTAGACATCTTTTCCAACCTTAATGATTCTACAATCTCCATAAGACATTGAAGCTCCAGTGCTGAGCAGGGTAAAATAATGCAAAAAGTCTTCCACCCGCTTGAATTTTAAATTCAGGGGATGATTCACTATTATGGCAAGATGCATTAAATATTTCATCTTTACCTGAGGACTGCTAATGAACCCGGCTCTATACACTAGAAGACTTTGTCCAAAATATGGATTTTCCATGGGAACAAGATTCTTTGAGCACCTCCATGCTATCAAGAGAGGTTTGTCGGTTTTTAATATATATGTCTGTTATTCTATCAGTTGTGACAAAGCAAATTTATGCTCTGTAATCTTTGAATTTTGCTCTTTTTCCATTTTGAATTACAGCACATGCATGGAGCAGAGGTATTTTTATATTAGATTTTAAGAATCAATAACTTTTTTTTTATGGAAGACAAAATTCTCCTGAGGAACTCATGGATGCAAAGACTGGAGAGAAAAATGGCTTATCAGGCTAAAAGTAAAACTATTATTTATGTCAATAGGAAAAATTCTCTGGTAACTTTTCAATACGTAAGTAATTGTCACAGAAAAAAAATCCCAAGTGAATAAGCAGTCTTAATGTTTAATAGTACAAAACATATGCTAGAAAGGACAGAACTGGGGAGAGATCTCTCCTCATGGGAAAGCTACTCCATTACATTCCTTATAGAGGTGCTACACTTTCCTCTGAAGCATCTGGTGCTGGCTGCATTTGGAGACAGGATACCAGGCTACCGTGACCTTTGGTCTGCTCTGGCATGGCAGTTCCTCTGCTCTTAGATTGCAGGCTGCACTAGCACACTATTTGAATTAATTCAGTGTTGCCTATCTATACAAATCATTTATAGGCAAATGCTTAATCAGAAATATTAGAAAAAATAATATTTGATCTTGCAGGAAGTAGACAAGTAGTGTTTTTTTAAAATTGTAATCACAATTATGCAGATTATATTCTGCAGGACAACAGTGGCTGTTTCACCGTGTGTGTATGGCACATACACATGGTGTATTAGATGACTCTTCCATTACACCTACCAAGCCTGACTAAAGGAAAGAATCCACACTTCAAGTGGGCAAGACCATAACTAACACACAGAACTTTTTTCTTCATATGCATTTTAGGTTTCTTTCTGCTGCAGTCCTAAAATACCTACATGCCTCAGAGGGTGAGGGTGAAGGGTATGGGGATCCAAGAACTTTTCTCCTCAGTCCTACCAGTGAGGGTAATCAGATTGAGGTGGAGTGTCGGGATCCTGTGGGTCAACAACTTGTTACATAGCTGGCACTGACAACAGGGCTGTGGCTTCTGCAACCATGTGATCTTCTTGAAGGACTAAGGATTTCCAGGAGCAGATGGGATCCACTCAATCAAATGGGGCAAAAGTATCTCTACGAACAGGCAAAAGTTCATGGGACCTGATGGGATGCACCCACAAGTTCTGAAGGACCTGTCTTGAGAGTAGCAAGCCCACTCTCTATTCTCTTTGAAAGGTCACTGAGAGTTCCTGAGGACTTGAAGAAAGCAACTGTCACTCCTATCTTTAAGACAGAAGGAGAATCCAGTAAAAAACAGGGTAGCCTCCACTTGATCCAAGTAAAGGTGAGGGAACAAATAGTCCCAGAAACAAGTTGAATATAGGCAAAAAACCATACATTGCAGCAAAGAAGGCCACCAACACCAAGGCTGCATTAGGAACATTGCCAGCAGGTTGAGCAAGGTGATCCTTCACCCCTACTCACACCTGGTGAGAAATATCTGGGGTTGTTAGGTCCAGTCCTGGCCTTCCCAGTAAAAGAAAGATATGGATTTAGTGATTTAGTGAAGTGTTCAGCCTGGAGGTCTTATCAATGTGTATAAATATCTGGCTTGTGAGAGTAATAGAGAAAATTGAACCAAACTCTTTTCAGTGGTATTTCATGGAAGGACAAAAGACACCAACTGAAATACAGGAAATTCCATCTAAACATGAGAAAACACAGGTTGGTCAAACCCTGGATGAGCTCAGTTGGTCAGAGCTAATTACACCAAGGTTTGCAGGTCGGATCCCTATATGGGCCATTCACTCAAGAGTTGGATAATCCTTCTGGATCAGGCCATCCTGTGAAATCCTGATATTAACAATGGAGGTTGAATGTTGAACACTTTTGGAGGTAACTCCCAGAGGCTGTGGAACCATCATCTTTGGAAATACTCAAAACACAACTGGGCATGACTCCTGGCAACCTTCTCTAGGCAACCTGAGCAGAAGGGAGGACTAAGTGGTCTCCAGAGATCTACCAACCTCAGCCATTCTGGGATACTGTGAATTACAGTTCACCTGAAGGATTCCTCCCCAGCAGTCATCCATTGCACAATGATTTCTCTTTCTTCAGGATATAAGTTATTTGCAGCACAGAAGCACAAAACCTTTCCCATACCTTTACTTCTATCACAGACACCCCATGTTATTTTAAGGGTGATCCCCTTTACCTGAGCACATTTTCCCTGCTACAGAGTCAAATAGGAAAGTCACTCCAGCTTGTGCTTATGCACAAGAATATAAGAGCTTTTGATTACACTGAGTGTCAGGCTGTGAATCACAAGGAAGATTTTCAATGTCCAGCAGTTAAATGTGTTAGCTATGACATTTCTGAAGTTCTGTTTTTAAGTATGCAACAGAAAAATAAATAAAACAAAACACTTCTTTATAACTGCTCTTTATGATACTATTTAACTACAGCTTTGATGATACCACTACATGCTGCAGCATATTCTTACAGCTACAGTTTTTTAAGCTATACATATTAAGTTTTCAGAAGTAGACTTCTTTATCAGGAATTTTTACTCCTAATGAGAAAATAATCTACAAGCAGCATTCTTACATCTCCCATAACCTCCTTGCTGTTAAAAGGTTTGTTTAAAATTTACTTCACTGAATTAAACGCAATTCATATCTGGTTATTGTCCTAATGAAATCTATTTCTCCTCCTTACAGAGCTCTTCACTGAGATGCTAAAATTTAACTCACTTCAGTTATAAATACTGTGTGAATTAATAGTCAGCATTGTTTGGAAGGTTTTTTAATTGGCCTACAGGGAAGCCTTCTGTATATATTAAACAGATCATGTGTCTGACTTGCAACTAAACCACCTTTACATTTCCTTTGCACACATTAAACTCAAAGCTGTTTAATGTTTTCTTAGAAGTATTTGGGTTTATTGTTCACACTAGGAAATGACCATTATGTTAATCAGCGTAAAACAAGGTTAGTGATTGGTCCTTAGTGATGTCATACCAGAGTCATAATGCCCAACAAATAAATAGGTTTGGCTGTTCTTCTTATTTTTATTTATAAATTCTGTTTCATAACAGTAGTAAGATGCTCCAGGCCATGCACTTCTTGGGGATTATTGCACTTGTCAGGTGTTTAAAATCACTCAGTCTTCTGCCTGTGCCTTATAATACCACTGGAGGTATATAATCAGCCAGAAATACACTGCCTGGAGTGTCTTAATGCTTTATTATGACATATCTAACTTTCAAAATAAATTATTTATTTGGAAGCTTGGAAGTGTCATAATGATATCCAATCAGTACCTGAGAAATAAATATGAAATCAGGAAAGAGAAAGACTGAGGGTACAAAAAAAATGCCAGCTCATCAGTCATCCCAGGCCAAAACAATGTGTGCGTATGCCTACAGACACAGAGATGTGTGCACACAACCAGCAGATTTCTATTTGTGCATAGACCTGTATCTGGCAAGAATCACACAATATATACACTTATATGTCCCTATCTGATTGCTGATACAAACCATGGAACAACTGCATCGTGTTAATATCATAAATTAAAAACATAAGTGGGCTAAACACATGTTAATATCTAGACCTCCTATTAAATAAATAGAACATTCTGTACTTACTCAGTTAAGCCATTCCATATTTAAGAACCAGCTCCTGTGTTTCATGGAAAGGAAGCCTAGCTACATCAGTTGACATTACAAATTGCATATCACATCATTATCATTACAATCACTAAACTACACACATTATTCAAACTGAAGGTTAAAAGCAAAACAAAATAAAACAATGTCATTTTCTAAAAAAAGAACCCAAAACCCAAACAAACTAACAAATCAACTGTACAACAACTACAGAAATTCAATACTCTAGGGTTTAAATTTCTAAATTAAATTCCAATTTGTAAATTATTATGTGGAAATAAGGAACTCTACTTAGGCAATTGTGCTCAATAACAGTGCAAACCCTGCAGGGGACCAAATTATCTTTCAGTGAGGGAATATGAAAAGTTTTTTGGAAAAGGGCCAGTTTTAGGTAGGGGGTGTTTAAAGCCTTGGGAGTTACTGTAGCAATAGAAAAGATTAATAATTTGCACATGTGAGACTCCTGGCAAGCAGGACGCAGCTGTAAAGAATTAACCCCTCCTGAGAGACATAAAAACATGGAGCAGCTGAGAAGAAAAGGGTGAGGGGAGAACGCAAAAGTATGCAGAGTACAGATGTCCTAGAAAAGAAAAAAATGTAAAGTAGGGTTGAACAATGTACTGAGATTTTATTATTATTTGGGAGGGAAAGGGAATCTCCTTGGAAAATTTGGGGTATATGGGAAAAAATGAAATACCAGCAGAAGACAAAACTAATTCTCTTATTACTGCCCGCAAATGCAGCTAATCTGAATAAAAATCTGAAAGCTTCCAAGTCCTTATTGAAAGGACACTCTCAAAGTGATCTGGCCTAAAACTAGACCAAACCGGCTTTGTTTTGGTGTTCATGCATGCCTGCCTCTGCTCTGCGTGCTGACTCCATCATTCTTGTGTGCGGGCAGAGCGCTGAAATACAGAAGATGCTGAAGTGATTGGAGGGCAGGCTCTCACACACACAGGAATCGAGCAAGCAAAGCAGATCTGGGGGTGAAGCATTGTGTGATTGTGGGTCTGTAGCTGCAGAAACCCAGCTCCCAATATTTGTTCTTCCTGGCTGCCTACCAGAATAATTTCTATTGTGAGGGTCCAATTTTGCAGCTGCTCAGCATGGCAGAACCGCCCCCCTCCCCCAGCCAAATTCAATAGGGCGGTGCATGGGCAGCAGCATGGGTGCACTCGAGCTCAGATGATAACTCTTTCAGAGTCTGGTAGAAGGCCAAAGGAATCCAATTTTTAGGTTGTGTTAGAAATCTGAGACTATTACCCTTCCAAATGAGAAATTAGGCTTTAGAGAGGTGAAATATCCTTCTGCTGATTTCTGTTGCTAAGTATTTTTTATTTTCTCTTTGGAAAAACAAATTGCTCAGGAGAATGTTGGAAGTGAGAACAGAGAGAAACAATGGAGATGTTTATTCTGGTTAAGTCATAGAGAGCAGCATCCTTTTCTATTAAGCAAAAGAAATGGTCTTGAAAGTAATGGATCTTTAAATGTTACATGGATTACCTAGCATCCAGATGATGGACTTCCTTTTTTTCTTTCCCATTTCATAAGGATATACATAAACAGATTACCTAGGTTTATTGCATTTAGATTTAATAACAAGGCCCAAACTCTTACATGAGCTAAAGCAGATTCTATTTTAAAAAGAGGAAACTAGAAAGAATACACTTTTAACATAGTAACTGTTTCAGCACAGTACTTTTCAAGTAAGTACATTCAAAGGGTTCTTTGGAGGCCTCAGGAGATATAGAAGCAATAGGTTCAGGAGATTAATATACCTCCTTGCTTCCCATACTTGTTCTCCAACAAATACAGTATATTACAGCTGCTCAAGTGTTTAATGCTCTCTCAGATTTCACGACTGTCCTCTCCCTCTTCTCTTCCCACAACTCCAATCACGTTAGCTAGGCACCAGGGAAAGGTGAATCACACAGCCACAGGTAGTGCTTTGGAAAAGGTGTAAAGCAGGCATGGAACTGCAGTGTGATGCATCCATACTCAGCAAATTTTAACCTGCTCCTGTAAATAATCTGGTTTTCCTCAGATGTTCTAGTTCACAGGGTTACCTGTCACTCACACCAATTAGGTGGGCACCAGCTCACACCAACACTTATATACTGAAGCTATGGTGAGGTCTGGCAGGTTCCTTTTATGTCTTGCATCTTACATGTGGTCTTTTATCCCCGTATATTTAGCAACGCATGTAAAACTTCATCTTTCTCCCTGCACCTCGCCTTTCTGTGGTAGAGGCACATGTGACCTACCCTGCTTCTTTTCATTTAAAAGGATTTTGCAGAGGTCCTAATTCCTCACATCACTTATTTCTTTCCTCCCTCCAGTAACTTCTCCTTCTCTAACACAGAAAGCCAAAAAAAACTTGATGGGGTCACCTTTACCTTTGTTAAGGCTCAGTTTTTCACAAGTCCACCTTCAACATACCAATCCCTCTTTAAATGGCAACTTCTGTCATAGATCCCAGGATGGACTAAGTTTTCAGGGCTGCTACAGATGAAATCTATGCAAGGTAGATACAGAAAATTTCAAATTGACTGCATTTTAAGTGGAGAAATATTTTTGTGACAAAATACAAGTACAGCTGAACTGTGTACTCATTTTTGCATTGTCCCCACCCTTGCTATGAGACCATATTAGGCTCTAAACAGATGTCCACAAAGTATCCTAAATAACTAAAATGTTTTGGGCTCATTTACCTTAAACTCAGCAATTAGCCAGGATAATTCCATCAGCTTCTGTCTGCAGGATAAAAAAGAATCATATATAAGCTTTGAAACTGAATCATTTGCTCAACTATGTAAGTCAAGATCATTGCCCCACCACCCCTACAAACTAAAACCAAGAATTATTCCACAAAAAAATAACTCAGACCTTGGTTTTACTGTACATCTATTTAAAACATGCTGAATGATTTTATATCCTTTCAGTTGACTACAGATTTATCAACTGAAGTATACAGTGTATCTTCTAAAATATACACACACAAACATACATACACGTCAGCAAAACTGAGAGTCAGCCATTACTACAAGTAAAATTGGTGCTTTATTGTAAGCCCCTATTTAATCTTATTCTTAATTCACTGATCTTCTACCAAATGATCTGAGGTTTCTCAAGCCTGATAACATTTTAGTCCTATATTTTAGAAAGTTTCAGCTGAAATAATTTGCTTTCTAGGAGAGGTGTCTTTCTTTGAATAAAATTTCCCAAATGTTACGTTTGAACATAAATGAATTAAACAAATAAATATGGACCCAATTTTTCATTTAGTAAATACATAAATAAAATTCACGACGAGGAGAATGGTGCAGAGACACCAATGGTTTAGTTAACTCAGCAAGCTGGTATGTCCTTCTAGCCCCCAGCAACCATTCAAAGGCTTCCTAAACCAAAAATCCACAAATATTTCCAATAACCTCTGAGATTTTTCACTTCTATGAATTCATCTAATTTTCTTTAAATCCTTTGTCTTTTTGGCCTCTGTCCATTCCGTAGCAGTGAGCTGTGATAACGAGCCTTATGAAAAGGTAATCCTCTGTTCATCGCTTGCTTTACATCTGTGCCCAAACTATTTCCTTGTGTGCACCCTTATTCCTGTACTGTGAACAAACCCCAGTTTATGCCTCTTCCCAGATTTATATATAGCAGATGCTATATATATGTGTGTGTGTGTGTTTGTATACACACCCAGGGTACCATTGCAGATACACAGCTCCATCAATTGACACCAAAATCTCCTCAAAACGTGAATACCATGCCTGTTTCAGGTTTATGGGAGAAAAAAGCGATTTAGATAACCATGAATTTCAAACAATTTGTGCCACAAGATACAATGACAGGATAGCCACCATGACTGTAGGGGGAAAAAAAGGTGACCTTTTTCTGCTCAGCATTCAGCAAACCATTCAGATCTTGCACAATGCTACATTAAGACACTACATAAAGATAAGTGCTTAGGATATTGACTGCAACGCTCCGAAATCTGCGTGCATGCTCGTGCCAAAAGATTGATGTGATTTTTGCATCAATCTTATCCATTTACAGACTTGGGACCCAAAACACAAAAACATATTTCATTATCAAACTGTCTAACAGAAAACTGCAAATTAAGTATCTTTAAAACTGCTCAGTCAGGTAGTACAAAGGTGCTGTGCTTGCAAAGGTTTCCATGTGGACATTTTAATTGCATTAAATTGTGACTGAGAAATGAGGCTGGTCCTGAAGTGCATGTATTATGTAAATACAAACTATTCAAACATAAAATTATAAAAATTAGTGGAAATAAAGGAAATTTTTATTTTGCACCTAGGAGTGGTTTCTTTTTCAACTATGTAATAAAAGATGCATTTAAAAAATTTAAAAATAACAAAACCACTTTGGAAACAAGTAAAAAAAGTGTAAAGAACAATTTAACACCCTCTGGAAGAAGAAACCAGGCCATACACTAAAGATAAGTAAGTGAAGAGATACTGTCTTAGCGAAGATGAAAATAAGCATATGCTGAAATATTTCCTGGAACAGGGTCTGGAGGCCCTAACACATCTCTGCTTGCAATTCTGATATTTTTAAAGTCATTTCTGAATAAAATCTGCCTGGATATTCCAAGAAAAAAAGCAAAAAAACCCCCAAGCAAATGTCAGTTTCTGTGAATGCAAAAAAGGAATTAATAGCAATACACTCAGAGTGTAATTTAATGGACAATAATTAGTTTCTATTGATATGCATTTTTTAATAAAAGCTGTCGTAGTTGTTTGTTGAAAGAGAAATATTTTATGCTTTGTATCTGAAATCCATTTCCTGCCAATGCATTTTCTCTCTGTAACATTGCGGGAAATGTTCTGTGAAACACCTTCTCTCTTTAAACCTTGATAAAATTCTCGACTACGTCAAATGTAATAAGTTTTAGACAAATGACTGTCATCTCCTTGAGCTGGAGAGTTTGAAGAGAGTGCAGCAAGTGGGTTTATTTGCATTAAGCACATGCATCAGTGGTGGTGTGTGTGAGAAGCTCCAGTACAGCTATTTTACAGCCACTGTGAAGAGATTTTTTTCTATGTCATGCTAAAAGACTATAAACCTTGGTGATGTCTGTCTTATGCAATTTAACTCATTCTAATTGTTCTACAAAGAGTTCTTTTGACTTAGTAACTTCTTCAAGCCACTCTTTTCAAAAGACATATGGAAAACCCCACTCTCATGATTATTAATAATGTAGCTACTATGAGAAACTCTCAGAGTAGGAAGGAAAAAAAACCCATAGAGACAGAACTTAACTTTATAGTGGTTGGTAGTGCTTAGTTTCATTTTCTTAAATGTTCCGGCCATTGAATAAAGAAATAATTTGAAAAGGAAATAGCATCTACAGTATTTGAACTTGCCTTTAGCATAAAATGTTTTAATGTTTTGAGTCTATCTTTGACAACTGAAACAGACTTTACTGAATACTGGTAAGAGTTCACTTTGTAATAGAAAAGTAGTCACTCACTGTGATCACTGTGTCTTTTTAGTATGCAGCCCAGAGGATTCAGAAAAAGATTACATTTACAATAATTAACATATATGTAAATGGAGATCATGGCTATGAATGATAAATTTTCATAGCAATTTAAACCTTGTTCAAATTAATCAACCATACAGACACTTGATTAATGAAAGGCAGCGTCACTTTAAAATGCAACATGTTAATACATATTACTGTTATCGCTGATCAAAGAATCTTTAAACATAAACCAATTAAAACAAAGTTCAATCTACATTTTTTACTGGTTTAATTCCTACAGAATTATAAGAGTATTATAAAAATTTACGTATTTTATTCTCCTTCATATCTATTTACTAAATTGACTGTAGTACAGAATCACACAAGTAATTCTGCTACTTCATTAATATGATTGGATGTGAAAACTACCAGATTAGTTTTTCAATCTAAGCATATACATAATGGCTGATTGCAAAGTGGGCAAAATGCATCCAATTTCATTCTTCATTTGTAAAACCAGTAACTTGCATCTCATCTCTCCTATTCTCAATTCAGTCGTCAACAGACCAGTCACGCAGGAGCTCTGAGTGACTGATAGCAAGGGAGCTGTTTAGGAAGACTGCCTTTGTGACACCTTCCCAACATCACCTATTTTCTAGGAACAAACAAGGCTAGAGAGTTTTATGGCAATGGTAGATTTTTGCAGAGGTCACCCAAGTATCTAAACAAGTTTTGCTAATTTCAGTTCTTGTCTTATATAATGATGTGTGCCCTGTCTGCTTCACTTCACTGGAAAATTTTATTTGTATTTTTCATAAATATATTTAGATAGTGGCAATTTCTTAATTGCTACTAATGAAAAGGCTCACTAACTTCTAAGGTGTACAATGTTGCTCCCTTTACCTCACGATCAGGAAAACCTAGTAAAAATATATAGCATATTTCAAAATGTTGCCTTAATGAAGACTTAAATGCCATGATCATGACAAGAGAATATATGTCAGGAGGAGATTTAAAATGATTAGATGACCTCTTTTTCTTTTATTCAAAATATGTCTTTAGCACACATTACACATCAGTAATTTGTATGTCCAAATACTGAGTTTCACTGTAAGTGGTCATATTGCTACAAGAGTAAGAGACAGTAAAATTGTGTAAAAACATTACTTTTACAAATGATACAGTGTTGAATTTGGAAAACAGATCCAGTGGGGCATATATATAAAGTATCCTTGTCTTTATGGGAGCTCCCACACGTGTCCACTACTTGGATTTCAATATTAGGAACCAAAAATGCAACAAAATCAGTTTACTAACCACAGGGAGTATAATAATTGACCTGTTCCCTTCCTCTGTGGTAAAATGAGTTTCTGGTGCTAAATACAGTCCTTGGGAGAAGAAATACCTGTTAATGATTTCCAGACACAACAATATGATAATAAAATAGTGCATTCCTGCAGACAAGTTTGCAGAGATGCAGCCCACACTAGTGATCATGCTAATAATATTTGGTGTGCAGAGTCCCAAAGGAGTTACTTTTATCTTACACATGTACATTTTGCCAGAAATCTGCCCAAAAATCCACCAATCTGTTAGAGCACTTCAAACCAGTGAAGAACTTCAAACACAGTAGTCTCTTGAAAGAATCCTCTGTAAATACTCAAACTGTCCCAACTACAGAGAACCTCCCAAAACCTGAAGCAGCTCATGGTTTCAGCTGCCTCTGGATCAAACCACAGTTTGGACCATGTAACTTATCCAAAATGTTGAATTTCATTGAAGATTGAGACCACATTTGCTTTACTGCAGTCTTCTGGGCTACACCTAAGTGGCCTTGAGACCAACCCCAAGGTCAGTTTTGCCACTTCCTGATTTGCTGACACATGCCCTGACTTGGTCCTGTGGCCGAAATTTGGCTTTTACAAGAAAATCCTCATCTGTGTCCTGCACCCAGCAAGGGTTTTACATGCTGTGCATTCAGACCATCAAACCCCATTCCTCATCCATAAGTCTCCATCTCTCCCCTCTGGCTTTGCAAATGAACAACCTGCTTTGGGAAGCCTTCCTAGAGCAGCCCTGGCAGCACCTGCAGCAGCAGCTGTTGGCACTTGTAGTCAAGCTGCCTACAAGCAAAAGGAAATGGGAACAGGAGCCCTACTCTCTAAAATAAATGCAGAAAAAAGCTGATTTGAAAAAATGCTGTGCCTATAGGAAACAGAAGCTCTGTTGCTTTCAGGTGCTCTATGGTTGGTGGAGAAAAATCACCATGTTAGCATGTGCCTTGCAATAAATTATTCACATGCAATAATTTGTTGATTCACAGTTTCTATAAATTTTTTGCTTTACTTTTTACATTTTTTTTAATATTGTGGTTTTCTACATATCCAGGTGTTTGACAGGTTGGAGAAAAATTTGTAAATGCTTTGCATAGCTCATCTATTGAGTCTGAGGTGACTGAGAGGGAGACCACAACTATTTCATCTGACTTCTGTTGGTCAACACACTCCTCCGAAAGTGCTGCAGAAGATATAGTTAAGGACAGCCTTTAGACTCTGGAAAAGTGCCAGAGCTGCTCCTTCTCACTTCCTTGCATAGGGTGAATAGTAAGGATGATTATGCTTCAGCTGGACTACTCTTTCAGAATTCTCTTAAATAAATATTATAAGAAAGATGGCAATATCCTAGATATCTTATAATTGCTTTTGATTTCCTCTCCTAGACATTATAGTACCTCAATCACTTATTCGTCCTCAGTGTATTTGTAAGCCCCCTCACTAATCTTACAGTCATTTGATTTGGAAAGGGAGCACTTGGCTGGCAGCTGGGTTGGTTTATCTTACACTTGGGGTTTAGGTTAAATATCTATGTTCTTGCAAGCTACGAGTGATTTTGTACAAACTTTTTTCCCCTCACAAGTGCCAATAGAGGCTGCTGAAGGAGGAGAAAATGTTTGTTTGTTTGGGGGCGTTGAGACAGGAAGCAGAAGGAATTTTTATTCTATTCCCAGCACAAAGTATGCTCAGCTCTTAAGGAAGTGTGTGTTCACTGACTTGTAATTTTCAAGCGTGTGTTTTAGCAGGAAGCAGAAGTGGAGACACAGCAGAAGTCTAACAAAGAAGGATCCATTAACCTGACTTTTTTCCTTTTCTACCAGATTTCAATTTGCTCACTAATTGAGGAGTGGTAGTTCTTGGCAGCTGGAAAACAGAGCTACAGCCTAGCATCAATCTTCTTTTGATGGAAGTCAGTGGTGGCTATGGACTACCTTGACATTTGACTACCTGTCACCTAACATTGGTATTCAGCCTTACTAACCCCTGCCATGGCTGCAACTACTTTTTGTGAAGGAGATTTTGAAACAGAAATATTGACAAGTCATACAAGACTGGCCTAAGCCATGAAATGATGGCATTGACAACATCCTGGTTGAGTGCTACAGAAGCGCTAGAATCATACATTTTTAATATCTCCTTAAGAGTAAAATGTGAGCTCCAAAAATTGTTTTCGACAAATTTGGGAATATGTGTTGATATCTCAGGATCAACTTTAAGTGGGTATAGAAAGGTAAGGTCATTGGTCAAGCAGAAATATTTCCCCTGTGCACCTACATTTGAAAGTCAGCAGGAGATTTCTCAACCCTGTTTTATCATTCCTTTTCTTAAGCTGAGAAAGACGCTTGAAACTCAGCTCTTACCACTGCATTTCTCTATCCGAATACCAAAAAAATTGGACATGTATTTTCCCAACTGGTTTCTTATTGCATTAGACAACGCTATGCTACTGTGTTCAATTGAATACTGATAGTTTTTACTGCACTTATATTTGCCAATTGTGTGAACATTTGGTGAAGTTACTCTCAAGGTGTGGAGTTCTGCTACATGAAGACCCAAATACAGTATCTCTCTATTAAAGTTCAATCTTTACAATAAACTTTAAAGGATGTTTTCATTAGATTTCAGGGGGAAATCACATGAGTAAAGAGAGATACAAATTTAATAGATGTAAGCCTTGTTTCTCACAAGCTGAAACTCTAAATACAGTGCTTGATAACTGGATTCTGACAGAAGGAAAAGACATTCTGCTTTCAAAATATCTTCATAAGGAAAAAGCTGCTGTACAAGCTACCTAGCTTGAGGACACCACTGGCTGTACAAAACAGGTCCCTCTCACTCCGGTTTCTCCAGCTTTGTTTACATCAATTTTATCCTCCAAAAAGGCTAAGATTGTGATGGAAAGAGAATTACATGATGTGAGTAGTTTTAATTTTGAGTGCTGAATGAAACACATACTTAAAGTCCTGCATTACATCACAACCCCTGAGCTCTTAAAAAGAAAAGTTCTAAGGATATAAAAATAAACCCACTCATTCTCTGAGAAAAACAATACAGCGATTAAAGCAGCCAGTGAATCTCACCCACAGAGAGGGTACCCTGGCATGCCAGCACGAGTGCACACAGGCTGTTACAGGCCCAGCTATGGGAGCTGGCTCTTCACATCAGCCTTCTGGAGTAGGTTCTGCACCTTGATAGTCTGTGTGTTAGCAAAGAATTTTCCCACCCGGCGCAAAGCTGGGTCCTGGAGCGGATGGTATTTGCGTGAAGGACACTTCCTCCAGGAGTCTGTAATCTCCCTTGCAAGAAGTTCAGAATCAAACATAAAACCAATAGACATTATTCTGCCCGCAGCAGAAATGTAGAGTTCAAACAGATTTGTTAAAATGTATTTAAGAATTGTGGTAAGATATTTTAGAACATAGTAGCACACATGTGTTAGCACAAACCCAGCCAATTAGGGTAAAACATTCTGGATGTTTTATTCCCATTAACCCAAACATCAACAAGCAATCTCTTCTGGGTTACTGCTAAGATGTCAGTGTTCTTAGATTTCCATTTTAAGTGCTGAAGGGAAAAAAAATTACACCTAAAAATTTAGATTATAGAATGACCCTGACTAAAGTAGTTTAAAATTGGAAAAGTTGCAGTTGAAAATATTATAAGAAATTGTCTTCTTTAAAATATGTTACTGGGAAATTATTGTAAATCTGTCTCTTTTATCTGACTTTGTAAAAGAAAAACAGTAATCTAAATGTTAAAGTCTTAAACTGTGGGTTTTATATTTAAGATAAAAATCTTGAATTTAGTAAAATTTAAATTTGGTTAGGTATGAAGATTCCAATTATTTTTTCTGTATACTGTTCATAAGTGAAAATTCATAAGTGAAAGACTTCTCTTGAAGTCTTTGCAATCCTAGACAAAATTTTCCTGTCCCAAACTTTCTTAAGAGCCACATGTTCAAATTTATCCTTTCTTTTATTGACCCACAGAATTGCTGTGATAATTTTGTTTCTTTAACCATTTAAGATCCTGATATATTTGCCTGGGGTTGTGTATTTGTGACTATAGTTTTGAAAGCAGAAAAGCAGCATGTGCATCAGTCTCCCCACCCTGTGGCACCTGGGGAGAACAGGAGGGTTTTCCCCTGGGCTCTGCCAGCAGCCCCAGCCAAAGGCTGGGCAGCCCGAGAACCGTGGGACCAGTGAAGCTGAGTGGCCAGAAATGGTGGTACTGAAAACAAACGACAGTAGAAAAAATCCTCCAGGTTGGTTAACCAAGGTATTTTACAAAGGAGGCTGACCCAGAGTAAGGACAGCAATGAGCTCCTTAGGAGTGCCAAGACGAGGGGAGCAAGGGGAGTTCTGTACACAGATAGGGAGCCAGAGAGAGGTACACACTCACAACACAATCATATTAGTTTAGGATCAGGATCAAGCTTTTGATTCCAACAGAAAGGTTGGGGGATTATTAAAAATGCTGTTTAATTGCTGTGACTACCTTCCCTGTTAAAGTGTTAAACCTCTTGTTTCTCATTCATTATGGAACAAAAGACTAAGCATTTAAAATACTCCTGTGTCACCAAGACCTATATGATAAACTGCTGCCCTATTCCTTTCCCATTAGGGCAAAAGAAAATAAAATATTCTCATCCAGTTATACTGGAAGGGTGATCTCGTTGAAACAGTTACGAGCTGTGATTTGGGAGCACCTATGCTCAATATGCATTCCTCTTTGCCAGAATAATTTTTTTTTAAAGTCTGCACCATCAGGAAGGGTAAAATCCATGGTTCCCCTGTGCAGGCCTTTTAGCAGTTTCTCTCTACAGTCGCATCCACACCCCTGAGGAAGAGGCTGGGATTTCTGGTATCATGTTACCCCAGCCTACAGCAAGAGGCTCTTACCACAAAGGTACTTTCATGATTACTGTTGCTAGAGGAACTGCAAAGTATCAGAAACTGTAAAAAAGGGGTGGGGTTTTTTTTTGTTTGTTTATTTGTTTTGAGGAAGAAAATAAAAAAAAACCAACAAAAACCCACCACAAAACTTACTCCAGGCAAATCTTTAGTTATTCTTACAATGTATAACAGGGCCCAGTCTGAATTCACATCTCAATAGATTACAATCCACATCATCTCACATTTGGCAAAAGCGCCAATTCCTCAGAGCTACAAAGAACAATATATATACTTAAGTCCATACTCACCTCAATCAGTCTGTGTCTGCGCATTCTGTGGGGGATTTAGAGGATGCACAGGTCATTGTATCAGAGAATTGAAGAGACATATTACAGTACATTATGCTGGGCTTCACCTGGACTGGACACACATGAAAGAGAATTCAGCTGCCACAGCTCCCTTTGTATCTCCGTTTTTCAAATTCTGAAAACAAGCTGAAAAGGAGAAAAGGGACTCAACTTTTTTAAACCCACAAAAACTACTGAATAAAGATACAATCACGGGTTTGAATGAAGGTAAACAATGTTATCATCAAATTACAGACAGTTTTAAACTAAATACTGTAAATGT